>CM033742.1:7522937-8061821 GCA_019671005.1 Hibiscus mutabilis
CCTCCAAAACACACCAAGATAACCCCCTTTTCATCCTCAACATGAATCTGTGGTTGGATTCAGAGGATACACCCTTATTTGCCCTAGATCTAGAAAATACGAAGCGAAAAAAAATATTTTTTTTAGACCAAAACGAAACTACAAGGGGTCTTCCCCTCCCTTTAGTTCACCATATCAGACTTGGAAGAAGCCGAAAGGCTTATCACTAAGGAAGGGAAGACCCACAAACATCAATGGTAAGACGACTCTCCTTTTTTGTTTCTGTTTTCTTCTTTCGTATATGCATGCAAAAATAGAAAAAAAGAAAAGAGGATTTACCACTGGACTTTTCTTTCAATTCACTTGAATGTTTACAACTTTCAGTTTTTTTTTGTATTACAAGATCTCTGTTCTCTCCCTTTTTTTTACCACTCTTCGTTCTCCCCTCTTTTTTACAAAAGTCCCCGTTTCATATATATCATTGTCTTTGTTTTGGTGCAAGTTGCATCTTACTTTTTCAGATCTGAACTGACAATTTTTGCTTGTTGTCTTGGGCATGTTCTGAACACGGGGGCTGAATATCGGCGCGGTGGCGGTATGGATGTTCTGCCAGCGGCCAGACGCGTTCTCGGCCGTTAAATTAGATCTGATCTAACGGTCGAGATGGCTTGAAGGACGAACGGCCTGGATGAAGCCTCGATTTGATGAGACGGCTCCAGATCTTGACACGTGGAGCTCTGCAGTCGAGGAGTCAGAACGCGTGGATCTTACGCGCGCGTGGGACATTAAAGCGTCCGCGCGTGGAACACGCGCCTGGCAGATATTTTTGACTTCTTAGTTGTATCGTGGCCGTTGGATCAGATCTTGATCCAACGGCCCACATTTACCTGCACACCATAATTGTAATTAGATAAGATTTGGGTTTGGGCCAACCAGGCCTTGTAATTGTATTTGGACTTGGACTGTGATTTTTATTTGGGTTTAATATATCTAATTTTTTTCATTTTATCAGCCCAATAATATTAATAATAATAATATAATTATAACAGCAATACATATACATGATACAAACATATACTTATACAAGTATAACATATTGGCATACGTACATATAATCTTGCCCATAATTATCATAACATCTATATATATTAATCATATACGATCATACTCTAGATACATACGCGACACACATTCATCATTAATCATTAATACGTACATACATAGCTTATAATATACATGCACACCACACCTTATATATATATATTAGTAACATTCATATAATAAATATACATGCAATATTAATATGTATTTACAAGTGAAAATGAGTGATTACAAGATCGTATAGTGCTTTACCCATGAATTTATTGCCAATCATGCAGGGAATAGTGAAACTCCTAGGATCTTTTAGTTTTGGTGGCAATCTTTTGGTTGTCATTGCACTGCATTCCTCAGTAAGTGCGACGGTCTCGAAATCACCCATCTGTTTTTTTTTGGAAAAGATGTCCTTCATGAATTTAACGTAGTTGGGCATTTGTTCAAGAGCTTCCACTAATGGTATGTTGATTTGTAGTTGTTTAAAGCTTCCAAGAAGCGCTTGAACTACTGATCCTGCTTGTATTTCTGGAGCCTCTGTGGAAAAAGTGGTGGTGGGTAGGCAAATGCTGGCTCTACTAGCTTTGCCGAAGTGGTGTTGTCATCAGATTGAGGTCTGGCATTGCTAGTGCTTACTTCCCCTTTCTCAGCTTCTTTGGCTTCTTCCGCTGGAACTAATTTATCCAAATGGCATACAATTGGTTGTTTGTATGTGTAGCGACTTAAAACAAGCTTAAGATTTAAGCTTTAAAGGTCGCTGAATATTTTGAAATTTCTTTGAAAAAAATGAGGTTTTAGAAAATCTTGGAGTTTTTAAAGATAAAATGAAGGTTGGAGTCGCCATCGGCCACTAAGGTAGATCGAACACCGTAAAACTAGAGATTTACTTGAAAATGGGTTCAGGAGTTGGTTACGTGTGGAGAAGGATTAACACCTCCACACGCCCAAAAATCGGTACCAAAATATACGTTGCTTTAAATTGATGAAATCATTGAAAATTTAATCAAATTTAATTAAATGGTCTTAATTGGATACACTGTAACGACCCAGATTCTAGAATTCAAAGGTCAGGTTAACCCGAGATATGAGTTCCGTGCTTAGGCTGAAATATTGGGCCCTTGGGAGCCTTATTAGGCTTGTTTTTATAGATTTTGGACTTGATTTGTTGGTTTAGGTTTGAGTTAAGAGGAGTGTGAGGAGGGTAGTTTGGTAAAAGCATAATTAGAGGATGGTTTGGGGGACAATTCTTTAGAAGGGCTGCTGAGAAAGAGGACTGGTGAGGTAACCTTGTCCCCTATCTTCCCACTCCCCACATCTTCATCTTTGGCTTCAAGAACCACCCTTAAAAACTAAATCTTTGAGTCCTAAAGTATGAATCTAGTTTTGGGAAGGAGGAACGATTTTTCAACATCAAAGGATCTTTATTTTGAGGTGAGCTTTGCTTTGAATGGTGATGGAAGATGTTATGTTGGGGTTTGAAGATGAAGAACGATAACGAGTCCTTGAAGACCTCTTCACTAGCTTTAATCCAAGGTTAGTACACCACTAACTCCTTTGAATTCCTGCAACTCATACAAATAGGCTTTGGTGTATGATTTTGGTATTTGTGGTTTGGGCATGCTTTGGGTGATCTTCAATGGTAAAATGTTAAATTGATGTTGTTATGGCTTAAAATTGATAGTAACTCACTTAATAACTTCACCATAACTTGTAGGAACGGTTTAGGGCTTAACCATGTAAGTTAAGTGGAATTTCTAGGTGAAATCCAAAACTAGAGTTTGAACTTCTGGGCTCGTGTACCGGTATTGGGTGTCCAGTATCGATACACATATGTTATAAATGGGGCAGTTTGTGAGGTGTGTATTGGTACTCCTTGCTTAATAAGAATTCTAGTAGCATTTTCGCGTATCGGTATGCTAAGGGGCATATCGGTACTACTGTTACATTGCCTGAAGAAGGCTTCATGTATCGGTATGGGTAGGGATCGATACAGGGTGGATCAAGTATCGATGTTGAGTACCGATACGGAGGTGAGCGTATCGGTATGACTTGTCACACTAATTCTTTCGAACCTAATTTGAGTATCGGTACTCAAGGATAAGCATCAGTACCTAGAGAGGCGTACCGATACTATATATGAGTATCGATACTCGCTAGGCAATCTGCCCAAGAAATTTTAGTTTGCGTTTGGGGGTTCTATAATTTGAGGTAAAGGGTCCAAGGGTCTCTTAAGGTATAAAACAAATATCAAAGGTGAGAAACTGATGTTTAAACTCCGTATGTGAATTAATGGACTAATAACTTGGTAATTATTGGGTGAATTGCTTGTGATAGTAATCCATATGGATCCTAGGTGGATCATTTGATGTTGTGTGGTAAATAGGGTCCTTGCTGTGTGCCGATAGGACGCCCATACAGTTGAGTCTCCTTGAATAATGAGATAATTAATGAGAACGACTAATGTGTACTTTCATAACATGGTAATGAATTGATAAGCTTAATGGGTGGTGTATTAATTGATAGAAACCATAGGGTTATGGTAGCTATGTTAAGCTGTGTGCGGTATGACATTTGTGTCAATATTGTGTACTGTGTGGAAGTAGGGTCCTTGTTGTGTACTGATGGGACACCTACTTAGTCGAACCCTTATTTGTTGGGATCCAGATACCCAGAGAAGTGTGTTGCAACACCTTGAAGACTCTCGAATAGTGGATCTCGATGCTTTATGGACGCGTGCCTCATTTGAAGATGCTTGATGAGAGATTATGGGCATGGATGGAGGATCTCGATGCTTTATGGACGTGGCCTCATCCCCGAGTGTAGGATCCCGATGCTTTGTAGACGCGAGACTCACTCAAAGTGTAGGATTCTAATGTTGTGTGGACGCGGACCTCACTTAATATTGTTTGATTTATCTGTGTGACGTTGTGTGGGTTAGTGATGTATAAGTGTGTGCTGTGTGCGAGATCATATATTCATAATGCTATGTGTTGAGGCGGTTATGGTAGCGCCATCGTTATCTTGCCATGATATCATTCATGTTGCATTGCTTTATTTATGATTTGCATGAACCTTGGTTGAGTGGCGGTGTATCCACTGAGCTTTGTTAGCTCAGCGTTCAGAATCGTTGTTTTCGTTCGTAGGTTAGTAGGTTTGGAACATTCTTGGAGGAGCACCATCAGGGAAGGATTCCAGCGTCTCGTCTTTTCAGAGTACAATACTTAGGTCATTGGGCTATGTATTTGTAGGAACCTATTGTACATTGTAAATTGTATTTGGATTTTCAAACGATAGAGTCAAAAGTTTTATAAGGTAATTTTAAAAGGAGCTCTACTGTATATGTTTCAAATATTACTTGTACTTTTTTTGATTGAAATAAAATGGGTTTTGGGAATTTATTGTGGATTGGGCTAAACTAGGTTGGAAATTTTATGGTTGGGTTTCAGGGTTGAGACCCAAATGTGACATCCGGGTCGAGGGTGTTACATACGCACTTTAATTAAACGGGCTTTTGTCAAATTGGTGAGCTTGAATTAACTAAACATTTAATTAATAAGGGCAATTGTACATCGGACCGTAGATTAAACCTACATCGAATAAGACCGATTGCAGTGTTAATTTATGGTTCGAATCAAGTGCATCACCTTTATGCATGATGAAAGCATTTAAATATGATTTCATGACTTGTCCTATTTTATTTCAGATTAAAGTTTACCTTTAGACGATGAAAATTATTTTGAATATTTAGTCCGTTAAGCTCGAACTGTTACGACACAAATATCGAAATTAATAAATACCTCATTTTATAATTTAGATTGACTAATTAATAACATGTCCCAATAAAACATTTAAGATTGAATGAATGACAATTGAAAGTATGACAAGGAAAGGCTTGAAAGTAAATCCTAGGCCCACTAAAGTCCTAACCTAAAAAGGCCCAAATTATTGAAATTCAATTAATGATCTAATTAATAACTAGGTTAGTCTAATATTTGCCTTAAATTAATTAAATCCTAAAATCTAGAAAACCCCTAGTATTTTATGGATTTATCTTGAACCAAAACAATTAATTGGATTAATTTTAAACTATCATCCCATTAAGCCAAGGATGGTATTTAAAATGAATCGAATTAATGATTATGATTTAATTAAGTGTCCATCTAAGTCAAGCATTAATTTTATCCTAAAAGTAATTAAGAGATGATCAATTAATTTAATTAATTTAACATTCATCCCAATAAGTCAAGGATGAATCTAAATTAATTAAAGTAATTCAAACCTAAGTCTAACTAAAGGTTTCAACTAACCTAAAGCCTAAATTCAATCTAATTAATTTAAACTTATACCCAAATAAGCCATGGGCGCAATTCAAATTAATTTAATTAAATTGGGCCCTAAACTAGTCTAAAGAGGCCATAATCTACACACCGAAAAAAGAGTTAAGCATATAAATCGAACATACAAAGGGCAAGTTAAC
This sequence comes from Hibiscus mutabilis, assembly GCA_019671005.1. Classification (NCBI taxonomy): domain Eukaryota; kingdom Viridiplantae; phylum Streptophyta; class Magnoliopsida; order Malvales; family Malvaceae; genus Hibiscus; species Hibiscus mutabilis. Next base: position 7,528,486 of record CM033742.1, read on the forward strand.
AATAAATAGGGATAAAAATTAAAAAAAAAACATAAATTGAATGCTGAAAACAAATAAATATGCAATGTGAGGGGTTAAATCTAAATAAAATTAAAAAACAATGGGCCTAAAGGGGTAATTTCAAAACTGGAAAATGGGCCAAATTGAAAAGCTTTCAAAAAATAGGGGCCGATTAGGGTATTAACCCCTTTTAAATCAAATTAAATAAAAATATGACGAAATTAGAAAACGATTAAAAATAAGAGGGACCACAAAGGTAATTTAGAAATGTGGAATGGCATGGGCGGATATTTTGAAAATGTGGAAAGATTAAAAAGAGAATAAACCATTTTTGAAATTTAAATCGGTTTTGATTAAGGGTGAGATTGAAAGTTTTTAAAAAATTGGAGGGACTGAGGTCATAATTTAGGATTCCGCATGTGAATGTTTTGATGCGGTTAAAGGGTTATTAACCTATTTTTAAAACTTTAAAATCTATAAAAGGACATTCCCGGCAAAGTGTTATCCCTTTTGGCCACTTTGAATCAAACTACTCATTCACACCCCCATTTTCTTTCAAAACCACTCTCAAAAAGCTCTCAACCCAACCAGAAAAGGATGAACACCCTTTTGGTGTTCATCGTGTTCATCATGAACACCAGAAAAGGATGAACACCCTCTTGGAGAAATCGACGAGTGCGCTGCCACACTTGTCACCGGCCTCCGTACGTCGGCGTCAGGACACCATAAGTCGAACACCAAAAACCTTATCTCCTCACTCCGAACCCTAAAACGACCTTCGATTAGCCAAAAAAATCATTCATTTTCTTTAGATCTAAAAAAACCACTTCGAAACCTTTTTTAAAACGAACGATTAAAAAAGAAAAAAACCCTAACTCCTTGCCTGCTCACCACCTTTAGCCCAAAGGCTTCGGATTGTTACCAGGTAAGGAGGGCCTGACCGACGGCGGCCATGCCTCGATGGTAAAGCTTAACCTTTTTTGTTGCTTTTCTTTTTTTGTATATATATGCATGCAATAAAATAAGGAGGATATACCTCAAGATTGTCTCTTTTTTGTATTTGATTTCTTAAAATTTTCCCCGTAGTGTTATATGTGTAGCGATGTCCTTTTTTGTTTTAATCGCTAAAAAAACGTGGATTTTCGACGTGTTGAGAGGTGTTTGTGATTTTTTTGATATAAAATATTTATTCCGTGGGGTTTTAAAAAAAACCGCATTTTATTTAAAGATTGGAGTCGCCACCGGCCACTTAGGTAGGCCGGACACCATAAAACCAGAGATTCAAAAAGATTGAGTTCGGGAGTCGGTTACGGATGGGGAAGGATTATCACCCCCACACCGCCCAAAATTGGTACTTTAATAATTACCGCTTTATTAATATTGGATTTTCCGGATTAAAGTGACAATTATTTTAAAATTCGGTCCTAATTGCGAATAAATTTTAAGGGCCCCGTTATCCGAGAATAAACACCCAACCACTATCACTACGCCTGATACTGGCCCCGTTTACGCTCGGATAAAAGGGCACCGCATTGACAATTTATATCTCGATATGCAATCTTAATGAGCAAAATATAAAACATGACAAAATATTTAAATGCAATAAATATTAACATAACATAATACTAATCATACATAAATAAGATACTAAACTAAAACATACATTTATATATTAATCTAACTCATAAATGAAAACATATCTAGCATAAATAAAATACTAATATTCATAAATATTAATCTAACATAAATAAAAACAAATTCAACATAAATAAAATACTATTCTAAAACATACATACATAAATATTAATCTAACTCATAAATAAAAAAATATCTAACATAAATAAAATATTAATATAAAACACAAATTTAAAACATATTAAATATTAATCTAAAACATAAACATGCAAAATAAAAAATAAGACTACAATTTTAAAATAACTAATACTTCATTAATTTATAAAAATTACAGCACTAATAAAAAGGGAAGAAAATATACCTAACTAGGAGCTCGTATGACAAACCCCGATTGAACCCCACCGAGATCTACCACGACTTCTCCAAAAATATTAACTAGATCGGACCTAAAATAGGACACCGATCGAACCGGTTAGGACCGAGGATATTACCCCGGTCCTGGGCTAGCCGAATTGGCCTGCCCAGCCGATTCCAATTGCAATTGCAATTTCCTCCCTTTGCTTTGCTGCTGCCTCCTCTATTTATAGGGGGAGGAGGGTGACGTGGAGCCTTGTGCTCCACTCCCCTCCCCTCCCCCATTTATTATTATTATTTTTTTTTGCTTTATATATATATATATAATTTTACTATTATAATAACACTAATAACACTAAAACCCGGTCAAAAATGAGTGATTACAGTTGCCCCTTTTTGCTTGTTCTTGTGAAACGAGGACAAAGCAAAGATCAAAAGAACTCATTTTTGACCTACTTTCTCGTCTTTGGCTTCGAAATCACGTGTTCTTCTGGAACTATCCGCTCTTCCTTAGCTGAATCTTCAGGCTCATAAGTTCTTCCTATATAGAGCTTCGTCACCTTCCGATCTTGGAGTTATAGGCTCTTTCTACCTAGAACCCTTCACTCTGAAGCCTCGAGTTATGAATCCCTCCTATATAGAATTTTTCATTCTGAGACGGTGCAGCTTGGAGTCCTTCCTATATAGAACTCTTCGCCTTCAACGCTGGTTTCTCCTATATAAAACCTTCTGCGTCACTGATGGATTCTTCCGATTAGGAGTTCCTCCTATATAGAACTGCTAGTCTTCAAACCCTGGAGTTGTCAGTCTTTCCTATATTGAACTTTTCATTTTGAGACGGTGCAGCTTGGAGTCCTTCCTATATAGAACTCTTCGCCTTCAGCGCTGGTTTCTCCTATATAAAACCTTCTGCGTCGCTGATGGATTCTTCCGACCGGGAGTTCCTCCTATATAGAACTCGCTAGTCTTCAAACCCCGAACTGCAGTCCTTCCTATATAGAACTTTTCATTCTGAGACGGTGCAGCTTGGAGTCCTTCCTATATAGAACTCTTCGCCTTCAGCGCTGGTTTCTCCTATTAAAACCTTCAAATCATCGATGGATTCTTCCGACTGGGAGTTCCTCCTATATAGAACTGCTAGTCTTCAAACCCTGGAGTTGTCAGTCCTTCCTATATAGAACTTTTCATTTTGAGACGGTGCAGCTTGGAGTCCTTCCTATATAGAACTCTTCGCCTTCAACGCTGGTTTCTCCTATATAAAACCTTCTGCATCGCTGATGGATTCTTCCGACTGGGAGTTCCTCATATATAGAACTGCTAGTCTTCAAACCCTAGAGCCGCCAGTCCTTCCTATATAGAACTTTCCATTTTGAGACGGTGCAGCTTGGAGTCCTTCCTATATAGAACTCTTCGCCTTCAACGCTGGTTTCTCCTATATAAAACCTTCTGCGTCGCTGATGGATTCTTCCGACTGGGAGTTCCTCCTATATAGAATCAAGCAGTCTTCAAACCCCGAGCCGCCAAATCCTTCCTATATAGAACTTTCGGTGTCTGAAATCTCGAGCTACGGTGTTCTTCCTATATAGAACCTTTCACCCTAAGACATTGAAGCTCGGAGCCCTTCCTATATAGAACTCTTCGCTTTCGACACAACAGGATTTCCTATATAATCTTGTGTGTCATGGGTGAATTCCTTTGACTGGGAGTCCTTCCTATATAGAATCATAGTCTTCACCTGAGCCACATCGGTCCTTCCTATATAGAACTTTCAGCTTCTGAAGCCTTGGAGCGGAGGATTCTTCCTATATAGAACCTCTCTCTGGAGCTTGGAAACATATGCCTTTTGTATATGAAAACACTGTCTTCTCATTTGGGATTCACACCACGATGGCCATCGATGTCTCTTCAGATTCGGGGATTCACACCGAAAATGGCTACCAATCTTCAAATTTTAGGGACTCACGCCGAAGGTGGCTGCCGAAACTTCTTCAAATTTAGGGACTCACGCCGAAAATGGCCGCCAAAACTTCTTCAAATTTATGGACTTACGCCGAAAATGGCCGCCAAAACTTCTTCAGATTTAGGGACTCACGCCGAAAGTGGCCGCCGATCATTCTTCAAATTTTAGGGACTAATGCCGAAAATGGCCGCCAAAACTTCTTCAAATTTAGGGACTTACGCTAAAAATGGCCGCCAAAACTTCTTCAAATTTAGGGACTTACGCCGAAAATGGCCGCCAAAACTTCTTCAGATTTAGGGACTCACGCCGAAAATGGCCGCCGATCTTTCTTCAAATTTTAGGGACTAATGCCGAAAATGGCCACCGAAACTTTCTTCAATCTTTAGGGACTCACGCCGAAAATGGCTGCCAAAACTTCTTCAAATTTAGGGACTCGCGCCGAAAATGGCCGCCAAAACTTTTTCAGATTTAGGGACTCACGCCGAAAATGGCCGCCGGAACTTCTTCAGATTTTAGGGACTCACGCCGAAGGTGGCTGCCAAACTTTTCATTGAAATCCACTTCTTAATGTTCTTTGATAATTCTTCAGGTACCTGTCCAAAATAAGCAAAAATTGACAATCCCCTATCTATATGATGCATGCAATGTAATGGTTTCTTTCTTTTCTTTTTCTTTTTTCTCTTTCTTTCTCTCTTTTTTTTTTAGCCTTTTTGTTCTAAAGTCTTACACCCTGAAAGGTCGTTCCTCAGATCTCTTCATCTCTTTACTGCTTTCTTAACTTTAGGGTTATCACCCGTATTCATAAATGATCTTCTGGTTCTTATATTATTCTTATAAGAACCCTTGTCATCTTCTTGGCTTGGCGTTGCCCCATTCAACCACGGGCTCCACTGCTTTGAATTTTCTGGCCCATCCTATAGAGCCTTGATCTATTTCTAGTCACCAGGGTGAGCCAAGATGCTTCCATCCCTTGAGCTCTTCCTTGATCTTCTTGTAGCATTTCGACGGGAACTAACTCTCGGTCCCTATGCTTTAAATCTCATCATCATTCATTTTTAAAGTAAATTAAAAAGCAATTTACTTGCGTATATTTCAACAAATAATGATTGTTTGAAAAGATAACAGTTATTTTGAAAATCACAACTTGGAGGGGATACCAAACATTTTGAAGACATTGTTTGGAACAAATGGTAAACATCTTTTTCTTTTCTTCTTCTTTTTCTAAGGACCAAACATGCTTGGAGAATGGTAAACAAAATTCGAAGTGTATTGCCAAACATTTTTTAAAAATTAATGTTTGGGGGAAATGGTAAACATCAAAACTTTGGGAGAAAATGTCAAACCTTTTAAAACATGTTTGCCCCTGAAATATCAAACACCATAGCGCATCTGTTTCAAGTTGCCAGAGATCAACTCTAATGAAGCGCATATTTAGAAGATCTTGACCATTGTGGAGATATATGCCAATGTATAGTTTCTTCTGGTCTAATAGGCTTTTGAGAGGAACAACCCTACCTAGTTTCTACCCCGTTTAAGGTGGCTCTCTTAATCTCACTATCTCACCATGCCCCATCCTTCCCTCATTTGGGTGTCGATCAAGCACTTCGAAGTTTGACGTTCCTTGAAGAAAAGTTAACCCTTATAGGCGGAATGAATCTGAAGACATTCTCATTCAAATTGGATATCTATGGATGACCAAAATGGTCTTTGAGGCTTGTAATGTAGGCCTTTGGTTTATGGTAAGTGAAACAATATTTCTGTACTTGTGTAACTTGGATATGCCCATTATTCCTTCTCTTTTTTGGATCACTCTAGACTGCCCGTTTTCGGGTTTTCACCCTAGAGTTCATTTCCTTTCTTTTTATTGTATGCTTTCTTGCATTCTGGCTATATACTGATGTTCGTTTTCTGTTCAAGAATGTTTGATCTTCCAAAACTCCTCGGAACTGAGATTTCTTGAAGGACTACGAATACATTTCTAGGAATTCTTGTGATTGGCACGCCCAGATGAAATGTTATCCTTGCTTTCTTTTTTTCTCTCTTTTTTCTTTTTTCTTTTTCACTTTTTCTCTTGGATCGCTCTAGACTGCCCATTTTTGGGTTTTCACCCTAGAGGTCACTTCCTTCAGTGTGTTTTGGTTGGATATTGATGCCAGCAGGCTCAGGTAGACTACTCTTTTTCTTCATTTTTAGGATCACTCTAGACTGCCCATTTTTAGGTTTTCACCCTAGAGGTCATTTCCTTTTTCAAAATTGGCAATCTTTGGGCCGACTTATCTTGACTTGGCTTCAATTCGAGCGTCTATACTAATTTTCAAAACTGATGTTTACTTGAAATGTGGATTCCTTCTGTCTCTTGCTCATAGTTGAAGTCTCGTTCTTGTATTGTTTGATCTGTGTGTGAAACATAGACTGTATTCTTTTTTCTTTCTTTTTCTTTTTTCTCTTTTTTTAGACTGTTCATTCTGGGTTTTTAGCATTGAATCTCTTTCTTCTTATTCGAGTCTATGAATTTATCCTTAAATCAACACGGATCTATACTGGGTATTGATGCGATCTTCCGCTCGGAGTTAATTTCCTCTCTGCAGCTCTTCTGATATTTACTCGATCTGGATTGTTTCAGCCTTCTAATTACCATTTATCTTCTTTTTGGCTTTTCGTTTGGACATATCCATGTTTTCAACCACTTTCTTCTAATGATTTTCTGATCTTCGTATCCAATTTGTATGGTCTCATCTGTGTCTTCTGGTAAAGTAAAAGAACAAAATTCGTTGTCATATTCACAAATGTCCTGAGAATACCTTCAGGGGGTAGAGGTTTAGGGTCAACTTTCATTTCAAGGATCTTAAACGACAAGTGCCTGAGAAGATAAATTCTTAAAATGGGAACTGCCCATTGTCTAAACACTCGCTTTTGTTCCTCTGTTGGCCTAAGTAAACTAGCAGCGATACTCACATTTACAAATATCACCACAACATTCAATCTCTTCTAAATATATGCAACTTAGAGTTGATCTTTGGGTTTGAAGCAAATGTACTGGTTGCATTCAAAATTCGAGGACTTGTATAGAAATGATATATACATACGTCCATTAAAAAATGCATGTATATGCATATGGGAAAACTACCCCATAAAAATAAAATGTTTAAAGAATCAAGAATGTAAAAATGCTTTTCTAAATGGAAATGTGATTTTTAATTCTAATAAACAATGATTTTTTTGTTGAGAATTTTTTTGTGAAATGATGAGAAAACCGTAGGGACCTTTGGATTATCTCCAGGGTACTGACTCATTATGCCCATTCCAAGGTAGTGTAGGCTTGCCTCTTCTCTTGTTTTTCCACCACTGGATCAATTCTCTCGTCATGACTCCTCATCGACCAGCTTCTTGATTTTTTAACGACCCCAAATTTCTTAGTGTCATGCCCCATCGCCTCAATGTTTTGAAAGTGGTACCCATTTATCTCTTTGTTTCCTTCTGCTCCTAGGCAGGTATGGTCTTTAAACTTAGGTCCCGAGTGCATGTTCGATTCTCTCCGACTGTCATGAAGTCCTCAAAGTTGGTATTCATTTTCCCGAGCACCTTATCAAAGAAAAAATAAGAAAGATGGCATGGAATTCACTTTCCTCTTCATCTACGGGAGGCTGCACTTGGGTCGCTAAACACATACACCTCAAAGCACATTCCTTGAAGCTTTCATCAGGTTTCATCTTCGTACCCTGGAGATACTGACGACTTGGTGCTGGGTCCAAAGCATATCATATCACAGTAGGTCCTGCTAGACTGTCGGGTAAGTAGTGGATCGATAATTTTTCAATGTAGCCCCCCCATCTTTTTTGCAGAATATGGTCACACGAATCTTGGGGCAAATCTGGAAATCTTTGGAATCCGGAGGAACGACCAAATCGGGGCTCAAACAGAGTTTTCTTGTATTAAAGGCATCAAACTTCTTTTTCTCTCTTTTTCTCTCGAGTCCATCTTTTAACTGCTCGAATCTTGATTTTTGAGTGTGTTCAATTCTTTTATTCACGATAAAACTCTAATTGTTCTTTGGATTACCCCCCCCAAAAAAAATTTTTATGCAAGGTAGTGATAGTGTTATGTAAAATATGTCATGATTGTACAATGTAATGCAATGCAATGCATGAATGCAAATGCAGTGTTAATTCTCGAACAATCCTTAAAAGACTTTCAATCAATAGAAAAATGTCTGGTTGCAAGAAACTAATAATGAATTACAGGTGACAGTTAGCTTCCTTCTGGAGATCTTGACTTCGGGAAGCAAAACCTGTGCTCCACGTCTCGACGTCGTCTTCAGGATGATGGATGACTTCGTCTTCTCTTCTTATTCTATTCTATGGACTCGTGACGTCATGATCTTTATTTTTGTGGCTTCTAAAAATGACATCAACAAGTGCAGGCATAATGCAGATAAGATCTCTTCTGGGTGCAAACGAATAATACGTCTAAACAGGGATGGATTCTATCGGCCCTAATGGAGTACTTTAAAAAATTTTATGGTTTAAATTAAAATTCTCAAAGATCATTTGGTTTAAAAATTTCCCCATTTTTATTATCAAAAATTTTAACTTACTTAAAAATGAAACTTTTAGGTTTCTTTTTGTTATTATTATTATTTTGAAAGTTTTATGAGAGAAGAAGTTTCAAAGCAAAATAATAATATTTTCAATTTTTTTCTTTTTTGGTTTCTTAATGAGTTAAATTAAAATCTGAGAATTTTAAAAATGGTCAAATGTGAAGATTTAAAATTGGGGTTCTGCGGCCCTGACTGAATCTTCTGCGTCGCACGTGCCTTATTGTCGTACCGTCTTTTTTCGCGATTGGTCTTTCCTCGGCCTAACTTGATACTGTAATATTATCGTTCCCGGCAAAGCAGACTTTTTCTATTTTGAAAGCCTTTTAATGAACTGTTCTTGAATCAACACCATGTCATGATATGCAACATGAATGCAAATAAAGGCGTTGATTCCGCTGGTAATCACCTTTTCGAACGACTTTCATGGGAATTAAAGGGTCCAGATTACAAAAAAGATCCATATTACAAAAGGAGTCCCTATTACAAAAAGAATCTATTACAAAGTCTTAATTACAAAATAAAGTTCTACACATAATCCCTAGCTCTACCTCCTAGCTCCTCGACAGCTCTGAGCAACTTGATAAACCTTGGTGCTTCTTCCATGTCCGGGGTTACGAAAGGTCGGAGAGCCGCGACTTCAGTAGCTAAGTCATTCACACGCCTTGCAACTCGTCGTATGTCCACCATTAGGGTCTCATGTGTATACTTTGGCACTACACGCTCGTTCGGCAAATTGTTACGTCGGATCTGTTGAGTAATCTCTGACCGATGTCACGCGACTGGATCGATGTTGTCCTTCCTAAGACACCCTTTTTCCATGATGAAAGATTTTCTAATCGGGCAAACCACTTGAATCAACGCCTCTATGTAATGTGGATGCAATGATAATGCAACAAAAATATGTGTAAAAATAAAATAAAACACAAAAAGAAATGAGTTAGTACCGGATAAAAATAATAAATACATAAATAAAAGGACAAAATTAAACAGAATAAACACACAAAACAACCCTATTTATCCCGTCTAAAACCTAAGGTTATCCGTATGGCTCTAAATGGGTAGGTTTCTATATATTCTCTACATGCAGTCTTGGTTCTAGGAGGTACCCGAATTGTGCTTGTTGTCCTCTACTACGAGTAGTAAGGCCCCCGATCATCACCCATTATAGGCTCTTTTCAACCGGGTTCAATTCAGGGGGACCCATTCGCTTATGCCCGTACGAAGGAACGATATCCTTACGAAAGCATAAGGTACTCGAGCCCTGAAGGTACTTGCTAGGCCCATACGGGAGAACGATATCTCCACGAAAGCATTAGCGTTTTCCCCCACTTAAAAAAAACGGGTTTATATGCCATATTTTAAATGCGTTAAAATAAACGCGCAATTATAACCGAATGTTAATTTAATAGTCACTTTAACCCAGAATTTCTAATATTAATAAAGCGGTAATTATTTTAAAAGCTTGACTCTCATTTGTTTTTGAAAAACAAAAAATTATCCCCAGCGGAGTCGCCATCTGTAGCGATGTCCTTTTTTGTTTTAATCGCTAAAAAAATGTGGATTTTCGAAGTGTTTAGAGGTGTTTGTGATTTTTTTGATATAAAATATTTATTCCGTGGGGTTTTAAAAAAAATTGCATTTTATTTAAAGATTGGAGTCGCCACCGGCCACTTAGGTAGGCCGGACACCATAAAACCAGAGATTCAAAAAGATTGAGTTCGAGAGTCGGTTACGGATGGGGAAGGATTAGCACCCTCACACCGCCCAAAATTGGTACTTTAATAATTACCGCTTTATTAATATTGGATTTTCTAGATTAAAGTGACAATTATTTTAAAATTCGGTCCTAATTGCGAATAAATTTTAAGGGCCCCGGTATCCGAGAATAAACGCCCAACCACTATCACTACGCCTGATACTGGCCCCGTTTACGCTCGGATAAAAGGGCACCGCATTGACAATTTATATCTCGATATGCAATATAAAACATGGCAAAATTATTTAAATGCAATAAATATTAACATAACATAATACTAATCATACATAAATAAGATACTAAACTAAAACATACATTTATATATTAATCTAACTCATAAATAAAAACATATCTAGCATAAATAAAATACTAATATTCATAAATATTAATCTAACATAAATAAAAACAAATTCAACATAAATAAAATACTATTCTAAAACATACATACATAAATATTAATCTAACTCATAAATAAAAACATATCTAACATAAATAAAATATTAATATAAAACAAAAATTTAAAACATATTAAATAATAATCTAAAACATAAACATGCAAAATAAAAAATAAGACTACAATTTTAAAATAACTAATACTTAATTAATTTATAAAAATTACAGCACTAATAAAAAGGGGAAGAAAATATACCTAACTAGGAGCTCGTATGACAAACCCCGATTGAACCCCACTGAGATCTACCACGACCTCTCCAAAAATATTAACTAGATCATACCTAAAATAGGACACCGATCGAACCGGTTAGGACCAAGGATATTACCCCGGTCCTGGGCTAGCCGAATTGGCCTGCCTAGCCGATTCCAATTGCAATTGTTGCAATTGCAATTTCCTCCCTTTGCTTTGCTGCTGCCTCCTCTATTTATCGGGGGAGGAGGGTGACGTGGAGCCTTGTGCTCCACTCCCCTCCCCCCTTTTTTATTATTATTATTATTATTTTTTTGCTTTTTATATATATATAATTTTACTATTATAATAACACTAATAACACTAAAACCCGGTCAAAAATGAGTGATTACAATATGTGTTGTGTGGGTGCGATTTTTTAACTGGTATACACGATTAAAAGAAAAGAAAATAGAACTGCTCTGAAAAATTTGGTTGGATTCATGCGTGCCCTCTAATTTTTTTGTCTCTGAAATATGTTTTGTTTTTGCTTGTTCCTGACATTTGTGTTTCTGTGTGAGGTGGCCACCGGAGAAGGAAGGAGAATGATCCTTTGGCCGGATGCAGGGGCAAACGGTAGCTGGCATAGCAGAGCTGGTCGGTTGGGGAGTTCTGCCATCTTCGTAAGGAGCTGAGCAGGCGCGTGTGTGGAGGAGGGCTACTAGAGAGCTGGACGTGCAGCACATGCGAGAAATGAAGATGTGGGCGTGTGGTACACGTGCGAGTGAAGGAATCAAACGGGCCAGCTTGCAAGGCGCGTGGGGGCTCCCGAAGCTTTTCTTCTTTAATCCTGGACCTTTAGATCTGATCAGATCTGATGGTGGAAGATTGGTTGCGCGTGGAAATAAAGGGGCATTAGGGCTTCTGCTAGGGTTTAATTATTTGGGCCTTAGCAGGATGGATATGTAATATTATTTTTGGGGCTTTAAATACATTGTAAATGGACATTAATTATTTAATAAAACTTGAGCTTTATTTATTAATTACATTATTTATTTTTTTCTACTTTTGTTTAATAATAATAATAGTAATATATATAATAATAATAATATACTAATAGTAATAATAATATAATATAGTAATAATAAAATAATAATATCATATAAATATAGTAATAATAATAATATAATAATAGTATATCAATAATAATAATAATAATAGTAAGAATTAATAATAATAATAATAAATAAAATTAAAATATTAGACCTAGTTAATAAGAACTGTAACACCCTGAAACCGGGCATAGTCAAAATCTAATTCCAGTAACCAGAAATTTTGCACCGAAAAGTCAAATTATCGAGCTGACCTTTGACCAAGTGGTTAATTATTGGATTAGTGAATCCCAATTAAGTATTAATATTGTTTAAGGACCCTATTGTAAACTTTGAAACCTATTTTTGTGACTAAATTGAGGAAATTAAAATTTAGGAGACAAAAATATAAAGATTTAAGAGTTGAGGGACTAACCTTGCGATTAGCCCCTCCTCAATATTAATCATCATCTACGTGGGATGTTAAGCTTGGCTTCCTTCATAGGAAGGAAAGCTTTGGCCTTCGGGGAATTAAAAAAAAGAATTAAGGAAAGAAACTTACCCGGTAAAACCTTAAGCAAGCACTTGACCTTTGTCTTTCATCTTCTTCAAAGCACACACCTCCATTAAAGATTTAGTAAAGCTTTACTTTTCTTCAAGTTACCATTTCCACGTTATAGATATAGATCGGCTCAAGAAAATTAAGGTGAAGAATCACCAAACCCTTCCAATTCTACCAAGCTCAAGAATAAATGAGTTGTCATCCGGGAGCCTTGAAAGCCTCGGAAGTATCGGTGAGTGTAGTCGGAGTCTAGAGATTGGCTAGGTGTCTTTCCCGAATTCATTGATTTTGATTTATTACATCATCATCATTGATCAAGGTATGAAAAATAAGGAAAACCTTGTTGAAGGTATTATTGGTAAGCTTTGGTAAGCTTATTATATTGTCAAGTTAATTATTGAATCATTGCATTGTCATTGAAAATATTGAAATATTGAGAAAGGCCATATTAATCATTGTATATTGTTATCGAAATATTGTTATAGGTATTGTTACCGTTATTGCTATTGCTATTGTTATTGGCCTAAGTATTGAATCCTTGGATACGAATGGACATGGGATACAATTGGCATGGCATTGAATTCATGAGCTCATTGGTATGGAGTAGACTACGGTCCTTGAGCTAAGCCTCTATCTGGCGATGTTGGCGGGATGTGTTAGTGTTGGTCTTATTGGAGATGTTGGAGGATATTGACCATTTATTGTTGGCGATTTTGGTTGGGAATTCGCGTATCCACATTACATGTCGTTCCAAGGAAAATAAATAAGTATTGCAAGTATTGTTAAAACATGAATTGAGATGCACTTACATTGTTATACACGATCATGATATTATTGAAATACATGTTATTATTGTTGACTACCTCACTAGGCTAAGTAAGCCTAATGCATCTCATTTCCATGCATTTTCAGGTTAAAAGCTAGTCAGATCAAGGATTGGAGCAATGGCGTTTTTGAAGCAAGTCACCAAGTTGCATGTAATGTAATCTTTGTCCTTAAACTCCTAGAAAGGTGGCATAGAGTCTAGACAAGTTAGTTTAGCCCCATTTTGTATGTATATATGGTCCACTATGTTGAATGGGTTAAAGCATGAAATATGGTATGCTAATGTTTTGATAGAATTGGTAAAATGGCCCTGACTGCACTAATAAGGGAAAAACTAGTAAATGGATTCGGTTTGACACGAAATTTGAGATGCATATAGAAATGGTGTTTATAAGCTTGCTGGTAAAATTTGGTAAACTTTGGACTTGGTTAAGACCCTTAAATTGGATAAAAACTAGATAAAATATGACATTACATGTACAGGCGTACCGGTATGAGTGGTGTCGTACCATTACTGTAAGGCATCTTTGGGGTGATATTAACCCAGACGTACCAGTAGGGGTGGTGTTATACCGGTACAGACATGCAAAATTGGTATAAGGCAATAAGGCGTACATGTACTGATATAAGGGTACCTGTAGACTCTCTAAGTGAATGCTGGCAAAAGGGGCAGAAAATAAGTATTGGAAAAGTATAAAATAATGCCAAGATGAGTCTTTTGCGTGCAAGTATACACGGTCTGCAAGTAATACAGCAGTTAAGCTGAGTATCGATCCCATAGAGATTGACTTGGAATCCAATTGTCTTTGATTGTTACTTGCCTTGAGAAAAGTTATTTGTTTTGAAGTGGTTTTGGAAATAATTGAAATAAAATAAAGTAAATGAAAATAAAATAAATTAAGACGTTGGCAAGAAAGGTGCTTTAATGAATGATGAGCGTTGGCAGGGAATGCCTGATTTTCACGCTATTCATGTCGTGCCAGCCTTCAATAACAACCTGTCTTGGTATTGTTTGCTGAGCAGATTCAAAATTAGTAAAGCCTCTCTCGATGGTCATTGCCCTAAATTGATCATGTAAAAACCCCTATATCTCAATAGTGCATGATTTTAAATAAATCGATTTGATTAAGATCCAATCTATACTCCTAAGGGGTAGATTTCACTCCCGAAGTAAGTTCATCAACTTGAACGACTTCTCTCGAAGCTTCTCTCCTCGGTATTCAACAACTTAATCATTGCCACCCCAAGTCTATTAAGATATTGAGGAGCAATAGGCCAACAGTGCCAGCTCTCGCTTGGCATAGTATTTAGAAAACATTAAAGTATGCCGAATAGTTAAAACAATGGCGAAGGTAGATTTATTATTAAAAACTAAAACATAAAATAGCATTCAACGCAAACATCCCCCACCAACTATTAAATTAGTTCATAGTGAGGGATTTAACCAAAAAACCATAAACGTTTTCAAAATACATCATCATTAAAAACAAGATAAAATAACTTGAAAGAGAGAATGGGTGAGAAGCGATCTCTCGATGTAGCCCTTTAAGATCCAGGTTCTCGGCCAAGCTGGTGGAACCACCCTTCCAAGGTGCAGTCGGTTGTCAATCGCCTTGCACTCTAATTCCTCACTCCGATCATCTATTAATCAATGCCCAAAGTCCTTCTTGGTTGCTGTTTAAATAGGCGTGCAAAGAAGGGATAGGATAAGCTCCCCATTTGAATTTTAAATGCTGAAGGGATAAGAGATAATTATTTTATCCAAATTTGAATGAGAGCTTATCAGGCTAAAGCTGACGTCATACTGCCGACGTTGCCTTGACATCCAAGCTTGGCATGAATCTGCCAACCAATCTTGGCACCATCTTATCCACTATTTTTTCAGAGATTGATCCAATTGCTATCTTTTCGGAGCCTGATCCTGTCCTATTTTTTCGGGGTCCAATAGCTTCTTGGCATGGCATCAAGTTCACTTCTCTGCCAACCGGTGCTTGGTATTGTCTGGTCTATCTGTGCCAACAGCACTCGACATTCTCTCTGGCATTCATTCCCATCTTGCTTTCCTGGGCCAAATACTATGTCAAACCTGCAAAATTGCCAACAAAACAACCCATCACACTGGCATGGACAGAATTCTAAACTCCTTATGCAAATGCATGGTTTTAACATCCTAATTCAACTAAATGTACCTAAAAACAAGTAAAAGCATTGTAAGATTGGCATTAAAAACAATACTTTTGGAGAGGTAACACACCCCCAAACCTAACTCATTGCTTGTTCTCAAGTAATGCAAAAAATAAAAACAAAAAACTGTGAAAATGTTACCTCGACAAAATTTTGGTTGAATGCCAACACATACTGGCAAGCAGAATTTGGCTTTATTTCTGTCCTCAGTATCTCAATGCAATAATGCCAAGCAGGTAGTAATTCAAGTGCAGCAATATAACTCTAGTCTAAATTCATGAAGAGTGCATGATGTGTAGGCAATATGCATCGAGTATCCGTTCACTCCCTTAGCCAATTTTACTACCTAAACTCAGATTCTTATTTTTATCATCATTTTTTTTCTTTTTTTCCTTTGCCAAGGGTTTCTGTTGGCATTAATTTAAGCTTGCTTCGTGACACTATTTAGCGTGAGAGATAAGAAGGAGCATACAACGAATCCCTACCTTAATCTAGACATCACTAGGCTTTCTCTTCAACTCATAATCTAAGGTTTTGGACTTGAGGACTAAGAGGGAGCAAACCACGAATCCCTAAATAACTTATTATCCCTAGTTAGAGGAGAGTTCATCATTTCATTGCCCTGGCAGAACATTTATGCCTTATTATTTTCTTTTACACTGGCATCATTTGATCTTTTTTTAAATCTGAGTATAGTTTCAAAGAGTTGAAGTTTGCTAAGGAACTAGATACATACCACGTGTAAAGTGAAGTTTCAGTTCCCTAAACTAGAGATCAATTGCCAAGCTCACTTGGCATACTACTCTGCTGGCATGGCATGACAACTAGAGATTAAAATTTCCTCATTGGTCAGACACCTAGATCAAATTAAACTAGCCTAACAAATGTTAACATTTTTCAAAATTAAACTGAGGCAAAAAACATTTTTTAGTGTTTCAGTATGCATTTATTCTAAATGACCTAAATGGCATGGCAACATATATTAAACATGAAATGTATGGCATGGAATAAATGTGAGGAAATGCACACCCCCAAACCCAAGATGTGCATTGTCCTCAATGCATGAAACAACACATATATACAAGAAAAATAGAAGAAAATTAAAATGCATGATCATGTAAATGCAAAGAAATAAAATGTAAATGAGTTTAGATAGAAGAGGACTCCCCTTCGGAGACTTCTTCTCGTGTGACACAGGTCTTTCTTTTCAGAAATTGGCTATGGGCAAGGCCATTCGTTTCTTTCCTTTCATGATTGTCTGTGAAGCGGCAGTGGAAGCTCCAACTTTCTTTTTTTTCTTGGCAGGTTTCGACGCGGCATGTGCATCGGTGGCATCAGAAGGTGTTTGTATAGCAGGTGTTACTGGTGACTTGGCTTTGGTAAACTTGGCTTTGGTTTCCTTAGATTCAGATAATGAATCAGAACCGACAGAATCATCTTGTACTGGAGACAATGGGACTGTGGCATCGGATGGGGTATAAATTGGACTAGCTGGCATGGCATTGTCGCTAGCAGAGGGCTCAACAGAGAAGTCTGGAAATTCTGGTACAAAATCAGTTGACAATTTTGTAAGAGCCTCCCTGATTACAACATCCCTGGCCTGTATGTAATGTCTCCTCTTGAGATTATGCTCTTCAGCTTTTTCTAGCTTCTGAAGAATAATCTCATGGCGATGGTAAAGTTGGGATACCATTGCCAGTGAACTGTCTGGCACAATTTCTGGCATGATTGTTGGATCTACATTTGAAACTTTTGGTCTTGGCGTGGGCACTTTGGCCTTCCCCTTGCTTTTGTCCTTTGTCTTGGCAGCTGTGAGGTTTCTCCAAATAGCAGCTGTGATGGTTGTTCCCTTGATCCTCTGACCTATCTCTGTATCAAGCTTTGACACACCGTAGAGTATGAAAATATTAGAAATCAACAAAGGAAAGAACAAACTGCCATTACCTTTCACTTCACATTTGTAAGTTTCATCAATAATGAGCCTGCCAACATTAATCTTGCGCCCCATAACGATGGAATGCAATAAGATCAACCTCTCTTCCGACACAGTCCCGTTGTGGGATGTTGGCATTAGATTTGCCTTGAAAAAGTGATTCCATCCTCTCTATTGGGGTTTCAATGCCAACTGCTTTACCGTGCGGTGTCCCTTTGATGACACTATCCATTCCGTGCCAGGCTCACACAGATATGCTAGCAGCTTCTTTCTCTTGGCAGTAGTTATCGACTTAGCATAATCAAAATATTCATCCTCTGCACCATCCAATTCAAACATATTGTTAATATACCCCTCATCAAAATGTACACACTTACCTCGAATCATCAAGAAGGGCGAATCCTTGGTCACAAGATGAGCGTAGAATTCTTGAACAATGGTGGCATAAATCTCCCCTTCTTGCTGGCAAAACAGATTCCACTTGTGCTTGTCAACTATCGCTATGAATTCTGGAGGGAAGCCAATGCTTGTATCCTTCTTGAAATTGAAGTGTTTCTCGTAGCAAAAAGATCTTGAAGCAAAGTTAGCTTCAAACGTTTTTCGGATCACCTCATTGAAAAATCGGTTAAAAGGGGTAGAAGAAGAAGCCATTGTAAACGTGCAAGAATTTGGAATGGTTTTGAAACCAAAGAAGAAGAAGAAAATATGATGTAAAGCTTGGTTCTTGTTTGAAAAGAAAAGTGGAAAATTTAGAGAGAGTTGGGTTCTTTAAATTCGGTTATAGAAAGAAAAGTGAAAAGTTTAGGAAGTTTAATGGGGTTGGTAACCGAGTAAATAAGGATAATGATGGAAGGTAAAAAGATTTGATTTGAAAAAGGGTAAAGTGATAAGGTTGTAAGTGATAAGATTTGGTAAAGATTGGAGTGATAAGGTGATTGGATTGAATTTAAATTTCAACCCAATTTTTGGGTGGCTAGGGTTTAAATTAAAAAATACTCTCTCTTATCTAATGGGCCGATCAAACTAAGGTTTATCTCATCTTTTCATTTTTCAGATCGCTGCATGCCAAGCTATTCTGGAATTGTGCTTGGCAATGTGCTTGGCACGCAGAATTCTCCTATAGTGGCATCGGCACATTCCAAGTCTCTCTTTGGCATTGTTCCTGGCATTGCTCTTGACATCATTCCTGGCATACTGATTATGCATTGACTCAAAGAAAACCTTTCAACATAGACAAAGAATAAAAAAATGAAAAAAACAACAGAAAGAAAAACTATTAAAACCTAGAAACCTAAAAACAAAGAAAAACAACTTATCCTAATATTTACAAAAATTCAAACCTGATGGTACTTTCATGTTACCTCTGTCAAGAGGATCACCTTCTTGGCATTGTTCTGATCACCTTCCATGTAGTACTTTAAACGTTGGCCATTCACTTTAAAAATATCTCTCGACTTCAAGTTCTTAATGTCTACAGTTCCATGGGCATAGAGCTTCACAACTTCAAAAGGGCTCGTCCATCTTGATCTTAGTTTTCGTGGAAACAACTTAAGTCATGAGTTGAATAACAAAACACGTTGGCCTACCTCAAACTATCTCGGCATTATCCTACTGCCATGCCAAAGTTTTGTCTTCTCCTTGTATATCTTGGCATTTTAGTAGGCTTGTGTCCTGAATTCCTCTAATTCATTTAGGTCTAGTAACCACTTTTCTCTTGTAGCTCTCCATGCCATGCCAAGTGTTCTGATGGCCCAGTAGGCTTTATGTTCAAGCTCTACTGGCATATGGCATGGTTTTCCAAAAAAATTCTGAACGGTGAAATACCTAAAGGAGTTTTAAATGCAGTTCTGTAAGCCCACAAGGACTCATCTAGTCTTAAGGACCATTCTTTCCTTGATGGATTAACAGCCTTCTCTAGAATGTTTTTAATCTTCTCGTTTGAAATCTCGGCTTGCCCGTTCATTTTTGGATGATATGCCGTGGCAATTCTCTGCTGTATACCATACCTGCACAAAGCTTTAGAGATTAGATTACATTTAAAATGGGTGCCCTCATCATGAATAATTACCCTAGGGGCACCAAATCTAGTAAAAATATGCTTGTGCAAAAAATTGGCAACAACTTTGGCATCGTTTGTTGGCAGGGCAACAGCTTCTACCCATTTAGATACATAGCCAATAGCCACAAGAATATATACATTACCAAATGATGGGGGAAAAGAACCATAAATTCTATCCCCCATACATCAAATAAGTCTACATGCATAAGGTTTTGAAGCGGTAGTTGGTGTCTGCCAGAGATATTTCCTGTCCGTTGGCATCGATCACACGCCTTGGCATACTCATGGGCATCCTTATATAGTGTGGGCCAAAAGAATCCTGACTGCAGCACCTTGGCATCAATCTTTATCCCAGTAAAGTGACCTCCATATGGTGCGGCATGACACAAGTACAATATGTTATGTTGCTCATCCTCGGGTACACACCGGCGGATTACTTGGTCGGTGCACTATTTGAACAATATTGGCTCATCCTAATAGTATTGCCTAACTTCTCGCAAGAACCTTTTCTTAGCACTGTATGCCAAGTTTGGTGGTAAAATGTTGCTTACCAAGTAGTTGACAATGTCAGCGTACCATGGCATGGCATTAACTGCAACCAAATACTCGTCAGAAAATTTATCTCTTATAAAATTGGTCTTGCCATCTTCAAGTTAATGCTCTAAATGTGAGAGATGGTCAGCTACTATGTTTTCACTTCCCTTTTTGTCTCGGATCTCAAGATTGAATTCTTGAAGTAGGAGCGTCTATCGGATTAGTCTGGGCTTGGCATCCTTCTTTGCCAAGAGATACTTCAATGCCGAATGATCTGTATAAACCAGAACTTTGTTAAAATTAAATAAGATCGAAATTTATCAAAAGCAAATACAACCGCGAGAAATTCTTTCTCGGTTGTAGAGTAATTCAGTTGTACTTCATTCAAGGTTCGGCTGGCATAGTAGATGGCATGGAAAACCTTGCCATGCTTTTGTCCCAAGATTGCTTCAACGACATAGTCGCTGGCGTCACACATGAGCTCGAAGGACTCATTCCAGTCCGGTGCCACAACTATAGGGGCATTGATTAACTCTTTTTTAAGTTCCTGAAATACTCTCAAACAATAATCGTTAAATGCAAAAGTGGCATTATGTTCTAATAACAAGCATAAAGGCTTAGCAATTTTTGAAAAGTCTTTAATAAAACACCGGTAAAAATTGGCATGTCCTAAAAAGCTCCTTATACCTTTAACACTTGTTGGTGGTGGCAATTTCTTGATTACCTCAACTTTTGCTTGATCAACTTCTAATCCTCTCTTAGTTACCTTGTGCCCAAGAACAATACCCTCATTCACCATGAAGTGGCATTTTTCCCAGTTCAAAACTAGGTTCGTTTCTACGCACCTCTTTAAGACTTGCTCCAAACTTTGAATAAATTCCTTAAATATTTTGCCAAACACTAAGAAATCATCCATGAATACTTCCATGTTGTGCTCTATCATATCGGTAAAATGGACATCATTCAACGTTAGAATGTTGTTGGAGCATTGCATAGACCGAATGGCATCAATCTAAACGTAAACGTCCCATATAGACATGTGAATGTGGTCTTTTCTTGATCATCAGGAGAGATGACAATCTGATTATATCTGAATAACCATCCAGAAAACAATAGAAAGCTTTACCTGCCAGCATGTCTAGCATCTGGTCGATGAATGGCAATGGGAGGTAGTCCTTCCTCGTGACATTGTTCAGCCTCCTATAGTCCATGCACACTCTCCATCCTGTGATAGTTCTAGAGGGAATCAATTTAGCTTTACTATTTTGTACCACGGTCATGCCACCCTTCTTTGGCACACATTGCACTAGGATAACCCAAGAGCTATCAGAAATGGGATAAATAATCTGTGCATCAAGCCATTTTATGATCTTTTTTTCACTACCTCTTTCATGCTTGGGTTTAGCCTTCTCTAGCCTTCAATGATCTTGCCATGGTACTCCTCCAAGATAATCTTGTGCATGCAAATGGTTGGGCTAATACCTCGGATGTCTGCCAAGGTCCAACCCAATGCTTGCTTAATATTGCCGGCAATCTCTCCTCATGATCATTAGTGAGATCAGTGGCAATAATCACTGGAAGAGTTGAGTGTTTACCTAAATAAGCATACTTCAAGTGGTTTGGCAGTGGTTTTAGCTCCAACTCTGGCGGCTCCTCAATTGATGGTTTAGGTGCTTTAATATCTCTGCCGACCAACTGTAGTGGCTCAAAATACTTCGTCTCCTTATCCTTCAGGACCGATTCTTTAGGCTCTTCAAACAATTCAACTATGCCATTTAAGTTGCTGGCATCGAATTATGTATCCTGGCATAACTGTGGCATATCCAAAGTGTAGATGGACTCCATCATCTCTTCTGCTTGGCATTGATCAAGTTCATCTGCACATTTCAAAGCTTGAAACACATTAACTGTAACATGCTGATCATTCATGCACATTGTTAATTTTATGAACATCTATCAAAGCCCTACCTGTGGCTAGGAATGACCTGCCCAAAATAATCGGGACATTAATATCAACCTCATAATCCAAAATGATGAAATCAGCTGGAAAAATAAACTTGTCTACCTTTACCAACACATCCTCAATCTTACCCTTGGGATGTGCATAAGACTGGTCTGCCAGCTGGAGTGTCATCGTGGTAGGTCTGGCTTCTATACCAAGCTTTCGAAAAACTGACATTGGCATCAAGTTGATGCTGGCTCCTAGGTCGCAAAGCGCCTTGCCCGTGAATTTGTTGTCAATGGTACAGGGAATGGTAAAACTTCCCGAATCTTTCAACTTTGGTGGCAATCAATTTAGGATCATGGCACTGCATCTCTCAGTGAGAGAAACAGTTTCAAAGTCTCCCAACTTCCTATTTTTGGACATAATGTCTTTCATAAATTTCACATAGTTGGGCATTTTCTCAAGAGCTTCTACCAATAGAATGTTGATTTGTAGCTGTTTAAGAACTTCCAAGAAGCGCTTAAATTGCTGGCCTTGCTTATGCTTTTGAAGCCTCACTGGAAATGGTGGCAGCGGATAAGTATATACCGGTACTACTAGTTTTGCCAAGGCAGTGCTAGCATCAGTCTGTTTGGCATTAGTGCTGGCATTTGTTTTGGCATTACTACTGGCATCATCTACTTTTGTTTCCTCTTTCTCTGCTTCCTGGGTTTTTCTGCTAGCATTGGCTTCCCGAGTTGGCAGTTAACTGGCTGCTTGGCAGCCTTCTCCATCTCACACTACTTACCGCTCCGAAGAGTTATGGCTTTACATTGCTCATTATCTTTGTGTCGGGCATCTTCGGTGTCACTTGGAAATGCTCCTTGGGTTCGATTGCTGAGTGCATTGGCAATCTGCCCAATTTGAACTTCCAAGTTCCTCATTGATGCTACCAAACTCTAGACTATGGCATCATTCCTCTCCATGTACTCTGTGAGAGTGCCTCATTGGTTGAATCTCTGCCATTGTTGGAAATTGTTTTGAGCTTTCTGTGGCATGGCATTCTGATAGAATACTGGCATGCCATTGTTGTTGAAAGCTGGCATGGCATTGTTATTCCGCCTCTGGGTATTCTGGCGCTGGGCATTATACTGGTTACCTCCTTGATTTCCTCATGCTAAGTTAGGGTGCTGTCTCCATCCTGGATTATAAGTATTGGAGTTAGGATTATGGTAACGATTTACATTGCCAACGAAATTTACCAATTCAGGGTTCGTAGGGCATTCATCCTCGTGATGGTTTTCTCCACAAATTGTACAAAATATATCTAATGCTTTAACTTCTTGGGACTCATTGTTCTTTTGCAACTTTCTCACCATGCTTGTAAGATTGGAAATCTCAGCATGGATGGACGTTAATTCATCAACCTAAAATTTCCCACTGGTTTTGGTTCCGGTCCCAAGTCCAGCAACAGGTTACTCAAAATCATTATTTGCAATTCTTTCAAGAATGACAACAGCCTCGGTATACGTCTTGTCCAGCAACAAACCGGCTGCTGAAGCATCAAAAACAGTCATCGTTTGTGCATTCAATCCATTGTAGAAGTTTGTATTTGGGTCCAATTCAGGAATCCGTGTAAAGGACACCTTCTTAACAAGTCTTTAAATCTTTCCCAGACATCATATAAGATCTCGTCCTCGACCTTCCTGAATGTAATAATCTCACCCCTTATCTTGGCAGTGAGTGTTGGAGGTTGAAATCTTGTCAAGAACTTCTGGCATAGGTCTGCCCATGAAGTGACTGAGCCAGGTGGCAAGGAATTGAGCCAAGCCTTAGCTCTATCTCTCAAGGAAAAAGTGAATAACTTTAGCTTCACGGTATATTCAGGTACTCCATTTTGTTGAAATAATTGGCAAATCTCCATGAACTGCTTCAGATGTTGCCTCAGATCTCCAGTAAGTGCTCTATCAAACTGACCTACATTCAAAATAGTTTGAATCATTACCGGCTTAAGTTTAAAATTGACAACATTTACCTCTGCGCCAACCAGTCCTGGTATCAAATTATCAATGGTTGGTGCCGAATGTTCTCTAATAGGTCTTTCTTCATTAACTGGTGGTTGTAGCATCACATTGTTAAGTGCATTTCCTTAATTGTTCACCACACCATTCCCTCTATTACCCTGATTATTCATCTCTCATAATCTTCTTTTTAACCTCCGTAAGGTTTCTTAATTTCCGGATCGTATGGCCACTCGTCCACCACATGATGGCTTCTAGTCATACACCGATAAAAGAAAAAGTAAAATAAAAAATAAAAGAAATACAAGTAAAAATTTAAAAACAAACAACTCTGTTGCAATCCCTGGCAACGGCGCCAAAAACTTTTAGACTCTCTAAGTGAATGCTGGCAAAAGGGGCAGAAAATATGTATTGGAAAAGTATAGAACAGTGCCAATATGAGTCTTTTGCGTGAAAGTATACACGGTCTGCAAGTAATACAGTAGTTAATCTGAGTATCGATCCCACAGAGATTGACTTGGAATCCAATTTTCTTTGATTATTACTTGCCTTGAGAAACAAATGTTTGTTTTGAAGTGGTTTCATAAATAATTGAAATAAAATAAAATAAATGAAAATAAAGTAGACTTTGGCAAGGAAGGTGCTTTAATGAATGATGAGCGTTCGCAGGGAATGCCTGGTTTTCACACTATTCATGTCGTGCCAGCCTTCAATAACAACCTGTCTTGGCAATGTTTGCTGAGCAGATTCAAAATTAGCAAAGCATCTATCGATGATCATTACCCTAAATTGATCATGTAAAAACCCCTATATCTCTATAGTGCATGCTTTTAAATAAACCAATTTGATTAAGATCCAATTTATACTCCTAAGGGGTAGATTTCACTCCCAAAGTAAGTTCATCTACTTGAACGACTTCTCTCAAAGCTATCTCCCCAGTATTCAAAAACTTAATCGTTGCCACCCCAAGTCTATTAAGATATTGAGGAGCAATAGGCCAACAGTGCAAGCTCTCACTTGCCATAGTATTTAGAAAACATTAAAGTATTCTGAATAGATAAAACAATGTCGAAGGCAGATTTATTATTAAAAACTAAAACATAAAATAGCGTTCAACGCAAACATACCCCCACCAACTATTAAATTAGATCATGGTGAGGGATTTAACCAAAAAGCCATAAACATTTTCAAAATACATCATCATTAAAAACAAGATAAAATAACTTGAAAGAGAGAATGGGCAAGAAAGGGTCTCTCGATGCAGCCCTTTAAGATCCAGGTTCTCGGCCAAGCTGGTGGAACCACCCTTCCAAGGTGCAGTCGGTTGTCAATTGCCTTGCACTCTAACTCCTCACTCCGATCGTCTATTAATCAATACCCAAAGTCATCCTTGGTTGGTGTTTAAATAGGCGTGCAAGGAAGGGATAAGATAAGCTCCTCATTTGAATTTTAAATGCTGAAGGGATAAGAGATAATTATCTTATCCAAATTTGAATGAGAGCTGATCAGGCTAAAGCTGATGTCATACTGTAGATGTTGCCTTGGCATCCAAGCTTGGCATGAATCTGCCAACCAATCTTGGCACCATCTTATCCACTATTTTTTTAGAGATTGATCCAATTGCTATCTTTTCGGAGCTTGATCTTATCCTATTTTTTCAGGGTCCAACAGCTTCTTGGCATGGCATCAAGTTCACTTCTCTGCCAACCGGTACTTTGCATTGTCTGGTCCATCTGTGCCAACAGCACTCGACATTCTCTTTGGCATTTTTCCTGTGTTGCTTTCCTAGGCCAAATACTATGCTAAACCTGCAAAATTGCCAACAAAACAACCCTTCACACTGGAATGGATAGAATTCTAAACTCTTTATGCAAATGCATTGTTTTAACATCCTAATGCAATTAAATGTACCTAAAAACAAGCAAAAGCATTGTAAGATTGGCATTAAAAACTATACTTTTGGAGAGGTAACAGTACCAATACGCCAAATCAAGATTGGAATTTTACTGTAGGCTGGGTACCAATATGGGTGGTGTCGTACCGATACCCATTAACAAGTCAATTTGGGAATTAGGGATTGCGTACCGGTACGATAATGGCCCCATACTGATACGAAGGCACCAAATTTGTGTACCGGTATCATAAGTTGAGTACTGATACGAGATTTAGGTTTAAATGAAATTAATTAAGGGACGTACCGGTACGGCCTCTTGAGTACCGATACCCATACAGGTAAGTTAGTTAACTGGTTTTGAAATTTTGCAAAATGGTCACTATTTTGAATATGGGTTAATTAATAGTGTAAATGGACTCCAAAACCTATGAAATTTTATATACAAGATAATCAGATATGAGATTTCCTATTGGTAAGCTTAGTTCCTGATAAGTTCTTAAAGTTTGTAAGGTTTGCAATTTGGTCCCTAATTTTGCTTAGTTTATTAATTGGTCACTGACCATAAATTGAATAAATTTGTATTGACCATAGTCAAGAATTGCATCGAAACATTGATATTAATTCTCTATTTATAGTCCAATTCACCAATTTTGGTAAGCCAATCACTGTATTATTCACCGATAATGCTTTTCGACCTGGGATCCTACTAGACCGGGAATGAGGTATTACAAGAATAAAGAATTAAAAGGTGGGGAAATAACTAGAAAAAACTAATTGATATTAACATTCATAATATAGTATAGTATCGATAACACAAGCCCAAGCTATAGAATAAAATTAGAAAATAAAGCCTCGACAAAATTCGTGATTACAGCTTCCCCTTTTTGCTCATTCTTGTGTTAACAAGGATATAGCAATGACTAAAATCACTAATTTTGTCCCAATTCCTTGTTCGAGATTTGAATCACCATGCACTGAAGATCTTACTAATGATTTGAAAGGCCGATGATCAAGTATTGAAGGCTTTGTTGACATTCAAATCACCCCACACTAATGGTCTTATTGGTGACTTGTACTGACAGTTTCACTAAGATTCTGAATCACCAAACACTGAAGGCATTATTGAGGATCCGGATGATTAAAGATCGAGCACTGAAGGCTTAACGAGTAACCCAAATTATCATGCACTAGAGGCCTTACTGATGGCTTGGGGAAACTAGAGTCATACACTGAAGGATTTACAGAAGGTCTGGCTCACCATGCACTAGAGGTCTTACTGATGACCAAAAACGACGGCCCAACACTGAAGTATTTATGAACAACCTAGCTCACCATGCACTAGAGGTCTTACTGATGGCTAGAAAATAAACTTAAACACTGAAAGATTTACTGACGATTTTGCTCACCACGCACTGGAGGTCTTACTAATGACCAAAGGTCCAACACTAAAAGATTTATGGAAAACCTAGCTCACCATGCACTGGAGGTCTTACTGGTGGCTAGAAAATAAAGTCAAACACTAAACGATTTATTGATGATCTGGTTCACCATGCACTAAAGGTCTTACTGATGACCAAAAATAAATGACCAACACTGAAAGATTTATGGACAATCTAGCTCACCATGCACTGAAGGTCTTATTGATGGCTAGAAAATAAAGTCAAACACTAAAGGCTTACTAACAATCTGGCGCACTAGAGGTCTTACTGATGACCAAAAATAAAGGTCCAACACTAAAGGATTTACGGACAACCTAGCTCACCACGCATTGAAGGTCTTAATGATGGTTAGAAAATAAAGTCAAACACTAGATGCTACTGATATATTAACATCTAATACTGAAAGCTGACGGTTCAGAAATAAAACCATGCACTAAGGGCTTTGATAAAAATCTGAAATGCCATACGAAATTTTGTTGGAGGGACCCTTCTCGATAAGAACCCTTAATTTGGTTGTAATTTGACCCTTCCACATATAGAATTGCATATCAAAATCTTTGTTGGATGATTTCTTCTCATTAGAATCTCTTGATTCTTTGTTGTGATCCACTTTTCATGAAGCCATGGATCGATATCTTTACTTGGGTTCACGAAAGTATGAACTGAGATCTTGCTGGAATCTACTTCTTCCATCACAAAGTTGTAGATTAAGATCTTTGTAAATCTCTGAATACCTATCAAAAGATAAAATGATTGATGCATGAATGAATGCTTCATGTTCTTCAAGGAAGTCCACTGAAAAAACTCGATCTTGTTTCTTCACTAGGGCTCCAATGCGGCAAGAATACCCTATCTCACACTCGGGTTCAACCTTTCCAAGTGTATCTTCAAGGCTGCCACTCTAGATTGTTCTTCTTAATCTTTGCTTGATTGCCCAATTTTTGTCTCGGAAGCATCTCGACCGATTTATCATCTTCACACCCTAACAAAATTTTTTCCCTAAAATTTTTTGTTACTTACTCTTGCTCTCTTGATGCTAGCAAAACTTCGAATGGCTCAAAAAGTCTTCCCTTGTCCATTCCGAGTCAGAATCTCAAGTTTTAAAGTTCTTGCTATCTTGCAGACAAAGTTGTCCCACTCCTTCAAGAGACACCTCGTCTTCTCGTATCACCAAAATACCCCTTCATGTTTGGGCTTTGTCACTCTTTGTCAACCCAAGATGATCATTTGCATCAAAAGCTTTATGGTTTGAAATCAATTTTTGAATGAAAGAAACTTTTTGTTTATTCAAAAGGGTCAGTTTGCTAACCGATACTTTAATGAATGATGCATTTTTAAATTAATATATAGGTCTTGGAAACCCAAAATTTGAAAAGAAGAAAGAAGAAGAACAAGATTCCTTGGATATCAAATGCGAGAGTGTCATAGATTCAACCCCCGGTGATCAATGGCGTGCCTTTGAATGATGTGGCGATATTTGAAGTTGTGAAATTCCTCCCATATTGCTCGGTTTATCCTCGTGATTATGGTATTTTCTTGTTTTATTTGAAAACTACTCCTTCTAGTTCTCATTGTTTTTCTCTAAAATATGATCATCCTTTTGAGAATTCGGGATGTAAACATAAACTAAAAATTAATTACAAATAGGATTGTGTCAGCATCTTCAAAGATCCATCACTAACGCTAAGGTATTGAACCATTGGAATCTAGTTCCTTATTAGATTTGTTCTTCCCCATAGCTCCATTAGGATGTTTCGAGACTTGTTTAATTGTTCATTGATTTTAAAGATTTATCTCTGATGTTGGGGCATTGAACATGTGGAAACTAGTTCCTTATTAGGTTTGTTCTTCCCCATAGCTTCGTCAAGACATATTTTTTCATTTTTTTAAATTTTAAAGGAATTCTCAATTTTAAGCAGCTCTCTCGGTCAGTTTTAGGAGACTTTCTTATCATTGAACATTATCGAGGGAGTAGTAGTCTTGCTTCTTGCGCTTTACCAATCGGAGCGGGCTGAGCAAGAAATCATACTTCATCGTGATCACAATATTCGATTGATCTTTACATTCGAATCAATGTCACAACAGGCATGTGTAGCGATGTCTCTCTAAATAAAAACGAGGATTTTTGAAGGTGTTTTGAAAGGTGTTTGTGATTCTTAAAAATATTTATTCCGTGGGGTTTACAAAAACCTCATAAAAATGGAGTCGCCACCGGCCATTTAGGTAGGCCGGACACCATAAAACCAGAGATTCAAAAAGACAGGGTTCGGGAGTCGGTTACGGATGGGGAAGGATTAGCACCCCCACACCGCCCAAAAATTGGTACTTTAATAATTACCGCTTTATTAATATTGGATTTTCTGGATTAGGGTGACGATTATTTTAAATTTCGGTCATAATTACGAATATATTTTAAGGGTCCCGTTACCCGAGAATAAACGCCCAACCACTATCACTACGCTTGATACTGGCCCCGTTTACGCTCGGATAAAAGGACTCCGCATTAACAAGTTATATCTTGATATGCAATCTTAGTGGCAAAAACGTAAAACATGGCAAAATATTTAAACATAATAAATATTGACATACCAGAATACTAATTTAACATGAATGATATTTTAGACTAAAACATGTATATATATACATATTATTCTAAATAATAGATAAAAAACAACTATCATGTGTCAAAATAACAAGGCAGGAATAAGTACATATAGACGAACAAATATTTCAAAAAGACATGCATACTGGTAATAGAACATATTTTAACATATACGGGTCCGCAGATCGTACAAAAAGGGTAAATACACTAACATGTAACCCTAAAAGAACAAGGAAATACACACATATAAAATACAAAATACGCCATGTACGAATCAACTAAAACATAACATGCTTGATATGAATAACCGGATAAAAACGCATGACCATTATAATCTTAATACACATATATGTAAACATATAATATGAGTCATATACGAGGGACATAAAATAAAAATAAAATAATAGAATACATCAACATATACGATTATAATACAAACATTAGTATTTACAAAGAAAATAGGACTGAAATGAAAGAAAAACGAAAGTCAGTGGCAGAAATTAAAGAACAATAATATGTAATTTGGGGACGAAATTGTGAAACAAACAAAACCTAAAAGGACCAAAATTGTAATTAGACCAAGGGGCAGACCCAAAGTGAAAAATTCAAAAACGCGGGATGGTTAAGGGCGTAATTTTACCATTCAGAAACTGATTCGGTGTAATTTAGGGACTACATTGTAACCTTTTGAAAAATCAGGGGGACTGGAACTGTGATTATACCATGCGGCAAGACAAAAATGAAAATATTGAAAACGCGGTGGGATTAAGTGTGTAATTTACCCATTTAGCAAAATAAAAACAACTATAAAAGCCCCCCTTTAAGGCCGAAATCAAAATTTTGGCCATTTGTTTCATTTTCTGGTATTTCAGAGTCTTCTGTTCTTCGTTTTCTCTCGTCTATTCTTATAATACCCAGAATCCGGCGGTCGGCCGTCGTGTTCTCCGCCGCCGACCGCCGCTAACCGGCGCCGATGAGCCTCCAAAATAGACCAAAACAACCCCCTTGTCGTCCTTAATACGAATCCTAGGTTGGATTCAGAGGATATACCTCCATTCGCCCTAGATCTAGGAAATACGAACCAAAAAAAAGAGTTCTAAACCTAAAATATAACTACCATGGGGCCTTCCCCTCCTTTTAGTTCACCAGATCTGACTTGTAGAAGCCGAAAGGCTTATCACTAAGGAAGGGAAGACCCACAAACGACGCCGGTAAGACTACTCTCCTCTTTTATTTCTGCTTTTTTTTGTATATGCATGTAAAGAAAACAAGTAAGAAAAAGAGACAAAAAATTTACCACTGGACTGTCTTTTGATTATCTTGGATGTTTACAACTTTCAGATTTTTTGTATTACAAGATCTCTTTTCTCCCCTTTTTTTTTGTTCTTACTCTCCCCTTTTTTTTCATCCCCGTTACAAAAGTTCATGTTTCATATATATTATTGCCTCTGTTTTTTTGGTTGCAAGTTGCATCTTCCTTTTTTCAGATCTGAACTGACACTTTGCTTGTTGTCTTTGGCATAATCTGAACGCGGGGACTGAATATCGGCGCGGTGGCGGTATGGACGTTCTGCCAGCGGCCAGACGCGTTTTCGGCCGTTAGATCAGATCTGATCTAACGGTCGAGATGGCTTGAAGAACGATCGGCCTGGATGAAGCCTCGATTTGATGAGACGGCCGATTTTCGCCACGTGGAGCTCCGCAATCGAGGAGTCGACGCTGCGGATCTTACGCGCGCGTGGGATATTAAAGCGTCCGCGCGTGGACCACACGCGCGTGGCACTCGAACGGTCCATACGTGTGGAACACGCGCTGGCGTATATTTTTGACCTCGGTTGCATCGTGGCGTTGGATCGATCTTGATCCAACGGCCACGCGCCACCGCACATTGTAATTAAATGGGATTCAGATTTGGGCCAAACGGGCCTTGTAATTGAACTTGTAATTGGACTTGGACTTCATGTTTATTTGGATTTAATATATATTTAATTTTTTCATTTTACCAGCCCAATAATATTAATAATAATATAATTATAACAAAGAATACATGTATATACGAAATCGTATACTTATATTATACAATCATTAATTAATATAATATTCTAGTATACGTACGTATAACCATTAACATAACATCTATATATTAATCAAATACGCTCATACTCTAGATACATACGCGACATACATACACCCCTAATACGTATACATAGCTTATACATGCACACACCACCTTATATTAGTAACATTCATATAATAAATATACATGCAATATTAATATATTTACAAGTGAAAATGAGTGATTACAGTTGCCCCTCTTTGCTTGTTCTCATGGAATGGGAAACAAAGCAAAGATTCATAAGCACTCATTTTTATCGACTTCCTGTTTGTAGCCTTGGAAAACGAATTCTTTTGGACATCTCCGCT
This sequence comes from Hibiscus mutabilis, assembly GCA_019671005.1. Lineage (NCBI taxonomy): Eukaryota > Viridiplantae > Streptophyta > Magnoliopsida > Malvales > Malvaceae > Hibiscus > Hibiscus mutabilis. The sequence continues at coordinate 7,560,902 of CM033742.1, forward strand.
CTTCCTTGGCTGAATCTTCAGCTCGTAAGTTCTTCCTATATAGAGCTTCGTCGCCTTCCGATCCTTGAGCTACAGTGCTCTTTCGACATAGAACCCTTCACTCAAAGCCTCGAGTTATGAGTCCCTCCTATATAGAACCTTTCATTCTCGAGACGGTGTAGCTTGGAGTCCTTCCTATATAGAACTCTTCGCCTTCAACGCTGGTTTCTCCTATATAAAACCTTCGTATTCTTGATGGATTCTTCCGACCGGGAGTTCCTCCTATATAGAACTGCTAGTCTTCAAACTCTGAGCCGCCACCCTTCCTATATAGAACTTTTGGCGTCTGAAATCTCAGAGCTACAGGTTCTTCCTATATAGAACCTTTCACTCTAAGACAATAAAGCTCGGAGTCTTTCCTATATAAGACTCTTTGCTTTCGACACAACAGGTTTCCTATATAACCCTGTGTCATAGGTGAATTGCTTTGACTGGGAGTTCTTCCTATATAGAACTGCGAGTCTTCACCTTGGAGCCATTAGTCCTTCCTATATAGAACTTTTTGGCATCTGGAATTTCAGAGCTGCAGGTTCTTCCTATATAGAACCTTTTACTCTAAGACAATAATGCTCGGAGCCCTTCCTATATAGAACTCTTCGCTTTCGACACAGCAGGATTTCCTATATAATCTTGCGTGTCATGGGTGAATTGCTTTGACTGGGAGTCCTTCCTATATAGAATCATGAGTCTTCACCTGAGTCATCAGTCCTTCCTATATAGAACTTTCAGCTTCAAACCTCGGATAGAAGGATTCTTCCTATATAGAACCTCTCTCTAGAGCTTGAAAACATGTGTCTTTTGTATGTAAAAACATTGTCTTCTCATTTGGGATTCACACCGTGATGGTCTTGATGTCTCTTTGGATCTGCGGATACACATGCGAGACGAAAACAAAATGCTATGACAAATGAATGAATTGACATGCTCCTAATTCTAGTGATGCTTGACTATTCATGATGCATGAGAGTCAATCTCTGGGTGGGCTTGTTTTGGTCCTTATTTGATCTTGACGTCCGTTTTCTCCTTTTTACAAGCATCGATATTCGCCTCATCTTGTCAGTTCAACCATCTCAACCTTTCTTTTTCTCCAATTATGATTTGGAATTTTAAAGCGCCCTTTCGGGTTTTCACTTCTGGTTTTCACTTCTTTTTCTCCTTTTTTTTGTGCCCTTCTGGTTTTCACCCAAGAGATCTTTTTTGTTATCTCGTGTGCCTTCCTTGGATAGATAGGACATGTGCCATTGGTCATCCTACCTAGTTGTTTAAAGCTTCTCACCTTCCCTAGCCATTATGTAGGGAACTGGAGGACGGAGTTAACATCGTTTTCTTTGATCACCTGCATTTTCAAGGTTAAATCATAGTAATGCTCCGAAATCTCTTGTTTCATTATAAGCCTATGTTATCTTATTTGACTAAAATTGACAAGAAGGCCAGGAATGGATGCTCAAAAACACGGCTTTATTACGATTAAGGGCTTTGAGATATCTTGAAAAGAAAGGTATGACACACATGAGTTAAGTATGAAAATACAAGATCCCTCATTATCTTCGATATGAATGATACATGACCCTGTCAACCGGTGTAGAATTTTTTGCCTGAAGCCTTCTCTTCACAATGTTCATGAAGATGCCCTTCTCTTCGGATATTCAACTTTTCAACTTACCCGAGCCGCCCTTTGCGGGTTTTCAACTCGAGTCCTTCCTTTGCTTCAAGACGCCCGGTTTTGGGTTTTCGTCCTGAGCTCTCCAATTTTTTTTTAGAGATAATATTTCTTGACGACATCAGAATTTACGGGATTTTTCAGCTCGCCCCTGTCCATTTCTGTTAGGATCAGGGCTCCTCCTGAGAAGGCCTTTTTTATGACGTACGGTCCTTCCCAGTTGGGCGTCCATTTTCCTCGAGAATCTTTCTGGATAGGGAGGATTCTCTTGAGTACCAGATCCCCTTCTTTGAATTCTCTTGGGCGCACCTTTTTGTTGTAAGCCTGCACCATCCGCTTTTGGTACATCTGACCATGACAAATGGCCTTTAGTCTTTTTTCGTCAATGAGATTTAGTTGGTCGAATCTGGCCTGCACCCATTCAGCTTCTTCCAATTTTACTTCGTTTAAGACCCGGAGGACGGAATCTCTACCTCAATTGGGAGTACTGCTCAGACCATACCATACACCAAGGAGTAGGGCGTTGCCCCGTTGATGTGCGAATGGACGTCCTATAGGCGAAAAGAGCAAAAGGCAACTTCTCATGCCAATCCCTGTAGGTATCCGTAGTTTTCGCTATGATCTTCTTTATGTTCTTGTTTGCTGCTTCCTTTCCACCGCTCCATTCATTTTAGGACGATAGACTCGTGGAATTATGGTGTGTTATCTTGAATTGAGTGCACACGCCCTTCATCATTTTGTTGTTCGATTGGGCGTTGTCGGTGATGATCCTCTCTCGCAATCCGTATCGACAAATAATTTCCTTCTTTAAGAACTTACAAACTGTAGTCCTGGTGATATTGGCGTAAGACGCTGCCTCTACCCATTTAGTGAAGTAGTCTATGGCGACCAAAATGAAACGGTGCCCATTGGAGGCTTTCGGATGGATTTGCCCGATGACGTCCATGCCCCATGCTGCGAAAGGCCACGGAGAATTCATGGTGTGTAGAGGCGATGGGGTGCATGAATCTTGTCAACGTAAATTTGGCATTTGTGGCATTTCCTAGCGTAATCGATGCAATCTCCCTCCATGGTCAACCAGAAATAACCGTACCTCATAATTTTCTGGGCTATAGACAGCCCGTTGGCGTGCGTTCCACAGATCTCGTCATGTACTTCAGCTAAGATTTCCTTCACCTCTCGGGCATCCACACATCTCAAAGAATGTTTGATCATGACTTCTCCTATATAGGATTTCCCCATCTAGGATATATTTTGTTGCCATTTTTCTCAGCGCTTTTTACTGTCATTGTCGTTTGCCCTTCGGATACTTTTGAAGCTTGACATATTGCGGGATGTCATAGTACCATGGATTTCCGTCAATCTCTTCCTGTATATTACAACAATGAGCAGGTTTTCAAACGTCGCATCTCAATGGGCTTCATTTCTGCCCGGTGTTTGTTTTAAACATGGATGCCAAGGTTGCCAATGCATCTGCCATCTGATTTTCTTCTCGGGGTAGGTAATTGAAGCTGACCTTTTCGAACTCTTTGACGAGCTCTTGGATCCATTCGTGATATTTGACCAACTTCGGGTCTCTGGTTTCCCACTCCCGCGCAATTGGTAAATGACTAGGGACGAATCTCCGAACACTCGAAGTTCCTTAACCTTTCTTTCGATGGCTGAGTTCAGTCCCATGATGCAAGCTTCGTATTCAGCTATATTGTTTGTGCAGAAGAATTCCAATCTGCTGGTGAAAGGATAATAGACGTCTTCAGGTGAAATTAGCACTGCCCTTATCCCATGTCCGAGGGCGTTGGAGGCTCCATCGAAGTAAAGTTTCCATGACATATCATCTGAAATCTCTTCTTCGGTTGTAATGCACATCAAGTCTTCGTCTGGGAAACTAAAGTTCAATGCCTCATAGTCATCCGAAGCACGACTAGCCAGGAAATCTGCTACGGCACTCCCCTTTACAGCTTTCTGATTAACATATACGATGTCGAATTCGGATAAGAGCATCTGCCATCGAGCCATCCTTCCCGTTAGCTCTGGCGCTTCCATTAAGAACTTTAATGGGTCTAGCTTGGATATTAACCAGGTAGTATGGTACAACATGTACTGTCTGAGCCGCTTGGTAGCCCAAACTTGAGCACAACACACACTCAGTCTTGGCAAGGGTACCGTGTTTCGCAATCATTGAATTTCCTGCTTAGGTAATAGATGGCTTGCTCCTTTTTCTTGACTCATCGTGTTGCCCCAAGACACATCCCATTGAATTCTCAAGACCGTTAAGTAGAGAATTAGTGGTCGACTGTGCAGTCTTGGTACGACTAAAATTGGAGCATTTGTCAGGTACCTTTTGATCTTTTCTAGGGCTTTTTGACATTCTTCATCCCATACGCCAGGATTATTTTTTCTAAGAAGTCTGAAGACCGGGTCGCATTGATTGGTTAATTGGGAAATGAAACGAGAGATATAATTCAGCCTCCCTAGGAAACCGCAGACTTCCTTTTGCGTGCGGGGTGGTGAAAGGTCCTAGATGGCTTTCACTTTATCCGAGTCAATCTCAATCCCTCTTCTGCTTACTACGAACCCCAAGAGTTTTCCAGAAGTAACGGCGAAGGTACACTTGGTAGGATTGAGCCTCAGTTGGTACTTCCGTAGTCTTTGGAATAGTTTTCTCAAGTTCTGTAGGTGCTCTTCCTCTGTTCGGGATTTGGCAATCATATCATCCACGTATACTTCTATTTCTTTGTGCATCATATCATGGAAGAGAGTCACCATTGCTCTTTGGTATGTTGCCCCTGCGTTCTTTAGTCCAAATGGCATCACCTGATAACAAAAAGTACCCCACATGGTTATGAATGTGGTTTTCTCCATGTCGTTAGGATCCATCTTTATTTGGTTGTACCCTGAGAAGCCGTCCATGAAGGAAAACCATGAATGTCCTGCGGTGTTGTCAACCAAAGTGTCAATATGTGGCAAAGGGAAGTTGTCTTTAGGGCTAGCTCGATTCAGATCCCTATAATCTACACACATACGAACTTTCCCGTCTTTCTTTGGTACTGGTACAATGTTTGCAACCCACTCGGGGTATTTGGCTACCTCCAAGAATCTAGCATCAAATTGCTTTTTCACTTCTTCTCGGATTTTTAACAACATCTCTGGCCTCATTCTCTGAAGTTTTTGCTGTACTGGTTTGCACTCCGATTTTGTTGGCAATTTGTGCACCACTATGTCGGTGTTCAATCCCGGCATATCTTGATAAGTCCAGGCGAAGACATCCTTGAATTCCTGAAGTAGGGCTATCAGTTCATACTTGGTTTTTGAGGAAATAGTCGTTCCTATTTTTATTTCTTTTCTCGCTTCTTCAGTCCCCAAGTTGACAATTTCTGTTTCTTCTTGGTGGGGCATAATCTGCCTTTCTTCGTCGTCCACCATTCTATTTAACTCTTCCGGGACCTCAATTTCTATTTCATCATATCCTCCCTCAATTTCCTCTGAGACCTCAAGGCATTCGAAATTTACTCCAAGATCGGATACGGTATCATTCATATCGTCAATCATGAGCGACCTGCAATAAATGAGAATGAATTGTATTGGGAAAGAGACGGCTTTACATGAAGGGAATGAATATGAAGAATGCATGAATGGAATAAATGAGACTTTGGTCATTTTTAAGAAAGTGGGGATATTTTCATTTCAATCAAAAAGTTAACATAGGTGCCCCATACAAGAGATCCCCATTGTCTATGGGCAAAAACAAAAGGTTGATTCGGAGCATTACTCTGATCTATTCCTAAAAACTACAGGTAGATCAATGCAGCTCCAGTTATCGAGTGTTTCCCCGGGATGGCAAGGGCGGATGTTGGTCAACATTTTGCTACCTCGGTCCTTTTCAGCTATCATGTTGATGTACATCCCTTCAAATGATTTACTGAGTATTTCCTCCTGGTTAAGTTCATCATTTTTCTTCATTGCCTCTCCAATATCTTGACTGGGCTGGTAGAACCCTCCGGAGACAAAAAGTGGCTTTCAAACTAGGAAAGGATATCGACCTCCACGGAATGTCCTCTCCTTTAGATCTGGCTTTTCTTTGCTCCTCCTTCCTCTTATATTCCTCTTTCTTCTGTTGGACACTTGGTTGATAACCCAGCCCGAAACGATCCTTCTTGGTTATCATATTCTTGGGTCTCGTGTTTCCTTGTAATTTCTTTCCCAAATTCTTTTCCTATTTTGGCTCCTCGGCCCAGAGTTTCTGCGACGGTCATCTTAGTACAATTAGATAACCTGGGGTAAGGGATCCGGCTTCCCTCTGAAACGAATGTGGCATTTACTAGTTCTAATGCTCGGAACGAGCATTCTGCAAAAGATCTTCATCATTTTGAATGTAGGGGTGTCCGATGTCACTAAGTAACAAATTCATGCTCGCTTCTACGGTGACCAATTTGCCTTCAACTACAAATTTTAATTTCGATGCAATGATGATGGGACAACTCTGCGGAGTGGATCCACGGTCTTCCCAATAAGCAGTGTAAAGATGGTTTTATGTCCATCACCACAAAATCGATCACATATTCAGTTGGTCCGATCAATAGGGGCACCTCAATTTTCCCCATTGTTCCTTTTTGCGTACCATCAAAAGCTCTTACCGAGTTGTAGCAAGGCTTTAGGTGCGAACCATCTATTGGCAATTTTTGCAGGGTTACCATAGGCAAGACATTCAATGATGACCCGTTGTCGATCAAGACGCTGGTAATACATACCCTGCAAAGGTGGGTAGTGATGTTAAGGGCTTTGGTAGACCCCATTCCTCCCTCCGGGATCTCATCATCACCGAATGTGATATGATTATAGCGATAATATGCCCTACTATCATGTCCAGTTTGTTACGAAATGTCCTAGGGCACAAAAGTTTGATTCAGCACTTTCAATAACGCCTCCGATGCTTCTCTCAACTCAAGAGTAATTCCAAAGACTGTGATCCCGGCCGGTTGTTTCCGTAGTTGTTCCACTACGCTGTACTCGCTATGTCTCAAGAACTTTAGAAATTCTTTGGCCCGGGCCTCGATTCTGCGGTTCATTTATCTTTTGGGGAGGTTCTTCTCCAAATATCTGCGTAGGGCTAATCTTTGTATTCTTCCCCTATCTTTTTCAGCTGCTCTCAAAGCCTCGGAGGAATAACATCGGCCGCTCCTTGTGAAATGGCCTGCTTCACCAACGCTCACATTGTTCTCGCTTTGTTGGTCTTCCAAACGTAGACTCTTTTACCTGTTCGTGTTTTGATTTTTCTCGCATGGTCACATTCGCAAAGATAATTCCGGAAATTTGTCGCATATCATTGAATGGGAATGGAGATGGTGCTGAAATGATGATCTTGGGATTTATTTTGCTGGTTTCTCCTCGGGAGACACCTGCATTTCCTGTCCTGGGAGAGATGATAAAAGGTCTATCCTTCCCGTATCTAGCTTTGGGGCTATCTGTCATGTGTACGTCTGATCCCTTCCCCATGGGTTCCTCAAAGAATTCAATTTGTTTTTCATTCATCAACTTCTGCACCAATTTCTTGAACTCTTCACATTCTTGGATATCATGCCCTTCAGTCTGATGGAATTCGCAATACTTTCCACATTCCTTCTGCCTTATTATCATGCCTTTGTTGATCACACGAGCCATGCATAATTGTTGAAATACCCACCGTAAAGGAGACTTGATTTCTGACACGTCATCCTTTATCCTCCTGGTAAAGCATTCCTCTATGACGTTTACCCCTCTGCTCCCATGATTAGGTAGCGGGTTGTTGGCTACACTCGGTTCTTCAAACTTCAATATCCCAGAATCGATTAAGTTCTGTACAAGCTTTTTGAAGGCAAGACAGTTCTCAGTGGGATGTCCAGGGGTACCGCCGTGATAGTCGCAATGTGTGCTTGGATTGTACCAAGGCGGGAAGGGCGGATTGACGGGCGTAACGATATATGGTCGGACCAGGTCTGCTTCATACAACTGGGAATAAAGCTCTGAATATGAAACAGGTAGGGGGTGAAAGTTCTCATCTCTTTCTCTTTTCTGGTGACTCTCTCATCTCTTTGATTTGAATTTTGTGTTTTTCCCACAGGTGCTTGTGGCTGTGAGACTGTGAAGTTCTTCGAGGCGGTATAGGTGCTGATGGTGTTTACTTCACTTCTCTTGTTGTACTTTCGAGACCCTTCCCCACCATCAATTCTGCCGCTCTTAATTTCCAGCTCGAGAGACTCCTCAGTCCTGATCAAGTCGGCAAAACACTGTGTTGTGTTATTAATGAGGCGGTCGAAGAGTGCCCCTTTTAGAGTATTGACAAATAATGGCGTGATTTCATGCTCCGGGATAGGTGGCTGGATTTGGGCAGCCATTTCTCTCCACCTCTGGGCATATTGTCGCAGGCTTTCATTGGACTTCTGCCCCATATTTTCTAACATAATTCTGCTAGGGATCATGTATGTTACATGTTTGTATTGCTCAGTAAATGCTTTACACAGATCTTTCCATGTTTTAACATTCGCTTTCCTTAACTGAGTATACCAACGTAACGCCGCTCCAGTTAGACTATCCTGGAAACAATGGATCAATAGCTTTTCATCTTTATGGTAAGCCGCCATTTTTCTACAATACATCGTTATGTGTGCAGAAGGACATGTGGTTCCATCATATTTATCGAACTCTGGTGTTTTGAATTTTGGCGGCAAGACAAGATCAGACACCAGACTTAGGTCGCTAGCGTCGTTTCCTGATTCTTCATTTGATTGTAACGCTTTAAATTTTTCTTCCATGAGGCGAAATCTTTCTTCCCATTTTTTCTCTACCTCATTCCTAATTCTTTCGACCATATTTAGGTCCGGCACTTCTTCTTCATAAAGTGCTTCGGTATCAAGGGGTTGAGTCTCAGGAGCCCCTATTTGAAAGCTGGAAGACATTCCTGCAGGGTCAATATATACCTTCCTAGCCTGGTTTGGTGCAGTTGGTTGAACCTTGAAGTGAGCCGGGGTACCTTCTGGTTCTGGAACATTTTCTCCTTCTACTCGTTTTCCAAGACTTTTTGCCAGCAATGCAGTTATGTCAGATACTATAGATGTTTGTGACTGCGCAATCTGATCACTAAGGCTTCTCTGGGCCTCTTCAAGCCTTGACTCGAGCTCTCTTTGCCCTCTTTCTAGACTGATTATTCTTTCTTCCATGAGCTTTCTTTGTAGCCGGGTAAAGTATAGGTGATGAATGATTGCGGGTTAACTACATATAATGCCACAATATTCATATTGTTAATATGGTTGCAAAAAATAAATGCATGTACAATGATGCGAATGTTATGATGCAAATGCAAGAATGCATGCAGACAAGATACTGATTCCGCTGGTAATCACCCTTTTGAACTACTTCCACGAGAATTAAAGGGTCTTGATTACAACAAAATTCGTGTTACAAAGTAAAGATCCCTAGTACAAAAGATCTAATTATAACACAGAGTCCTATAGATAGACTCTAGCTCTATCTCCTAACTTTCCAATTGCCTTGAGCAGCTTGAGGAACCTAGGAGCTTCTTCCATTCCCGGGGCTATGAAAGGTCGGAGTGTTTCAGCCTCGACAGCTAAATCATTTACATGTCTGGCGACTCGCTGTATGTCCACCATTAGGTTTGCGTAGTACTGGTCTCTGTCATGTACCATTCGAGCAGCGTCGCGTAATCTCTTCTGCCAATAGGTGTCCCCTCCGGCTGCAGCTTCTTCGAACACATTAATTCTTTCCTTGTAATCCTCCACGGTTGCTTCGAGGGACCCAATCCGTGCTTGTAACACACCCACCTCTCGTTCTCTTTCCTGCAGCTCAGCGAAGTTATTCCTGCGGCAGTACATTCGAAGTGAGTGTTCGACTTCCGCCACCTTTCCTTTTAATTCATCACTTTGACTTTGGCTTTGCTCCAATCTCTGAATAGTGTCATCGTACAGTTTCTGCATTTCTAACAGTCTGTTTCGGCTATTCATGGATTTTCTTTTCCATACGGCGACACTTTCTCTCTCATGATGGACAGCTTGTTTTCCCTTGCTGATTTCTTGTCTGAATCTTTCTTTCTCTTGATCAACGGCCTTCTTGGCGGACCGTTTTTCTTCCTCTATAGCCAAACGACAGCTTTCAATCTCTTTCTCGATCGCTCTTTTGTTAATTTCTCGTTCTTCTTCTACCAAACGGATGTCGTTCATTCTTTCTCTTTCCACAGCTATGAACTGACTCCGGCCGGCCTTTTGTATTTTTGCCTGTAATATGAGGGTATCCTTTTGATAAAGAGTATTCTTATCGTTCAACTCTGTATTTAATTTCTTCAATTGCCTAATGATCCCGTCTCGCTCATCAACTTCTAAGCTTGCCTTATAGAGTTCGCTCGCATGTTGGGTCTGTTGAATGTCCATTTTCTTTTTAACTTCCTCGATTTCACTCCTTAAGATGTCGGCTTCGGACGGTACCACCCTTGTAAGCTCTTCGAGTGACACTGCTGGTCCTTGATCAGATTCAGGAATCACATTATTGACCCTCAAACGTCTCCAAAGATCGTAATCTGGGGTAGTCAGGTGCTCGATATCTCCTTCCACCCTGATCCGATAACAATGATCCCAGGCCCTCATGATGGTCTGAATTTTTCCTTTTAACTCTCCTTTGAAAAGAAATTCAGTTTGGCTTAATCCGGCGGTATTGGGAATGAACTGTCGTGATCCGAACTGCCGAGACACTAAAAGTGGAGCACAAGCGATCCTCCATGTAATCCTAACATCATCAGCCAGTTGAAGTCACCACAATCAGTATAGAAAATAATTAACTTTACCGAGCCATGGGACCCTCCATGCTATGTCTTCATCTTGAATGTTCCTCAAGAAACGGGTCCACATTTTTGTTTTCAAATCTTCTCGCCATTCCTTTGCTAAGTATTCTCGTAAAAGGCGAAAAACCTTGGATGGATATCCCTAGGGACTCGCGTCGGCGTCTTCCACATGTGACTCGGATCCATACTTGTAATAGCTGTGCGCGAGCCTCGAAAACGTCCTTCTTCATGTTTCCGGCTAGCGTTTAAGGAAATGAAAGTCTCGACCAAGATTGCTGGTACCAGGTTTGCTTTCCGTTTCACCCGCTCAAACAAATCCAGAATGGCTATGTCAATGTTCTCGAGTACTCTGGGAAAGATCACCAAGCCATATATTCCTAAAGCGAATAGGTCCATTTTCTTTGCCTCGTCTGGATGTGTTGATATGATGTCCCGAATACTCTCCCACGCAAAGACTGTATTATCTCCTCGGATTTGAAGGAGGCCACTAACCCAATCGTCACTCATTCCCGCAAAGGTTTTGAGTTTAGCAGTGTAATTCTGATTCCTTGGAGGCTTCGCGTAGATCCAATCTTCCCCGAATATTTTTCTGGTTAAGTAAAGCGATGTACTTCTTCTACCGTAGGCATCATGTCCCGCCCATTGAAGGTGAAGCGACAAAAAGTCGGATTCCAGAATCGACTATAGCTCGGAGTAGGGGGCTGGTTAATCCGAACATATAATAGCTGCGCGATGTCGCCATAATTATCGCTAAATAAGTCTTGTAGTCTTCGGTCCCATCTTTCCCAAATGCTTTGAAGATCCCACAAGTCGTTCTGTTGGAGACTCACATAGGTGTATCCAGCTATTACGCGTTTGTTAGGCGATCGTCCCTTGGATTTTCTCGGCTGACCTCGACCAATGTCCGATCGACAAATTAAGCTCTTCTTTCCTAATACACCTTTTTTTCCATGGTGAAAGACTTTACGATCAGGCAAACCACTTGATCCAAGACCTTTATGCGATGCAAATGCAATGATGTATGAGAAAAAGAACAAAAAGCGAAAAGAAAACAAGTCAAGATGCAGATAAAATTGATAAATATATAAATAAAATGACAAAATTAAACAGAAATAAACACACAAAACAACCCTATTTATCCCGTCTAAAACCTAAGGTTATCCGCATGGCTCTAAATGGGTAGGTTTCTATGTATTCTCTACATGCAGTCTTGGTTCTAGGAGGTACCCGAATTGTCCTTGCTGTCCTCTGCTAAGAGTAGCAAGGCCCTCGACCATCACCCATTATAGGCTCCTTTCAACCGGGTTCAATTCAGGGGGACCCATTCGCTTATGCCCGTACGAAGGAACGATATCCTTACGAAAGCATAAGGTACTCGAGCCCCGAAGGTACTTGCTAGGCCCATACGGGAGAACGATATCTCCACGAAAGCATTAGCGTTTTCCCCCCACTTAAAAAGACGGGTTTATATGCCATATTTTAAATACGTTAAAATAAACGCGCAATTATGACCGAATGTTAATTTAATAGTGACTTTAATCCGGAACTTCCAATATTAGTAAAGCGGTAATTATTTTAAAAGCTTGACTCTCATTTGTTTTTTTTTTCGAAAAAACAAAAATGTCCCCAGCAGAGTCGCCATCTGTAGCGATGTCTCTCTAAATAAAAACGAGGATTTTTGAAGGTGTTTTGAAAGGTGTTTGTGATTCTTAAAAATATTTATTCCGTGGGGTTTACAAAAACCTCATAAAAATGGAGTCGCCACCGGCCATTTAGGTAGGTCGGACACCATAAAACCAGAGATTCAAAAAGACAGGGTTCGGGAGTCGGTTACGGATGGGGAAGGATTAGCACCCCCACACCGCCCAAAAATTGGTACTTTAATAATTATCGCTTTATTAATATTGGATTTTCCGGATTAGAGTGACGATTATTTTAAATTTCGGTCATAATTGCGAATATATTTTAAGGGTCCGTTACCGAGAATAAACGCCAACCACTATCACTACGCTTGATACGGCCCGTTTACGCTCGGATAAAAGGACTCGCATTAACAAGTTATATCTTGATATGCAATCTTAGTGGCAAAAACGTAAAACATGGCAAAATATTTAAACATAATAAATATTGACATACCGTATACTAATTTAACATGAATGATATTTTAGACTAAAACATGTATATATATACATATTATTCTAAATAATAGATAAAAAACAACTATCATGTGTCAAAATAACAAGGCAGGAATAAGTACATATAGACGAACAAATATTTCAAAAAGACATGCATACTGGTAATAGAACATATTTTAACATATACGGGTCCGCATATCGTACAAAAAGGGTAAATACACTAACATGTAACCCTAAAAGAACAAGGAAATACACACATATAAAATACAAAATACGCCATGTACGAATCAACTAAAACATAACATGCTTGATATGAATAACCGGATAAAAACGCATGACCATTATAATCTTAATACACATATATGTAAACATATAATACGAGTCATATACGAGGGACATAAAATAAAAATAAAATAATAGAATACATCAACATATACGATTATAATACAAACATTAGTATTTACAAAGAAAACAGGACTGAAATGAAAGAAAAGCGAAAGTCAGTGGCAGAAATTAAAGAACAATAATATGTAATTTGGGGACGAAATTGCGAAACAAACAAAACCTAAAAGGACCAGAATTGTAATTAGACCAAGGGGCAGACCCAAAGTGAAAAATTCAAAAACGCGGGATGGTTAAGGGCGTAATTTTACCATTCAGAAATTGATTCGGTGTAATTTAGGGACTAGATTGTAACCTTTTGAAAAATTAGGGGGACTGGAACTGTGATTATACCATGCGGCAAGACAAAAATGAAAATATTGAAAACGCGGTGGGATTAAGTGTGTAATTTACCCATTTAGCAAAATAAAAACAACTATAAAAGCCCCCCTTTAAGGCCGAAATCAAAATTTTGGCCATTTGTTTCATTTTCTGGTTTTTCAGAGTCTTCTGTTCTTCGTTTTCTCTCGTCTATTCTTATAATACCCAGAATCCGGCGGTCGGCCGCCGTGTTCTCCACCGCCGGCCGTCGCTAACCGGCGCCGATGAACCTCCAAAATAGACCAAAACAACCCCCTTGTCGTCCTCAATACGAATCCTAGGTTGGATTCAGAGGATATACCTCCATTCGCCCTAGATCTAGGAAATACGAACCAAAAAAAGTTCTAAACCTAAAATATAACTACCAGGGGGCCTTCCCCTCCTTTTAGTTCACCAGATCTGGCTTGTAGAAGCCGAAAGGCTTATCACTGAGGAAGGGAAGACCCACAAACGACGCCGGTAAGACTACTCTCCTCTTTTATTTCTGCTTTTTTTTTGTATATGCATGTAAAGAAAACAAGTAAGAAAAAGAGACAAAAAATTTACCACTGGACTGTCTTTTGATTATCTTGGATGTTTACAACTTTCAGATTTTTCGTATTACAAGATCTCTTTTCTCCCCTTTTTTTTGTTCTTACTCTCCCTTTTTTTTTCATCCCGTTACAAAAGTTCCTGTTTCATATATATTATTGCCTCTGTTTTTTTGTTGCAAGTTGCATCTTCCTTTTTTCAGATCTGAACTGACACTTTGCTTGTTGTCTTTGGCATAATCAACGCTGGGATCAATATCGGCGCGGTGGCGGTATGGACGTTCGCCAGCCGCCGACGCGCGTTTTCGGCCGTTAGATCGATCCGATCTAACGGTCGAGATGGCTTGAAGAACGATCGGCCGGATGAAGCCTCGATTTGATGAGACGGCTTCGATTTCGCCACGTGGAGCTCCGCAATCGAGGAGTCGAACGCGTGGATCTTACGCGCGCGCGTGGGATATTAAAGCGTCGCGCGTGGACCACACGCGCGCGTGGCACTCGAACGGTCCATACGTGTGGAACACGCGCCGGCGAATATTTTTGACCTCGGTTGCATCGTGGCCGTTGGATCGATCTTGATCCAACGGCCCACGCTATTCCCCGCACATTGTAATTAAATGGGATTCAGATTTGGGCCAAACGGGCCTTGTAATTGAACTTGTAATTGGACTTGGACTTCATGTTTATTTGGGTTTAATATATATTTATTTTTTTCATTTTACCAGCCCAATAATATTAATAATAATATAATTATAACAGCAATACATGTATATACGAAATCGTATACTTATATTATACAATCATTAATTAATATAATATTCTAGTATACGTACGTATAACCATTAACATAACATCTATATATTAATCAAATACGCTCATACTCTAGATACATACGCGACATACATACACCCCTAATACGTATACATAGCTTATACATGCACACACCACCTTATATTAGTAACATTCATATAATAAATATACATGCAATATTAATATATTTACAAGTGAAAATGAGTGATTACAGCATGTGATATCCAACGACCTTCAGAGTTAAGAACGGATATACATATATACTCATGATTTAACAGAATGCGTCTTTTCATTAAAATAAAGGTTCGCAAACATGACAAGTGCCCTTTTACAAAAGATCATTGCTACTTCCGGGCCAAAAGTAGCAACGTTGATTTGAAACAAAAAAGGGAGAATAGAAAATGCAAGGGCATTCATGCAAACTGACATCTAAGAAAAAGACAAAGGTAAGATGCATCTAAAGCCTTCGGCAACTTGGGGCCAACCTTGACTCTTTGATCCCTTAACTTCTCAGAAAAACCTGACCCTTTAGTGGCCACCGTGGTTAGACAAAAGATTGGTTGCCACATCCAGCGTGTCAAGCTGTAAAACACCGATATTGAACAGGTTCTAGACCACCCTCTTAAATGCTTTGCAATTGTTAATGTTATGGTCAGGGGTTCCTGCATGATACTCATACTTAGCCTTGGGGTTAAACCAAGACAGATAAGGAGGTTGCATCGGAATATGGTGATAAGGACGAACCAAGTCTGCCTCAAAAAGCTTGGGGTATAACTCACTGTAAGTTATGGGTAAAGGAGTGAAGACCTCCTCCTTCTTAGGCTCCCTTCGACCGGGCCCTTGTAAACATGTCACCGCTAGCTTCGGTGTGATCGTGAGATTGCTCGGGTGGTGAGTACTCACATTCTTTACCTTATTGTCTCTTTTATTCGGGTACTTTTGCAGATTTTCCCCGGTCTTGAGCTTGTCGCTCTTGAAAGCAGCCTCAATGGATTTCGCTGTGTTAATAAATTTGGCGAATCCCAAGGATATGTTACTGATATTTTTCTTATAGAGTGGACCTTCAGTGTGTCCACAGACAGGTATGTAATTTCACTCTCCATGATGGACGGCTGAACTTGCGCCGCAGTGTCCCTCCATCTTTGGGCATATTATCTGACGTTCTCATTCTGCCCTTGAGTCAAACCCTAAAGCAAAGTTCGATTTGGGAACATGTTCTTCACATGCTTGTATTGCTCAATGAAGGTTCATGACAGATCCTTCCATGTCTTTACATTTGTTCGGCTTAGCTGTGCATACCAACGGGCAGCTGCCTCGATCAAGCTATCTTGGAAGCAGTAAATAAGGAGGTTTTCATTCTTCAAGTGTGTCGTCATCTTACGGCAATACATAGTCAAGTGGGCTAAAGGACAAGTGGTCCCATCGTACTTCTTGAAATCTGGCACTTTGAATTTGGGCAGGATGAACAAATCAGATACCAAGCTCAACTCATAGACGTCAATCCCGTAGTCATCAGTCACTTGCATCGAGCTGACTTTTTCTTTCATTTAAAGGCGTTGCTCCTTAAACTTCTTTTCAAATTTATTCTTCAATCTTGTCTCTACCTCATTCATCAGATTTAAGTCTGGGATATCAGTATCAATGTCATTATCAAAACTATGCCCTACGTCGACTGGGTTATTAGCAGATGCCTTGGCTATGTGGACACTCTTCAAAACTGATCATTCCAGTTGAACCTTTGTGTGAGAGGTGTTTCCACCTAGGTCTTCCATATTGGAACGTTTATTGACAATATGGGCTTTTCCAACATCCATTTTTTCTAGCAAAGCAGTGACGTGGGCTATGATCTCTTCCTAAGATCTTTCAATCCTTGACTCGATACTGTTCAAGCGTTCCTCGATGTCTCTTTGCGACTTTTCAATGATATCTAATCTATCTTCCATGACTCTTGATTGAGGGTGTGTGTTGTACGAGTGCGGAATGGTGGCGACTTAAACTGACTGCCATGGCATTTTCCACAATTAATTTGATTTCCTCATGAATGAATACAATGCGTATGAATCACTAACAAATATATGATTGAAAGCAAAGAATTAAAAAATGCATGGACGCAAAAAATGTTGATCGATGAACATTCTTATTAAACATCTTTTTTGTAATGAAGATTGAGTTCCATTATAACTAGGAAAAGGACTACCATATAATGTACGTCTAGATTAGGCCTTGTCCAACTTCTTGATTGGTCTCAGGCCTCGAGACTCTTTCTCGATGTTATGGATTCTTTCTTTCAATACAAAAGCTTTCAATTTTGAACTGTTCTCGAATCAACATTTCGAATGAATGTGCCATGAATATGCACAAAAATAATCAAGCAATGAGACAAGCAAATGATTAGTGACATATAAATAATCAACAAAAAAATTGGATAAATACAAACCAAAATGGCCTAGCAATATGATTATAGTTCGCTATGGTTATCCACATGGCTCTAATCGGGGCAGGCTTCTTAAGTTCTCACACATGTGGGTTTGGTTCTAAAAAGGTACTCGAACCTATCATATTACCTACTAAGGTAACAAGAACCCCAAATTATGGCCCATTATAAGCTTGAGAATTGGATTCGGTTCGAGGGAAAGCACGTCCTAGTGATGTGGAGGGCTGCTCACATGTCAAAAGGCATGGATTCTGAAAGTGAATTACCGACCCGTGGAGGGCTACTCACGTGGGTATGTGGCGTTTCACTCACACTCAAGGGACGGAGCTCAGGTATAGAGCTTGATGTTCATGATGCAACACATGTCGGTGATTCCTTAAAAATTAAATGAGCAATTAATTCAAGACCACCAATTATCAAATCCCGTTTAATTAAAATCACATATTCAAGAAAGACCAAATTAATGAAAGTCAACTCAAATTTCAAAATTTCCATCATTAGAAGCAACGTATATTTTTATGGCTTAACTCTCTTTTTGTTTTGCAAAAATAAAATTGTCCCTAGTGGAGATAGCCAGCTGTAGCGACTTAAAACAAGCTTAAGATTTAAGTTTTAAAGGTCGCTGATTGAAATTTCTTTAAAAAATAGGGTTTTAGAAAATCTTGGAGTTTTTGAAGATAAAATGAGGGTTGGAGTCGCCATCGGCCACTAAGGTAGGCTGAACACCGTAAAACCAGAGATTCACTTGAAATTGGGTTCGGGAGTTGGTTACGTGTAGGGAAGGATTAACACCTCAATCACGCCCGGAAATCGGTACCAAAATATACGTTGCTTTTAATTGATGGAAATTATTGAAAATTTAATCAAATTTAATTAAATGGTCTTAATTAGATACACACTTTAATTAAACGGGCTTTTGTCAAATTGGTGAGCTTGAATTAATTAAACGTTTAATTAATAAGGGCGACTGTACATCGAATCGTAGAATAAACCGACATCGAATAAGATAGACTGTCGTGTTAATTTACGGTTCGAATCAAGTACATCACCTTTATGCATGATGCAAGCATTTAAATATGAGGTCATGACTTGTCTCATTTTATTTTAGATTAAAGTTTACCTTTAGACGGTGAAAATTAATTCGAATATTTAGTCAACATCCGTTAAGCCCGGACTATTACGACACAAATATCAGAATTAATAATACCTTCTTTTTATAATTTAGATTGATTAATTAATAAAATCTCCCAATAAAACATTTAAGATCGAATGAATGACAATTGAAAGCATGACAAGGAAAGGCTTGAAAGTAAATCCTAGGCCCACTAAAGTCATAACCTAAAAAGGCCCAAGTTATGGAAATTCAATTAATGATCTAATTAATAACTAGATTAGCCTAATATTTGCCCTAAATCAATTAAATCTTAAAATCTAGAAAAACCCTAATATTTTATGGATTTATCTTGAACCAAAACAATTAATTGGATTAATTTTAAACTAACACCCCATTAAGCCAATGATGGTATTTAAAACGAATCGAAATAATGATTATGATTTAATTAAGTGTCCATCTAAGTCAAGCATTAATTTTATACTAAAAGTAATTAAGAGATGATCAATTAATTTAACATTCATCCCAGTAAGTCACAGATGAATCCAAATTAATTAAAGTAATTCGAACCTAAGTCTAACTAAAGGTTTCAACTAACCTAAAGCCTAAATTCAATCTAATTAATTTGAACTTATACCCAAATAAGCCATAGGCGTAATTCAAATTAATTTAATTAAATTGGGCCCTAAACTAGTCTAAAGAGGCCCCAATCTACGCACCGAAAAAGAGAGAGTCAAGCATATAAAGTGAACATACAAAGGGCAAGTTAACATTAAATAGGGATAAAAATTAAAAAACATAAATTAAATGCTGGAAACAAATAAATATGCAACGAGGGGGTTAAATCTAAATAAAATTAAAAAACAGGGGGCCTAAAGGGTAACTTCAAAATTGGAAAATGGGCCAAATTTAAAAGCTTTCAAAAAGGGACCAATTGGGGTATTAATCCCTTTTAAAATCAAATTAAATAAAAATAGGACGAAATTAAAAAAGATTAAAAATACGAGGGATCGTGGAGGTAATTTAAAAATACGGAATGGCTTGGGCAGATATTTTGAAAATGCGGAAGGATTAAAAGAGAATAAAACTATTTTTGAAATTTAAATCGCTTTTAATTAAGGGTGAGAGTGAAAGTTTTTTAAAAAATGGAGAGACTGAGGCCGAAATTTAGAATTGCAGGATGGCTTCCGCATGTAAATATTTTGATGAGGAAGGATTAAAGGGTTATTAACCCATTTTTAAAACTTTAAAATCTATAAAAGGACTTTCCCGGCCTAATGCTATCCCTTATGGCCACTTCGAATCAAACTACTCTTTCAAACCCCCATTTTCTCTCAAAACCTTCAAAACCACTCTCAAAAAGCTCTCAACCCAACCCAGAAAAGGATGAACACCCTCTTGGTGTTCATCGTGTTCATCGTGAACACCACCCACAAAACCCAAAAACTGCCATGGTTTCCAAAAATGGCGAGTGCTCCGCCGGATGTCGTACGTCGACGCCAGAACACCATAAGCCAAACACCAAAAACCTCATCTCCTCACTTCGAACCCCAAAATGTCCTTTATTAGCCAAAAACTATTCATTTTCCTTAGATCTAAAAAACCACTTCGAACCCCACTTTTTTAAAACGAACGATTAAAAAAGAAAGAAACCCTAACTCCTTGTCGGTTCACCACCTTTAGCCCAAAGGCTTCGGCTTGTTACCAGGCAAGGAGGGTCCGGCCAAAATGCGGCCACGCCTCGACGGTAAAGCTCAACCCTTTTTTTGTTGCCTTTCTTTTATATATATATATGCATGCAATAAAATAAGGAAGAAATACCTCAAGACTCTTTTTTTTTGTATTTGATTTCTCAAAATTTTCCCTGTAGTGTTACATGTGTTGTTTGGGTGCAGTTTTATAACTGGTATACATGATTGAAAAATGAAAATAAAGAAAAGAAAATAGATCTGCTTTGAAAAATTTGGTCGGATTCATGCACGTCCTCTGATTTGTTTTTTTGTCTCCGAAATGTGTTTTATTTTTGTTTGTTCCTGACATCTGTGTTTGTGTGCGAGGTGACCATTGGAGAAAGAAGGACAAGAGTCATTTGGCCAGATGCAGGGGTAGACGGTAGTTGGCATGGCAGAGCTGGTCGGTTGGGGTGATTTTACATATTCACTCGGAGCTGGGTAGGCACCCGTGTGAAGGAGAGCTACTGGAGAGTTGGGCAGGCACACATGTGAAGGAGAGCTACTGGAGAGTCGGGCATACAACACACGTGGGAAATGAAGAGGTGGGCTATGGCACACGCGCAAGTGAAGGAATCGAACATGCCAGCTTGCAATGCGCATGGGCGCGTGAGGGCCCCGAAGCTTCTCTACTTTAATCCTGGACCATCAGATATGATCAAATCTGACGGTGGAAGATTGGTTGCGCATAGAAACAAAGGGGCATTAGGGCTTCTACTAGGGTTTAGTTATTTGGGCCTTAGTAGGCTAGATATGTAATATTATTTTTTGGGCTGTAAAGACATTATAAATGGATATTAATTATTTAATAAAACTTGGGATTTATTTATTAATTAATTACATTATTTTTTGTTTTTTTGCTTTTGTTTAATAATAATAATAATAATATATAATAATATAATAATACTAGTAATAATATAATAGATTAATAATATAATAATATAATACTATAAGCGACAATAATAATAATAAAATAATAATAATATCATATAAACATAGTAATAATAATATAATAATAATCTAATAATGATAGTATAACTAAAAATAATAATAGTAATAATAAGAATTAATAATAATAATAAATAAATATAAATAAAATTAAAATACTATACCTAATTAATAAGATCAAAAAAATTAAAAGTAGGGGAAATAACTAGAAAAAACTAATTAATATTAACATTCATAATATAGTATAGTATATGTAACACAAGCCCAAGCTAAAGAATAAAATCGAAAAATAAAGCCCAGACAAAATTAGTGATTACAGTCTGGTGTCGAATTCTCAACTTGTTTACCACTTCAGAGAGTGACAGCTTTACTTTATTCTTACCGAGCATCCTTCGTATCACTGGGCAAAGTTCTTAGAGGTCTGGTATTGTGTGTACTGGCAATCTGTCCTAGCCGAACCTCCAAGCTTCTCATAGATGCTGCCAGACTATGGACAGTCACATCATTACGCTCCATATATTCTGCTAGGGTGTTCCCATTGGAAGATCTCTACCTTGGAAGAAAATTATTATGTGCTCTCTGTGACATCCCATTCTAGTTGAATCCTGGCGGTGCGTTGGTGTTCTAATGCTGGGCATTATATTGATTACCTCCCTAGTTCGCCCATGAAAGGTTTGAATGCTGCTTCCACCCTGTATTATAAGTATTAGAGTATGGGTTAATACTGTGGTTATGATTGCCAACAAAATACACCAATTCTGGGTTTACTGAGCATTTATCCACATTATGATCCTCTCCACAAATAGTGCAAAATGGTTCCAATACCTTCACTTATCGAGCTTCAGTTGGCTTTTGCATTGTCTTCACTATACTAGTAAGGTTGGCAATTTGAGCATTGCTAGATGACGTTGCATCAAGCTCCAGTTTTCCAACTACTTTTGTTTCGGTTCCCAATCTGGCAGTAGGATATTGAAGATCATTGGTGGCAATTCTTTTAACCATGTCATAGGCATCTATGTAATTCTTGTCTAGCAATAAACTGTTTGTCAAAGTGTCTACCACGGTTTTGGCATGAGCATTGAGTTCGTTATAAAAGGTCTCTATTTGGGTTCGGTAGGAAATCCATGTATGGGGAATCTTTTTAATAGGTCCTTAAATCGTTCACAGGCATTATACAGAGTCTCATCATCAGCTTGCCTAAAAGTAATGATTTCACACTGTAGCTTGGCATTAAATTTAGGTGGTTGAAATCTTAGAAGGAACTTTTGGCATAAATCTGCCCACGAAGTGACTGAGCCAGGTGGCAAAGAGTTTAGCCACGATTTTTCTCCATCTCTTAAGGAAAATGAGAATAGCCTCAGTTTTACTGTCTCTTCGGTCACACCAGGTTGTTGGAAAATTTAACGCACCTCTATGAATTACTTCAAATATTGCCTTGAGTCTATCATAGGTGATCCATCAAATTAACCTAAATTCATTAACGTTTGAATCATTATTTGTTTAAGCTCAAAATTAGCCATATTTACCTCTGGACCAATCAGTCCTGCCAACAAATTATCTATGGTGGGTGCTAGATGTTCTCTGATGGGTCTGTTATCTCCTAACTCCTCATTCCCATTCTGCGCCATCTCTTAACGTTCTTTCCTTAGCCTGCGTAGGGTTCTTTCAATTTCAAGATCGTATTCAAAATCTTCTCTAATAGTGTTGCTCCTGGTCAAAAAAACTAAACGCAATTAATAAAATAACTAAAAATAAAAATAAGTAAAAATCAAAACAATTAATCCCATTACAATCCCCGATAACAGCGCTAAAAACTTATCGATTGACTAACGCTTGGCAGAAGATCAATAATTTAGTGTAATAGTGCAAGTAAATATTGCCAAGATTAGGTCTTTTTGCTTGCAAGTATACACGGTCAGCAAGTAATATAGTAATAAGCTGAGTATCGTATCCACAAGGATTGTACAGGAATTAAATGCCACGATAATTACTTGTGAAATGGGATGAATAAGATGGTAATTGAGATCGTTCTTTAATTAAAAATGACTAAGAGAAAATGAAGTGAGAATTCAGGCAGACTGGCAAAGAAATGTATCAAGATGATTGATTGGCGTTGGCAAATGATGCTTGGATTTCATGCTTGCAAAGACAACGATTAATAACTTTCAGCCTTGGTTTTATTTTCAAGCAGATTTTAAGTTAGTATTGCCTCTGTCAATGAAAACACTCTAGTTAATTACTTTAAACACCTATATGTCTATAGTTTTGTTTTCAAATAATTAACCTGGCAAAGTTTTAATCTTTACTCCTAAGGGGTAGATTCACTTCCGAAGTAAGCTCATCTACTTGAACATCTTCTGCCGATGTTTCTCTCCTTAGTATTTGGCAATTAATCCTCATCTCCTAAGTCTGTTAAGATTTTAAGGGATAATAAGCATTCAATGCTAACTGTCGTATGGCATAAAATATGATAAAATTAAGCGCAAGCAAAATAGACAAAATTCCAAGGAATTCAATTATTAAAACCTAAAAGCTAAGCGTTCATCGCAAAACAAACCTAGACAACTTTAAAGAATTAGTTCATGGCTGGGGAAACCATCAAAACCGTATCGTTTTTAAACATCACCATCAAATTAGAAATAAAACTAAGAGAAATGGACAAAGAAGGAGATTCATTGATTCAGCCCTTTAATGGATCCATAGCTCTAAGTCACGGCTTAGTGCCCTCTACCCCATTTCTTCCTCATGTCTCAGCTTTCTCTTGGTTCATTCTTGAACTCTTTTATATAGGCGTAGGCAAAGCCTTAATTAGGGTTAGGGTTGAGCCCCAAATTTTTGGTGCCATAATCCTTGGACGCGGCATTTACGCATTATAACAACTAGGGCTGATGTGGCTCTGACTTAGTTCAATTTTTTGGGCATTGTCCTCAGTTGTCACAGTCCATGCATCATATATAGTCAGGCATCCATAAGATAGGAGCATGCTAACTCGTACATTCAAAGAATTTTGCATATTTTGGGAGGAATTTACAAAATCAACAAAGAACGAGCAAAGATTTCAATTTACGACTTCAAGATTAGAGAAGTAGATCCAGCAAAGATTAGCAAAGATTTCCATTCACATTCTTGTGAAGAAAAGATATCAACATGTGACTTCCTTTTTGAAGAAGCGGATCTCAACAAATTTTTTTTGATTGTTTGTATAATATATAAAGTGTAATACAATTCTAAAACCTTCGGGCATGATGTTAAGTCCTTCAGGCCATCACCTTTGAGAGTGATGAGAATATTTGATTATTTAGACAATATGAAAGTGTAGTGTAATTCTAAAACCTTCGGGCCATCAGTACGTTCTTCGGTCATGATGTTAAGTCCTTCTAGCCATCACATTTATGAGTGATGAGAATATTCGATTGTCTGCACAATATGAAAGTGCAGTGCAATTTTAAAACCTTCGAGTCATCAGTAAGTCTTTCGAGCACAATGTTAAGTCATCCGGGCCATCACCCTCAAAAGTGATGAGAACTTTTTGAATGTTGTCACAATAGAAAAGTGGAGGCATGGTATGAGCAAAGATTTTAACCTTTTGGGTTATCAATTTCAAGGAAAAAGAAGGAAGTTTGAGTTACCGGATTGGAAAGCAAGATAGATCAACTTCGGGCTCAAATGAGGAAGATTCACAATTTAATTGGTTAAAAGTTTTAGCGTCTCTCATTGAAACACTCGAATTTTCTTAATGATTTTCCCAAATTGTACATTTACTTTACAATTAATATTGAAAGATTAATGATAGATTCGACTTTTTGTAGGTCATATATATTTCAAGCAAAGAAAAAGATCGATCAATAGAGAAAGAGAAAAAAAGATCCTATACGAGTTTTAAACTGAAAGATTAAGACACCTTAGGTAGAAAAATAGTTTAGTTTTTTAGAGGGGAGGAGATGAGTCGACATTCCTAGCAAAGAATGAAGAGCTCCTAATGAGAAGAATTTATATAGCAAAGAATGGAGAGCTCCTAATGAGAAGAGATCACCTAGCAAAGAATACAAAGTTCATAATGAGAAGAACTCGCCCAACAAATAGTATAGAATTCATAATAAGAAGAGCTCGCCCAACAAAAAATGAAGAACTCATAATGAGAAGAGTTTGTCTGTCGAAGAATGAAGAGTTCCTAATAAGAAGAATTCGCTTTTTCAACACCTTTGCAGAGAGGTGGATCAACATTTCCAAGAAGAATGAATAAGTTCATAATGAGAATAACTAGTTCAGACTTTGCAGTTTAACCTTTGAGGGAAGAGTGAGAAGTTCATAAGAAGGAGAACTTGTTCAAGCTTTCTAAGGAGGAAGATACATAATGTCATAAGAAAGATGAAAAGTTCATAATAAGAAGAACTTGATCGTGTTTTCCAAAAAATAAAAAAAAAGCAATGAGTTCATAATGAGAAGAGCTCGCTTGAGGAGAGTGGATCAACATTGCTATGAGGGATGAATGAGTTCATAATGAGAAGAATTGGTTTAGACTTCACGGTTAGCCTTTGCAGAAAGATTGAGGAGTTCATAATGAGAAAAACTTATTCAAGATATCTAAGAAGGGATATATAGAACGTTCAAGGGAAAAGATAAAAGAGTTCTAATGAGAAGATCTTGTTCGTGTTTTCTAGAAGAAGAAGAAAAGACGGGATTCTATAGTGAGAAAAGCTCGTGGATCAGTATTTTTAGAAGAATGAAAAGTTTATAATGAGAAGAACTAGCACATATTTCAATTCAAACTTGGAAGAAGGATTGGGAAGTTCATAATGAGAAGAACTTGTTCAAGTTTTCTACGGGAAGAAGGAGCAGAAGTTCATAATGAGAAGAAATTGTAGTTCAAAATGACAGTCGGTCAGCTCGGACAAAATTAGGGTTTTTTCAGTCTTTGCCCAATTCCCATTTCACAGCAATGAGCAAAGAATAGCAGTTGTAATACCAAAATTTTATCTGGGTACATCTATATATATGCATATTATATTCTCTTGACAATAAATGATAAATAAAATACCATAAATCCAATAATAATAATAAACCCAAATGTACAATGATAAAAAATTGTCCAAATACATTCAAATAACCGAAGCCCAATACAAAGCCCAAATTCCCAATTTGATACATCTATTTCCCGCTCAAATTAGATATGTTACAACCCAACAAAACCAAATGTATCTAAAAATTCAATTTCTCCCGCCCAAATGTGCCATGTGGTAGCCTCTCATTGGCTAGGAACAGTTTCACATAGATTGTGCTTCCTTGCTGCTTATTTGCAGCCAGATGGATGTTGACGTCACCCATGTGACATCAGCGATGATGTCAAAATCCACCCACCTATAAATAGTGGTGCAATTATTAGGCAATTATTTCGAGAATTAAAATAGAAATTGAGGAGGAGAGAGAAAGGTTACTTGAGAAGTTGAAACACCGCTGGTGAAGACCAAAAGCCGCTGAAAAAGAAGGCGAGACTCATTTTTATCACCGAAGTTACCATTTCGTCATCAGAATCATCATTTCGCCACTAAAAGGTAGCTTTATTCCCTTCTTTCCATTTCCTGCAAAATAAAATGAGGATATCAGTTATTTGCATATATATATATATCAAAAAACATATATGCGTGTGTGTGTGAAAACAAATCAGAAAGGTGGTCGGACTTCTTATCTCTTAACTAAGGAGTTGAAGAGGGGCAAAGAGCGGGTATAGTATATTTAGGTAGGGAAGAAGAGAGATCCGGGCGAATCGAGCTTAGTTTTTAAGTTCGAAATCAAAATTTAAGTTTTTCTAGGGTTCTGACACGATGGTAGACTGCGACCGAAAATTGCCATAAAGCGACCGACGATCGCCTGCGGCAGTCGGGAATCGCTTCTCGATGATCGACGAACAAATGAGGGTGGCTGACATTTAGTCAGAGTAGATTAACACGGAAGGGTTCACGGTGGCTGGAGGCTGTGTTCTTCAAGTTTTTGAAGAACACAAATGAACACTATGTGAAACCCATGGTTTTTTATTTGTTTGGAAGGGTTTATCTGGGTTTTATGAGTTTGAGTTTGGAGTGTTTAGAGAAAGAAGGTTAGGCCGATTAAAAGAGAGAGAGCGAAATGGAAAAAAGGCTAATTTTGGCCTGAGAATGGGCTTTATATAGTCCGTATGAAACACGACATTTTGGGTGGAGCAAATTCGTGCGTTTATCCGGATCCGAATAAGGATTCACGCCATACTCTCTCAAGCTTTGTAACATGGGCATCAAGTTTAATAAAAATTCAATTTTATCCTTTTCCCTTTGATTTGAAGTTTCTATTTGTTCAATTTAATCATTTCTTTTAATTTAATTGCTTTATTTAAGTGCAATTTAATTCCCAATATGTATGTTATGTGATTTAATAGAATGTAGTATTATTTTAGGAAACTTTATATACTTAGTTTAATTTAATTAGTATATTAGAGCCTTAGTCTTAGGTACTTTAATTAGGTTTAAATAATTTAAATACGGTAGATGATTGTAGAAAATTAATGAGTATTGAATGAGAAATTTTGGAATTCAAATTTGAATGATGTCCTAATATAACGGGATGTTGTTCAACATGAACTCTTAAATAGAATATGCAGTATTCATTAAAACGTTAGAAAATTAATAAATAACTTAGTTCCGAAAAAGCCAAATGGACCAAATAAAGACCACCTCGTTCCGGAAAAGCCAAATGGACCAAATAAAACTGAAAAAGCACAGCAGCCAAATTTGGTTATTTTTAAATAAATGAGAAATCGATGTCCATATAGAAATAAACTGTTTGAGGTCTTTAGGAACCACGAACGCCAGGTCCCAAAGCTTACACCAACGCTGCCGAATGGATCAAGATACAGAACAATGACAAAACAGGTGAGTAATCGATTCAGGTTCATTCAAGCAAAGAGGGCACATGAGAGATTGTTAGTTTAAGTTGCCACGCTAGAATAGCTCAATCTTTGTGGGGATACGTCCGTGGACAGCCCTCCACACAAAAGACTCTACCTTAGGAGGGGCAAGGCTAGCCCAAACACTTCCAAATTTCATCTTTGTGAAAATTGCTATGAACATTAGCCTCGCAGAATTATTTCGCATTATAAATACCAGAGGACGAAGCTGCCCAACGGATACTGTCAGAATGGAGGTTACCGGGGGAAACACCCCTAATCACGGACATGAACGTATTCCAAATTTCCAACTCCCAGTCGAAAAGATTTCTTCTAAGATGGATGTCCCAGCGCCACTCACCATCAACAAGGGCTCCAAACTCAGTAATAAAACTAGATTTCCGAGAAGCAAGTGCGAAAATCCTCGGAAAAGCGTCTTTCAAAGCTACTGGACTTACCCAAGGATCCTTATAGAAATGAATGCGCTTGCCATCCCCAAGGACAAATCTAATATTCTGTCGAAAGCAGTTTTCAGGGTCCGCGAGAGGCGAAATGATATGCTTCCAAAACCAAGATTTGTTAGACAGGCTGAGGTTGGCGAGAAGGATCGAGGAGGAGTTGGCCTCTTATTTGGCCGCAACGACTTTACGCCTTAGATCCATACCTCCAAAGCCATTTGTTATTATAATTGTGTGTCATGATCGATTCAACTCGATCACAATATAATCGAGTTGCATCTATATTATGCCTTGAATGGGACTTTGGTCCTGAGTTCTGCTTCACAACCGTATTGGTTTGCATGAAAAATCAAATCTTTTGTCACTTAAAAGGTAAAACGTACAGCAATGAGAGATGACGTTTGATCGTGCAGGGAAATTAGTGTGGCCTCACAGATCGTCGGCGAAGTTCAAGTCGATGATGGGATTTACCGACCCTCGTGTTGAATTAGACAACAACATTAAACCTGGTGACAGCAGATATAAAGCGTCGCTGTGTATGATGTGTGCGAAGTTGACGTACGTGAATGAAGCTTCCATTAAAACCAACATCACAGAACATTGGAAGGTATTTAAGATGACGTTTGGAAGAAGACTGAATGAAATTTTAATAATATATTATTTTATGCACGGACAGCGAAACAAAGAAATTATTGTTTAGATTCACATCCTGTTCATATTTGAGGTTTGAGATTTTTCAACAATATTATCTTAAGATTTGAATCTAGGTTTTTTCCTTTAAAATATAAGATGTCTTATTATTGCTTCCAACATTTATTATTTAATTTAAATCTAGATTTGAATCGATCTAAAAAATAATCATCTCGCTCAAACTCAGTTGAACCAACTAAGTCACCGGCCCTAAATAAGATTACTTTGTAAATTAGTTGTTTATATATTTCTTTTGGTTTAACCACTGGTATCCAACTTATTGACTGATTAATCCGGATCGGGTGCTGCAAATAGGGATGGACATTTGACCCTGTAATACCCCAAAATTTACAGTACTGTTTAAGGGTCATTTAGTACTAAGATAAGGGCTTAAAAGCTAACTTAGTGACTAAAATGACAAAAATGCAAAAGTTAGGATTTCTTTAATTATGGATTATAGAGAATGGATTTTTGAGAATTAAGAGTACCATGAGATAGAGGATAAGCAAATTAGGGTACTCGCAAAGTTTGGTAATAATCCAAGGAAAACTGGAATGGGAATTCAAGGTTAAAGTTTAGTGACCAAAATGATAAGTTTTAAAACTTGTATGGGACAAGTCAAAATATGAAAATTTGAAGGACCTGAGTTGTAATTTCCAAAAAGTTAGATGTTTTATTTCATAAATAGATAAAGCGCCTATTGGTGTAGACCGAATGTGGAATTACTGGTTTGATCCAATATTTCGAATATTGGGAAATCACAGTCAAAGTTTAAGTGGAACTCGGATACCCGGATTGAACTGAAAAATTATGAAATTTTTCCATATGATAGAGAAAGGTTTTATGCAAAACTCTCGAAATGTGAGTTTGGTTATCAGAAGTGGTTTTCTTGGGTCACATTGTTTTAACCGAAGGGATCCATATCGACCCTAAAAAGTTACAATTCATTGTGGAAGGAAAGGTCCCATGTCAGTACTTTAGATTGATAAAAAGGAATCAGTCCGAGTTAATATTATTCATATGGATAGCCAATTAAGAAATATTAAGAGAAATTGTATCCGATAAAGATTTCAGGTAATTATCGGTATATTTGGACCGAGTCAAGATTTTAAGTTTGATTTCATAAATATGGAATATTTTATTTGATAATATTATTTATTTTTCATATATGGAAATAGGGAATTTTTTTAGAATTTATTTCATAGCCCGATGAAGGGGAAATCACAATAGAAGTAGTAAGTGAATATCAAGAAATCGGATCGAATCGAAATTTTAGAGGTTGTTCCATAAGTCACGGAAAATTTATAAAATATTATTTTATGAATAAATTATTTGTTGGTTGTAATCTAACTAGAATAGTTGGATTTTTACAAAATGGCAAAATTAGTGACTTAAGTGACTAGTTTTGTTAATTTGGTCACTGTTATCTCTCCAAAAGTACTATTTTTAATGTCAATCTTACAATGCTTTTGCTTGTTTTTAGGTACATTTAGTTGCATTAGGATGTTTGAATCATGCATTTGCATAAGGAGTTTAGAGTTTTGTCTATGCCACTGTGAAGGGTTGTTTTGTTGGCAATTTTGCAGGTTTGGCATAGTATTTGGCCCAGAAAAGCAACACAAGAAGGAATGCCAGAGAGAATATCGAGTGTTGTTGGCTCATATGGACTAGACAATGCTAAGCATCGAATGCTAGAGAAGTGAACTTGATGCCACGCCAAGAGGCTGTTGGACCCCGAAAAACCAGGACATGATCAGGCTTCGAAAAAATAGCAATTGGAACAATCTCCGAAAAAATAGCGGATAAGATGGTGCCAAGACTTGTTGGCAGACTCATGCCAAGCTTGGATGCCAGGGCAGTGTCGGCAGGATGACGTCAGCCTTAGCCTAATCTCCCTATCCTTTAGGCAGTTAGAATTTAAAATTTGAATAGCTAGTCATATCCCTTCTTTGCACGCCTATTTAAACACCAACCAAGCTAGACTTTAAGGGAGAGGATAGAAGATTGGATCATGAGGAGTTGGTGTGTTTGTGATGATTGACGAACGGTTGCACCGTGGAAGGGTGATCCGACCAACTTGGACGAGAAGCCTGTATCTTGAAGGGCTGCATCGAGAGACCCCTTATAGCCCATTCTCTCTCTCAAGTTATTTTACTTTGTTTTTAAGGATGATGTATTCCGAAAATGTTTGTGGATTGTTGGTTCACTCCCTCACCATGAACTAATTTAATAGTTGGTGGGGGATGTTTGGTTTTTATGTTATTTTCATGCTTTAGCTTTTAATAATAAATCTGCCTTGGCAAAGTTTCATCTATTCGGCAAACTTTAATATTTCCTAAATACTCTGCCAAGTGAGAGCTGGCATGTTGGCCTATTGCACCTTAATATCTTAACAGACTTGGGGTGGCAACGAATAAGTTTCGAATACTAAGGAGAGAAGCTTCGAGAGAAGTCGTTCAAGTAGATGAACTTACTTCAGGAGTGAAAACCCCTTAGGAGTATAGATTGGATCTTAATCAAATTGGTTTATTTAAAAACAAACACTATAGAGATATAGGGGTTTTTACATGATCAATTTAGAGCAATGACCATTGAGAAAGGCTTTGCTACTTTTGAATATACTCGGCAAACAATGCCAAGACAGTTTGCAGTTAACGGCTGGCACGACATGAATAGCTTGAAAACCAGGCATTCCCTGTCAACGCTCATCATTCATTAAAACACCTTCCTTGCCAACGTCTTTACTTTTCTTTCATTTCTTTACTTTTTAATTATTTTCCAAAACCAATTTCAAATCAAATCAACTTTTTCTTAAGGAAAGTAACAATCAAGGCAATTGAATTCCAAGACAATCTCTATGGGATCGATACTCAGCTTACCAGAACATATTTTCTCCTACTTGCAGACCGTGTATACTTGCACGCAAAAGACTTATTTTGGCACATTCTTATATTTTCCAATACATATTTTCTCCTACTTTTGCCAGCATTTCACCTAGAGAGTCTACAAGTTTTTGGCGCCGTTGCCGGGGATTGCAACGGAATTGATTGTTTTTAAATTTTTACTTGTCTTCCTTTTATTTTCGTTTTTATTTTTACCTTTCATTTTTGTCAGTGTATGACCAGAAGCCATCCTGTGGTGGACGAGTGGCCATACGATCCGAAAATTGAGAAAACCTTGCGGAGGTTAAAAATAAGATTTCGAGAGATAAACCAAGGTAATGGATGGAATGGTGTGGTGAAGAATGGGGGAAATCCACTTAACAATGAGATACCACCACCACATGCTGCCCCAGTTGTTAATGAGAGGCCTATTAGAGAACATCGGCACCAACCATTGACAATTTGATGCGAGGACTTGTTGGCACAGAGGTAAACGATGTCAATTTTGAACTTAAGCCAGTAATGATTCAAACTCTTTTGAATGTAGGGCAGTTTGATGGCGCACTCACTGAAGATTTGAGGCAACATCTTAAACAGTTCATGGAGATTTGCCAGCTATTTCAACAAAATGGAGTACCTGAAGATATCGTGAAGTTGAAGTTATTTACTTTTTCTTTGAGAGACAGAGCAAAGGCTTGGCTTAATTCCTTGCCACCTGGCTCAGTCACTTCATGGGCAGACCTATGCCAGAAGTTCTTGACAAGATTCCAGCCGCCAACACTCACTGCCAAGCTGCGGGGTGAGATCATTACATTCAGGCAGGCTGAGGATGAGACCTTATATGATGCTTGGGAAAGATTCAAATACTTGTTGAGGAGGTGTCCTATGCATGGATTCCCGAATTGGACTCAGATTCAAACCTTTTACAATAGAATGAATGTACAAACGAGGACGGTTGTTGATGCTTCAACAGCTGGCTCATTGCTTGACAAGACATATACTGAGGCTGTTGACATTTTAGAAAGGATTGCAATCAATGATTTTGAATATCCTGTTGCAAGACTTGGGACCGAAACTAAAACCAATGGGAAATTTCAGGTTGATAAACTAACATCCATTCATACAGAGATTTCCAACCTTACGAGCATGGTAAGAACATTGCAAAAGAACAATGAGTCCCAAGAAGTCAAAGCATTAGACCCATTCTGTACGATCTATGGAGAAAATCATCATGTGGATGAATGTCCTGGAAACCCTCAATCAGTAAATTTTGTTGGCAATGTTAATCGTTACTATAAGAGAGAGAGATATAGGAGTTACTGCACTAAGTTGTTGCGTGTGATAAGTGCTACGCAATTGTGCAAGTATACATGTCGCAAGTAATAAAGTGATATGAGTATCGAGTATCATCTCCACAGGGATTGGTTTGGGCCACTTTGCTTAAGTTACTGCACTGTGAAAAGTAAAAACACAATTAAAGGATTATAGGAGTTTAACTAATAACTAAACTAGAAAGCAACAAAGTAAAAGAAAAGATGAGATCGAATGAGAGAGAGATAGGCCAGGTTATCGTGAGTTGAGGTGTGACAGCCGATTGGATCGTCTTGGTAAAAGAGTGCACGGGCAACTCAGTTGCCGTGGCAACTTGCACAACGGGGTTGCCTTGGCAACTAATCGATGGTTGCCTGGGCAACTAGTTGGGCAACTACTTGGGCGTCTGGGCAGCAACTTCAAGGTTCGGCAGAGCGTTCTTCAATGGTTTCTTCTTATCCCTAAGTCGAAACTCTAGCTACTTGTGCATGCCTTGATAATACATCCCTGCGTGAATCAAGGGTGAACAACAACCAATCTTGCGCTCCTCTTAGCCGTTGAAATCCTTAACTTATTCCTAAGCCGGATTAATCTTCACCATCAATAGATTGAATAAAGACCATACTCATTCGTTTCTTGAATCTAACTCTCCCGATATTAGATAAATAGATGAAGTTACGAGATCCTCTCCCAATTCACTCACAAACAAGAATAAGAACCAAGAATGAGTAAACCTTGAATTGAAAGTGCAAACTCTTATTACCTAAACAAAATCCAATTGTTTTTCACAAAAACAAAACACAATAACCGCAACCAATCAAGTTAGTTCATGGTTGGGTTCAAAAGATATACAAAGAATAATCCCCAAACCATGAATCTAATGGAAGCAAAGAAGAAGAAGAAATTGAACTCTCACCCTCCTTGTTATCTTGTCGAAATCTCTTCCTTTTTGCCCTTTGGAGTTGTTGAAAATGCTTTCCCCTTGCTCTCTATGGGGTTGTCGAAAATCCCCTAATGCTCTCCCCCTCAGTTTGTCGAAATCTCCTTGCTATTTATAGGGCTAGGCCAAAGTCCTTCTTTGAGGAGGAGTTTGAGTTGGAATTAAATTATCTTTAAAGAATATAATTCTTTATTATAATTGTATTCCTACTAGAACTTCTCCTATCTTCTTGGAATTTAATTCTTCTTTAATCTCTGCATGGAAATCAAATTCCTTTGGGTTTGGGCTTTACTCCACGTCATATTGGGCTTGTATAGTCATTAATTTCGACATCCCTATTGCATTTTCTCTTTGTCGACAATTGCCATGGCAACTGGCTCGGCGTCTCCTTCATGCATTGCCCTGGCAACTAGCTCGGCATATCCTTCATGTATTGCCCTGGCAACTAGCTCTAGCCTTGCTTTGGCAAGTGATCCTGCACACACACAAAAACACACCAAAGCAGCATCTTTTTCCACAAAAATCACCAAGTTATGTAATCAAGCTCAACGGTGGAAAGAAACATGAATTAATGCATGAATAACTAATTATGCAACTAATATGAGCTTAAGTCTAACAATAAAATGAGTAAAAAGAGTAATAAAAATAGTACTTTTGAACATTTATCACGCCCCCAAACTCGAACTATTGCTTGTCCTCAAGCAATGCAAACTAACAATTACCTGCCAAGACTTTAATCATCAAAGACATGCTTCAAACTTGAATTCAAACCTCGGAACCGTGGCACAAAGTATGATCACCTTTTAATTTTTCGGATAACACAAAAATTACCCGGAACCAAACTATAGTGCTCGTGACAATGTGTGTGCGTAGTTGTGTACAAGTTGATTTTCAAGATTCTATGTGAATAGTAGGCTTTTATCAATTTAATTACTGGGGCATTTATTTTAATTTTCACTAGAGCCAATTTCGGGCACCTCTAGTAAAGTAAACAATTTTTCATTTTATTTTAGTCGACTAGAGCCAATTTCGGGCACCTCTAGCGATTCTTTAATGTGCATTAACTACTAGAGCCAGTTTCGGGCACCTCTAGCAAGAAAGTGCATTTACTACTAGAGCCAGTTTTGGGCACCTCTAGTAAGAAATTAACTTTTAATTTTCAATTTTAAATTTACCCAAATTTTAAGCAACCTAAGTTCACTAAGTTTCTTTCAATCAACAACCCACAACCGTGTAAAAAAAATTCAGCATCATAGTAAAATTCTAAGTTCTTTTCATGCAATCCTAAAATTAAAGGTTCTTTCAATTAAGTGCAGTGGCAAAAATTCATCATTGGATATTCAACAAGTCTTAAGCAATTAAATCCAATTGAAGGCATGGCAAGTAACATATGCAACCTATATGTGTTTGCTAAAGGTGAATGCAACTAATCATGAAACTAACTAGAAACCAATACCCCCCCAAACTCGAGAGAAGCATTGTCCTCAATGCATGTAAGAGTGAAACAAAATTTAAAAGAAAGTAAATGAAATGAGTTAGTCGGAGAGGTCGTCACCTCGAGTGATAAGTTTCCTTCGTGTTGTTTGCTTGATTCATTTTTCAGTCGGTGGTTAAATGCTGGTGCCGCGTGAATAGCATTGCTTTGATTTGATCCATGTTTGCCGATGCAGGTTCACTTGCATGGGCATCAGTAGTTGCCGAAGCCATTGTTGTTGCCTGGGCATCACCAGTTTCTGTTGTGGTTGTTGTGGCAAGTAGTCGGCAGTAAATTTCCTTAGCATGGTGGTTGTGAGTCTTGTTGTGGAAAAGAAAATAAAGAAACCTGGAAACTAAAGATAATGAAGAAAAATAAAATATCTCCTAAAAATAAAAATGAAAATAAAAAGAAAAAGAAAATATTGAAAGGAGAGCATGCTCAGGCATCTCCTAAAGTGACCACTTCTAATGTTACTGCATATCTGAGAAAACTTGAGGAGAGTCGTTTCCGATACTTCTTATAGTCCATCTGTACCCTCCATCGGGTGACAATATTGCCCAAAAAGAGTTGGGCCAATGTGCTCCCAGCTACTCCCTTTTGCATTACCATGGTGGAGGTGTCTTTCTTCTTTGTTAAACTTGTAGTCCATGTATACTCTCCACCTTGCTACTATTCCTGAAGGCACAAATATATTAATAGGAAAAATTATATCCATTCTCAACCATTCAATTACCTCATTCTTGTCGACTTCTATCATGGTTGGATGTAGCCTTTGTTGTCGTGGCACTTGCTGCTCAAGCCAATTGTCGTGGCAATCAGTTGTCAAATTTTGCTTTAAGTCAAGGGAAGAATCAATTTTCTGAAGAGCTTTATGAATCCAAACACCTTTTTCTTTTGGCATCTCAAACATCTCCATCAGTAGAGATTTCGATGGCTTCAAATCTACCAACCTTGGTTCCTCAAGACATACCTGCAATGGACGAGGTGAGTTTTTAAAGAATTCAAAAGGTTCAACTATTACCTGCTCATATTCCATTGGCAAAGTATTATCATCTCGTTAATCTTGCATGTGGTCGTGTAATTGCCGTGGCAATTGTAGATGAGAGCAATCTACAGATTCCTGCTTTAACATCAACGTTGTAACCTTATGGGCATCAGGTTCCTCAGAATTTGTTGTAGTATTGTTGTTCTCAGCTTCACTGAGTGTTGTCGCGGCATTGCTCTGTTCAGGCTCCTCAATCATTGCCGAGGCAATTTGTTTTTCAAGCTCATCATTTGTTGGGTAGTCTCTCTCATTGGTATCCTCTTGACTTTGAGGTTTTAGTTGTTCCTCACACATCGGATAGATTTCTTTGCATTGCTCCTTATCCTCTTGCCTTGGGACGTCAGTATCCCCAGGAATGAATTGTTGGTGCATGTTATCCATGACATATGTAGATCTCCCCAATTGATCTTCTGAATCCCCTAAGGTTGCATCCCACTGAGCTATCCTCGTATCCATAGATTTTGATAGTTCTCGAATCTCTTCAATTGATCCGTCAAGTCTAGCCAAGGAAGCTAGTAACGTTTCCTCCAAGGAATTGGAATGCTCTTGAAAAGGACTACATTGCCATGGCGTATCTGTTGCTGCGGCAAAATTGTTATGGTAAAAAAAACTTGAGCTTTTTGACCATACCATGAAGAATTTTGCTGCTGGTTCCCTCTATGGTCCTCCATGTAGTTATATGCACCGAAAATGTAAGGGAAAATTTCAAACTCATGATGTCTCCACACATAGCACAAGATTTTTCCATGGTATAAGTTCTTTGGGCTTTTCTCGGTTGGTATAGGTAATCATCAAAGGGTGCAAGAAACTCTTGATTGGATTGATTCATATCTTCCAACATCATCTCTCGAATAGATTGGCTTTTATTTCCTGACATGTTGGCGTCCCTTAACTTGTAGCGCACCTAATTTTTTTTTTTGATAAAACAAACAAAAAGAAAAGTTAGTAAAACTAATAGAAAAAATGCAATAACAAAAACAACTAACACCAATTGCCAATCCCCGGCAACGGCGCCAAAAACTTGTTGCGTGTGAAAAGTGCTACGCAATTGTGCAAGTATACACGTCGCAAGTAATAAAGTGATATGAGTATCGAGTATCGTCTCCACAGGGATTGGTTTGGGCCACTTTGCTTAAGTTACTGCACTGTGAAAAGTAAAAACACAATTAAAGGATTATAGGAGTTTAACTAATAACTAAACTATAAAGCAATAAAGTAAAAGAAAAGATGAGATCGAATGAGAGGGAGATAGGCCATGTTATCGTGAGTTGAGGTGTGATAGCCGATTGGATCATCTTGGTAAAAGAGTGCACGGGCAACTCAGTTGCCGTGGCAACTTGCACAACGGGGTTGCCTTGGCAACTAATCGATGGTTGCCTGGGCAACTAGTTGCGCAACTACTTGGGCGTCTGGGCAGAAACTTCAAGGTTCGGCAGAGCGTTCTTCAATGGTTTCTTCTTATCCCTAAGTCGAAACTCTAGCTACTTGTGCATGCCTTGATAATACATCCCTGCGTGAATCAAGGGTGAACAACAACCAATCTTGCGCTCCTCTTAGCCGTTGAAATCCTTAACTTATTCCTAAGCCGGATTAATCTTCACCATCAATAGATTGAATAAAGACCATACTCATTCGTTTCTTGAATCTAACTCTCCCGATATTAGATAAATAGATGAAGTTACGAGATCCTCTCCCAATTCACTCGCAAACAAGAATAAGAACCAAGAATGAGTAAACCTTGAATTGAAAGTGCAAACTCTTATTACCTAAACAAAATCCAATTGTTTTTCACAACAACAAAACACAATAACCCCAACCAATCAAGTTAGTTCATGGTTGGGTTCAAAAGATATACAAAGAATAATCCCCAAACCATGAATCTAATGGAAGCAAAGAAGAAGAAGAAATCGAACTCTCTCCCTCCTTGTTATCTTGTCGAAATCTCTTCCTTCTTGCCCTTTGGAGTTGTCGAAAATCCTCTCCCCTTGCTCTCTATGGGGTTGTCGAAATTCCCCTAATGCTCTCCCCCTCGGTTTGTCGAAATCTCCTTCCTATTTATAGGGCTAGGCCAAAGTCCTTCTTTGAGGAGGAGTTTGAGTTGGAATTAAATTATCTTTAAAGAATATAATTCTTTATTATAATTGTATTCCTACTAGAACTTCTCCTATCTTCTTGGAATTTAATTCTTCTTTAATCTCTGCATGGAAATCAAATTCCTTTGGGTTTGGGCTTTGCTCCACGTCATATTGGGCTTGTATAGTTATTAATTTCGACATCCCTATTGCATTTTCTCTTTGTCGACAATTGCCATGGCAACTGGCTCGGCGTCTCCTTCATGCATTGCCCTGGCAACTAGCTCGGCATATCCTTCATGTATTGCCCTGGCAACTAGCTCTAGCCTTGCTTTGGCAAGTGATCTTGCACACACACAAAAACACACCAAAGCAGCATCTTTTTCCACAAAAATCACCAAGTTATGTAATCAAGCTCAACGGTGGAAAGAAACATGAATTAATGCATGAATAACTAATTATGCAACTAATATGAGCTTAAGTCTAACAATAATATGAGTAAAAAGGGTAATAAAAATAGTACTTTTGAACACTTATCACCCTCAATCAGTAAATTTTGTTGGCAATGTTAATCGTTACTATAACCCTAACTCCAATACTTGTAATGCAAGTTGGAGACAACACCCTAACTTAGCTTGGGGAAATCAAGGAGGCAACCAGTACAATGCCTAGCGCCAGAATACTCAGAGGCAGAATAACAATGCCATGCCAGCATTCTATCAGAATGCCATGCTACAGAAAACCCAAAACAATTTTCAGCAATGGCAGAGGCTCAACCAATGAGGCACTCTCACAGAGTACATGGCAAGGAATAATGCCACAGTCCAGAGTTTGGCTACGTCAATGAGAAATTTAGAAGTCCAGCTTGGGCAGATTGCCAGTGCACTCAGCAATCAACCCAGTGAGCATTGCCAAGTGACACAGAAGATGCTCGGCACAAAGACAATGAGCAGTGCAAAGCTATAACTCTTCAGAGTGGTAAGCAGTACGAGATGAAGAAGGTTGCTAAGTAGCCAATTAATTGCCAAAATGAGAAGCCTGTGCAAGCAGATGATCCCAGGGAAGTAGAGAAAGAGGAAACAAAAGTAGATGATACCAGACAGCACACTGATGCCAACATCGATGCCAAACAGTCTGATGCCAGCACTGTGTTGGTAAAGCCAGCAGAGCATGCACGTATCTATCTGCCGCCACCATTTCCAGTAAGACTTCAAAAGTATAAGCAAGATCAGCAATTCAAGCGTTTCTTGGAGGTCCTTAAGCAATTACAAATCAACATTCCATTGGTAGAAGCCCTTGAACAAATGCCCAACTATGTCAAATTTATGAAGGACATTCTGTCCAAAAAGAGGAAGTTGGGAGACTTTAAAACTGTTGCCCTGACCGAAAGATGCAATGTCATGATCCTAAACCGTTTGCCACCAAAGTTGAAAGATCCGGGAAGTTTTACTATTCCCTACACCATTGGCAACAAATTCATGGGCAAGGCACTGTGTGACTTAGAAGCTAGCATCAACTTGATGCCAATGTCAGTTTTCCGGAAGCTTGGCATAGAAGCAAGACCTACCACGCTGACATTTCAGTTGGCAAACCGATCCTATGCACATCCCAAGGGTAAGATTGAGGATATGTTGGTAAAGGTAGACATTTATTTTTCCAGCTGATTTTATCATTTTAGATTATGAGGGTGATATTAATGTCTTGATTATTTTGGGGAGACCTTTTCTTGCCACAGGTAGGGCTTTGATTGATGTTCATAAAGGGGAACTAACAATGCGCATGAATGATCAGTAAGTTACATTTAATGTGTTTCAAGCTTTGAAATGTGCAGATGAACCTGATGAGTGCCAAGCAGAGAAGATGATGGAGTCCATTTACACTTTGGACACGGCACAGTTATGCCAGGATGCAGAATTTGATGCCAGCAATTTAGATGGCATAGTTGATCTGTTTGAGGAACTAGAAGAAATAGTCTTGGAAGCTGAAGAGGCGAGTTATTTTGAGCCACTACAATTGGCCGGCAGAGAAATCAAGGCATCCAAACCATCAATTGAGGAGCCACCAGCATTGGAACTGAAACCACTGCCAGATCATTTGAAGTATGCTTATTTAGGTGAACGCTCAACTCTACCAGTGATCATTGCCACTGGTCTCACTAATGATCAGGAGGAAAGGTTGTTGGCAATATTACGTGACTATAAGCAAGCATTAGGATGGACTTTGGCAGACATCAGAGGTATTAGCCTAACCATTTGCATGCATAATATTATCTTGTAGGAGTACCATGGCAAGACCATTAAAGGCCAAAGAAGGCTAAACCCAAGCATGAAAGAAGTAGTGAAAAAAGAGATCATAAAATGGCTTGATGCCGGGATTATATATCCCATTTATGATAGCTCTTGGGTTAGCCCGGTGCAATGCGTGCCAAAGAAGGGTGGCATGACCTTGGTACAAAACAGTGAAGCTGAGTTAATCCTCTCCAGAACTATCACTGGATGGAGAGTGTGCATGGACTATAGGAGGCTGAACAATGTCACGAGGAATGATCATTTCCCATTGTCATTCATTGATCAGATGCTAGATAGGTTTGCAGGTAAAGCTTTATATTTTTTTTTGGATGGTTATTCAGGTTATAATCAGATTGCCATTGCCCCTGATGATCAAGAGAAGACTACGTTCGCGTGCCCATATGGGACGTTTGCGTTTAGAAGAATGCCATTCGGCCTATGTAATGTACCGGCAACGTTTCAACGTTGCATGATGTCCATTTTTTCTGATATGATCGAGCACAATATGGAAGTATTCATGGATGACTTCTCGGTGTTTGAAAAAACATTTGAAGAATGCCTTCAGAGTTTGGAACAAGTCTTGAAGAGATACATAGAGACGAACCTAGTGTTGAACTGGGAAAAATGCCACTTCATGGTGAAGGAGGGCATTGTTCTCGGGCACAAGGTAACTGAGAGAGGGTCAGAAGTTGATCAAGCAAAAGTTGAGGTAATTAAGCAACTACCGCCCCCAACACGTGTCAAAGATATAAGAAGTTTCTTAGGACATGCTGGTTTTTATCGGCGTTTCATTAAAGACTTTTCGAAAATTGCTAAACCCTTATGCTTGTTGTTAGAACATAATGCCAATTTTGCATTTAATGATTCTTGTTTGAAAGCGTTTCAGGAGCTTAAAGAAAAGTTGATCAATGGCCCTATAGTTGTGGCACCAGACTGGAATGAACCTTTCGAGCTCATGTGTAATGCCAGCAACTATGTCGTCGAAGCAGTTTTGGGACAAAGGCATAGCAAGGTTTTCCATGCAATCTACTATGCCAGCTGAACCTTAAACGAAGCACAACTAAATTACTCTATGACCGAGAAAGAATTTCTTGCGGTTGTATTTGCTTTTGACAAATTTAGATCTTATTTAATTGGTAACAAAGTTATGGTTTTTACAGATCATTCGGCATTAAAGTATCTCTTGGCAAAGAAGGGTGCCAAGCCCAGGCTAATCCGATGGACGCTCATACTTCAAGAATTTAACCTTGAGATCCGAGACAAAAAGGGTAGTGAAAACCTAGTAGCTGACCATCTCTCACGTTTAGAGCGTCATCTTGAAGATGGTAAGACCAATTTGAAAAGAGATGAGTTTCCTGATGAGTATTTGCTTGCAGTTAATGTCATGCCATGGTATGCCGATATTGTCAACTACTTTGGTAAGTAACATTCTACCACCAGACTTGGTATACAATGCCAAGAAAAGGTTTTTTGTGGGAAGTTAGGCAATACTATTAGGACGAGCCAATATTGTTCAAACAGTATGCCGACCAAGTGATCCACCGGTGTGTGCTTGAGGATGAACAACATAACATATTGCATATATGCCATGCCGCACCATATAGAGGTCACTTTGCTGGAGTAAAAACTGCTGCCAAGGTACTGCAGTCGGGATTCTTTTGGCCCACACTATATAAGGATGCCCACGAGTATGCCAAGGCATGTGATCGATGCGAACGGACATGAAACATCTCTGGAAGACACCAACTACCGCTTCAAAACATTACACCTGTGAATTTATTTGATGTATAGGGGATAGACTTTATGGGTCATTTTCCACCCTCATTTGGTAATGTATACATTCTTGTGGCTGTTGACTACGTATCTAAGTGGGTAGAAGTTGTTGCTCTGCCAATGAACAATGCCAAGGCCATTGCCAAGTTTTTACATAAGCATATCTTTACTAGATTTGGCACCCCTAGAGTGATCATTCATGATGATGGCACTCATTTTAAACGTAGTCTAATTTATAAAGCCTTGTGCAGGTATGGTATACAACAAAAAATTTCCACAGCATATCATCCACAAACAAACGGGCAAGTTGAGATTTCAAACAAGGAGATCAAAAACATCTTAGAGAAGACTGTTAATCCATCAAGGAATAACAGGTCCCTAAGACTAGATGAGCCCTTGTGGGCTTACAGGACCGCGTTTAAAACTCCTTTGGGTACTTCACCGTTTAAACTTGTTTTCAAAAAACCATGCCATCTGACAGTGGAGTTTGAGCATAAAGCCTAAGGGGCCATCAGAACACTTGGCATGGCATGGAGAGCTGCTGAAGAAAAAAGGTTACTGGACCTAAATGAGTTGGAGGAATTCAGAAGACGAGCCTATAAGAACGCCAGGATCTACAAAGAAAAAGCAAAATGTTGGCATGACAGCAGGATAATGCTAAGACATTTTGAGGTAGGACAACGTGTTTTGCTATTCAACTCACGGCTTAAGTTGTTTAGAGGGAAACTCAGATCAAGATGGACGGGCCCTTATGAAGTTGTGAAGACCTATGCTCATGGAGCTGTGGACATTAAGAACT
This sequence comes from Hibiscus mutabilis, assembly GCA_019671005.1. NCBI lineage: Eukaryota > Viridiplantae > Streptophyta > Magnoliopsida > Malvales > Malvaceae > Hibiscus > Hibiscus mutabilis. Next base: position 7,604,536 of record CM033742.1, read on the forward strand.
TGAAGACGGGAGAAATCTTTAAGGTGAATGGCCAACGCTTAAAGCACTACATGGAAGGTGATCAGAATAATGCCAAAGAGGTGATCCTCTTGGCAGAGGTAACATGAAAACACCGTCAGGTTTGAACTTTTGTAAATATTAGGTTAGTGTTTCTCTTTGTTTTTAGGTTTTTAATTGTTTTTTTTTCTAAGTTCCATGTTTTTATTCCTTTAATGTGTTGAAAGGTTTCCTTAATTTGCGCGGATTCATTGTGCCAGGAACACTGCCAGGGTCGTTGGCAGGAGCCAACGCTTTAATAGAAAAATCTGCCAGACATAGTGCCAGAGTAGCTTAGCATGCAGCAGTGCAAAAGATTGAAGGACGAGGGAAAAACCCTAGTTTTATCGGCCCAGTAAAAAACTGAGAGAGTTATCTTTATTTGACTTTAAGCCCTAGCCGCCCAAATTTTGGTTGAAATTTAAATTTCAAATCAATTACCTTATCACTCCAATCCTTACCCTATCTTATCACCTATCACCTTATCACTCCACCTATTTTTAAATTAATTTTTTTTATTCCCCATCATTATCCCTAATTACTACTCCCATTAAAACGCTCAACCAACCTAAAACCTTTCACTTTCTTACTCTTACCGGTTAAAGAAGCCAAAACATCTCTCTCACTTTTTACTTCTTTTTCGATAAGCAAGTAAAAACCCAAATTGTCCTTTGCCTTCATCTTTCAACATCGTTCCAAGCTTCAACCAGTTTCAATGGCCTCGTCGTCTTTTCTCTTTAAAAGACTCTTCAACGAGGAGATCGAGAAAAAGTTCGAAACAAATTTTGCCTCGATGAGTTTTTGCTACGAGAAGCACTTCGAATTTAAAACGGAGGCAACAACTGACTTCCCTTCAGAAGTTATGTCTAAGATTAACTTGCACAAGTGGAGTCTATTCTGCCAGCAAAAAGGGGAGATCTATGCCACCATCGTTCAAGAATTCTACGCGCACCTTGTGACCAAGTATTCGCCTTTCCTGATGATTAGGGGTAAGTGTATGCATTTTGATGAGGGATATATTAATAATATGTTTGAGTTAGATGGTGCAGGAGATGAGTATTTTGAGTATATTGATTCGATGACTGCTGCCAAGAGGAAAAAGTGCTAACGGATCTGTGTGAACCTGGCACGACGTGGACAGTCTCATCGATAAGCCACCGGATGGTGAAGAGGCTGGCGTTGAAGCCAAAAGTGAGAGACTGAAATCACTTTTTTAAGGCAAACTTGTTGCCTACATCCCACAATGAGACAATCTCGGAAGAAAGGCTGATTTTGTTGCACTCCATCATAAAAGGGTACAAGATCAACATTGGAAAGATTATCATAGAAGAGACTTATAAGTGTTCTGTGGGACGTAAAGGTAGTTTGTTTTTCCCTTTGCTTATTTCTAACATTTGTATTCGCCATGATGTGCCTAGGCTTGATGAGGAGCAAGGCCAGATAATAAAGGGAACGACCATCACTGATGCTATATAGAGAAACCTCACTACGGTTGAGCCAAAGGAAAAGGCCAAGGGAAAAGCAAAAATGGCCACGCCTAAGCCAAAGATGTCAAAAGTTATGCCAGACACAATGTCTAAGACTGTGTCAGGCGGTTCTGTGGTAATGTTGTCTCAAATCTACCAACGCCAGGAGATGATACTCAGTAAGATGGAAAAGGCTGAGGAGATTAAGGTCAAGCTACGACATTACATGCAGGCTAGGGATGTAATAATCAGGGAAACTCTCAAGAAAATATCTCCTGATGTTGTGCCAGAATTCCTAGATTTCCCTACCGAGCCCTCTGCCATTGATGAAGCCATGCTAGCCAGTTTAGCTAGTCCAGTTATGCCAGCCAGTCCAGCCAGTTCAGAGTCTAATGCTACAGTCCTACTATCTCCAGTTCAAGTTGAGTCTGCCAGTTCTGATTCTGAGATTGAATCAAAGGAACCCAAAACCAAGTCTGCCAAAGCAAAGTCTGCCAAGAAGCCTGCCACGCCACCAGTGAAGTTGTACAGTCCGATGCCACCACTACTCCTACCGCATCAAACCCTGCCAAGATTGTGGAGGAAGTCCTCCGGGATGTTGGAGCGTCCACTACCGCAAAGCCAACAATGAAGGGAAGAAAGAGAATGGCCTCTGATCGTGGGCCATTTATAAAGAGAAAGACTCGAGTCACACGAGAAAAAGTCTCCGAAGAGGTGTCCTCTTTTTCCTAAACTCTTTTACATTTCATTACATTGCATTCACATGACCATGCATTTTATTTTATTATGTTCTTTTGTATATATGTGTTGTTTCATGCATTAGGGACAATGCACATCTTGGGTTTGGGGGTGTGCATTTCTTCACATTTATGTCATGCATATCATGTTTAATTTCAGTTGCCATGTCATCGAGGTCATTTAGAGTAGATGCATATCGAACTGCTAAAAAAGAAAAAGAAGATTTTGTCTCGATTTAATTTTGAAAAATGTTAACAATTGTTAAGCAACCTTAACTTGATCTAGGTGTTTGTCCAATGAGGAGACTTTAATCTTTAGTTGTCATGCCATGCCCGCAGAGTAGTATGCCAGTATTGCTTGGCAATTGATCTCTAGTTTAGGGAATTGAACTTGTACTTAACACGTAAGATGTATCTATTCCCTTAGCAAACTAAGAATTTTTTAAACTATGCTCATATTTAAAAAAATGATGTCAGGGTAATAGAAATAAATAAGGCAGCAATGTTCTGACAAGGCAAGAAAAAATAAAACTCTCCTCTACCTTAGGGATAATAAGCTACTTGGGGCTTCGTGGTTTGCTTCCTCTTAGTTCTCAAGTCCAAAACCTTGGGGTGTGAGTTGAAGAGAAAGCCTAGTGATGTCTAGATTAAGGTAGGGATTCGTGGTATGCTCCCTCTTATCTCTCACCCTGAATAGTGTCACGAAGCAAGCTTAAAAGAATGTCACATAAACCCTTGGCAAAAAGAAAAAAATGAAAAAAATATGAGTTTAGTTAGTAAAATTTGTCTAAGGGAGTGAAAGGAAACTTGATGCATATTGCCTACACCTATACACTCTTCATGAACTTTGACTAGAGTTATATTGCTGCACTTGAACAACTACATACTTGGCATTATTGCACTGAGATACTTAGGAAATAAATAGAGCCAAATTTTGCTTGCCAGCACGTGTTGGCATTCAACCAAAATTTTGTCGAGATAACTTTTTCACAGTTTTTGTTTTTATTTTGATTGCATTACTTGAGGACAAGCAATGAGTTGAGTTTGGGGATGTGTTACCTCTCCAAAAGTATTATTTTTAATGCCAATCTTACAATGTTTTTGCTTGTCTTTAGGTACATTTAGTTGCATTAGGATGTTAGAATCATGTATTTGCATAAGGAGTTTAGAGTTTTATCTATGCCAATGTGAAAGGTCATTTTGTTGGCAATTTTGTAGGTTTGCCATAGTATTTGGCCCAGAAAAGTAACACAGGAAGGAATTCCAGAGAGAATGCCGACTGTTGTTGGCATAGATGGGCCAGACAATGCCAAGCATCAGATGGTAGAGAAGTGAACTTGATGCCACGCTAAGAGGCTGTTGGACCCCAAAAAATAGGACATGATCAGGCTCCGAAAAAATAGCAATTGGAACAATCTCCAAAAAAATAGCGGATAAGATGGTGCCAAGACTTGTTGGCAGACTCATGCCAAGCTTGGATGCCAGGGCAGCGTCGGCAGGATGACGTCAGACTTAGCTTGATCAGCTCTCATTCAAATCTGGATAAGAAGATAATCCCTTATCATCTGGGCAGTTAGAATTTAAAATTTGAATAGCTAGTCCTATCCCTTCTTTGCACTCCTATTTAAACACCAATCAAGCTAGACTTTAAGGGAGAAGAGAGAAGATTGGATCGTGAGGATTTGGTGTGTGTGTGTGACGATTGACGACTGGCTGCACCATGGAAGGGTGGTCCGACCAACTTGGACGAGAAGCTTGGATCTTGAAGGGCTGCATCGAGAGACCCCTTCTAGCCCATTCTCTCCCTCAAGTTATTTTACTTTTTTTAAGGATGATGTATTCTGAAAACGTTTGTAGATTGTTGGTTCACTCCCTCACCGTGAACTAATTTAATAGTTGGTGGGGGATGTTTGGTTTTTATGTTATTTTCATGCTTTAGCTTTTAATAATAAATCTGTCTTGGCAAAGTTTCATCTATTCCGTAAACTTTAATATTTCCTAAATACTCTGCCAAACGAGAGTTGGCACTGTTGGCCTATTGCACCTTAATATCTTAACAGACAAGGGGTGGCAACGAATAAGTTGTCAAATATTGAGGAGAAAACTTCGAGAGAAGTCATTCAAGTAGATGAACTTACTTCGGGAGTGAAACCTACCCCTTAGGAGTATAGATTGGATCTTAATCAAATTGATTTATTTAAAAACAAACACTATAGAGATATAGGGGTTTTTACATGATCAATTTAGGGCAATGACCATCGAGAGAGGCTTTGCTACTTTTGAATCTGCTCGGCAAACAATGCCAAGATAGGTTGTTGTTAACGGCTGACACGACATGAATAGCGTGAAAACCAGGCATTCCCTGCCAACGCTCATCATTCATTAAAATGCCTTCCTTTCCAACGTCTTTACTTTTCTTTCATTTCTTTACTTTTTAATTATTCTCCAAAACCAATTTCAAATCAACTTTTTCTTAAGGCAAGTAACAATCAAGGCAATTGAATTCCAAGACAATCTATGTGGGATCGATACTCAGTTTATCAGTTGTATTACTTGCAGACCGTGTATACTTGCACGAAAAAGACTCATTTTGGCACATTCTTATATTTCTAATACATATTTTCTGCCACTTTTGTCGACATTTCACCTAGAGAGTCTACAGTCACAATGGTAATTTTGAAATATTTTGGAAGTACCATGGGCAATATGGTAATTTCCCATGTGAAAAAATTACTCTAGTTTGGTTAGAGTTGAATGGAATTTGGTTGGAATTGAACTAGAATGGCAACTTATAAATTATTATTCAGTTGGAGGTTAATTTTGGAATAAGGATTAAATTGAATAAAAAAATTCAATTTATCAATACATGTGGCATAAATTAATAAAAGATGAACAAACATATGTTCATGTTTTCTCCTTCATTTCGAAAACACCATGGGAGAAAGGGGAAAATTTACAAAATTTTCCTAGGCAATTTTGAAGGCTCCCGAACAAGGTTCAAGGTATGTTTTTGGTAGAAAGTTGATCTATTTTCAATTCTCTTTCATTTGATAGTAATTTTATCAAGAGTTATGAAGATTTGATTATGTTCTACAAGAGAGAGAAAATAAGGTTTCATGTTCCATGTTTAGATTGAAGCTTGATTTATGCAAATCTAGTGTTGTAGAGATGAAATCAAGCTTAGATTGTGATTAATTTCATGTTTAAGGTTAAAAACCCTAACCCTAGAATTTGGGATTTTATTTAGGGTTTTGAAATTGATGATGAAAATGGAAGATTGATGATATTATAAGCTTGATTTTGATTTTAGAATGAAAAATCATCAACTAGTCCTTTAAGTGACCATTTCGGCATACATGAGGAAATTTGGAGAAATATTGTGAAAATTATCCTAGTGGTGAATTTGAAGAGATTATGAACTTAGAAGCTTGATTATGGCTTTTGGACTAAAATAAAGTCCTTGAAAAGTTTAGACACCCAATTCGGCTTGAATGAAGAAATTGGGGTTTTAAGTGTTAATTCTTGGAAATGAAGAATATATGTTGGAAAAAATTAATTTGAGCATGTTAGAATGTTGTTTGGATGAAAAATGAGCCTAGAGAAGCTAAGTGACCAATTCGGCCACATGGAAGAATAATGGGAAAATTTTATGAAAATTATGATTATGCGATTTTATGATTCGAATATGTTGTATGAAGTTAGAATTGAAATTAGAATCCAAGGGACTAAATTGACAAGAAAGGAAATGGCAAGGGACCATTTCAATAGCCCTGGTTAGTTCAACGACCAATTCAGTTTGGGTTTAAAAGTAGGGTAAAATGTGAGAAAAATTATAGAAATGTTGGATTAATTATTCGATACAAGTTTGCAAGTTTATGTGTAAAATTAGTGACTAAAATGTCACTTTGGTAAAAGTTAGTGGATGAAGGGTATTGAATAAAAGTTAGTGAAACTGATGGAATTATTGAAAAACTATGATTCGAGCTTGAATAAATTGTAAAATGTGCAAAATGGTCACTAGGGACCATAATGAACAATTCGGCATTATTAAAGGAAAAAGTGAAAATGTTTGGAAATGTTTTATATTCGGATAATTATACTAGTATAGTTAAGCAATGTTAGATTAAAAATCTAACATAAATATTGTTATGTATGTTCAAATGGTACTGTACAGCTATTAACGAGGCTAAGGGTACCAGATCAAAGAAAAACAAGGAAAAAAGTATCGAAATAGCTTAGTGAGGCTAATATCATGCATGGCCCAGGTGAGTGCATTTTTACTTATTTATTATATATGTGATATGAGTGATTGCATTATATGTATTTATGACATGTTGATAAATAGGACAACTTGCGATGAACCGACATTAGTATAAATAAAATGTATAATGGCTTATTTATGCAAATAGCATGAAATATTAAATGGCATATTGATACAATGATTGTAGCATAATGTTTTGCTTAAGGTAAATCAAATTTTAGATATTTGGATATGAACTGTCCATTAACGAATTATGGATAATAGTATTAAAGGATTGGATATTAAATATGAAAATATTATATTGTTATGCCCAAGTACTAGTGTGAGAGTCTTTGGTATAATTGCATATCCATAGAGTTGTAGCAGCTGCAATCCAGCACTACGGTGCGATCCAAACACTTCGGTGTTGACATCAGATGCCACGGCATCGCAGTCACTTCGGTGATATTTAGACACTTCAGTGTCGACTAGCACAAAAGGTACGATAATGAGGAGCAAAAGGTGTCCTCGAGTACGTACTCACCATCAGACGCTACGACGTTGCAGACACTACAATGTCGTTATAATGACTCGTATACCATAGATTCACATGAAATTGTACTTTGGGCTATAAATCATAAAATGCTTTGAACATGAAATGTTGATTATAATGTTGATTTTGCCTAAGTACTATTGTGAAGTCTTTGGTATAGTTGGATATCCATAGAGTCCTAGCAGCTGCGCCTAGCACTATGGTGCATTTCAGTCACTACGGTGATGTTTAGACACTTCGGTGTTGGCTTAGACGATAATGCGTTGTTCAGACACTTCGGTGTTGTTAGCACAAAATGTGCGATTATAAGGAGCAAAGAGCGTCATTGATTATATGAGGAGCAAAGAGCGTCCTCGAGTATGTACTCATCTCAGTCGCTTCGGCGATGCAAACGTTACGGCGTCATAGACACTACGGTGTTGTGATGACTCGCGTACCATGGCATCCATGATTTTTTACTTTGGGCTATAAAACTTGAAATGCATTTATGCAGGTAGTTAAGCTAAAAATCTTATCGCACACAAGACTGGTAAGACGGATCGAATCCTATGATTTCAATATTATATTGGTTTAATGAACTATACATGTAAGGTAGTTCTATGCATGATAAAATGTTATCAACTGCAATTGGAAATCGCTTGCCATTTTGCAGGAATTGTATTGCATTGTTATAAGATTTGATATTTACTTTGGGCCATAATATTTTACAGTACAGTACATGACTTTACAATACAGAATTATTGCAGTACAAATTTCTTACATGATTATTCCTGCATTAAAGATTAATAATCATTGTTTACATTGTTATGATTATGCCTCACTAAGTTATACTTAGCGTGTGTTTTGTATCACACGTAGGTACCTCGGACTAGATAGCAGAGGAGGAGCTGCACATCATTGGATCAAGTTAGCCTGCATTATCAGTAAGTATCACCACATCCTAGTCTAGTGGGGCATGTAAAGATATTAAATAAGTAGCTATTTTGTATGATCTAGAAACATGATTTAGTTTGAGGAATTAAGAATATTATAAAAGATGTTGCAAACGATTTTTAAACCTAGTTAGTTATTTATCGCGTAGCAATTTTAAAATTTATAAAGGGTCTAGGCAGCTCACATAATTTTCACCCTAAATTATATTTTAATTTTAATAACTGCTTAAAGTATATTATAAACCAATTCAGGGTCGAAACTAGGTGACTCTAGACATATTTGTAATTTAGTAGAAACCGAGAAAGGGCCAACCACTGGACTAGCTAAGCAAGAATAGTATAAAAACAAATTTACAAGTCTGAAAATTAGTGTAAATCAGTTAGTAACATCTTTAATGTGTATTCGAATATCGAATATACGTTGAGGGTGTTACATACCCAACCTGACCCAACTCGACCCGATCGGGTCAGATTTTTTAATAAAAAAAAACAGGTTTGGTTGGGTTTTTATTGATGTTGCAGTCTTGTTCGTGTTTAGGGTGAAAAATATCTTACTCGAACCGAGAATAATAATGTAATTTCCCCCTAAATTTTTTAGGGATATTTGTAATAATACCCCCTCTTTATATATATATTTTATAATTAGGTCCTTAAAATTGAATTTTTATTTACAATTTAGTTCTTAAATTATTATTTTTTATAATTAAGTCCCCTAAAATTATTTTTTTACAAATAGGTCCCTAAAATTGATTTTTTTCCTATAGGTCGGGTCGGGTTCTGGTTTAGAGTATTTATTTTCGGGTCGAGTTTTTTAAAGAATGAGGTCGGGGTCGGGTTTAGGAAATTATTTTTGGGTCGGGTTAGGGTAGGCCAAAAACCCAACCCGTGCCCATCCCTAGCTGCAAATGCCCATCATGGTGGCGACCCTTATATATATATATATATATATATATATATATATATATTATCCTATACACTAGTAATGGGAAAAAGTTTCCACAAGAATGGGACTATTATTTTTTATTTTTAAACTATGAATGACTTGCTTTTTATAAAAACAAAAACTTAAATGTCCATTAACCATTTATTAGATAAAAAATAATTCTTTTTTATACTTAAGAATATGCATCGCCACTGAACCTTTTCCCTCAAATTAAAATAACATTGTTTTGCAGATGAAATTCTTGAAGTTCTACGAGTTCTGGAACGGTATGTAAGATGCAAAGTCCTGTTTAAACTCCACATGCAAGTTAGTAGAATAGTAAAAAAATATTTATTGTTTTCTTTCTTTCTTTCCCTTTTGCCCAGATATATATACGATTTCATCTGTTTCACAGATTTCCAAGACCGTATCCCAACCCAAGCCTTCATGATGCAAGGCACACACTGTCTAGCCCAAACTTGATCGTGGTTGCATTTAGAGGCACCGAACCATTGAATCCCTATGACTTGTCCAACGTTGATATTTCTTGGTTTGAGCTTAAAGACATGGGCAAGGGCAAGACCCACTGTGGTTTTATGAAAGATCTTGGCTTCCCCAAAGAGCTCCAAGTCCAACAACTCACCGACCGCCGTCGCTTCGCCTACTACACTCTCAGACGAAAGCTGAGGCAGGTTTTGCGAGAGAATCCAGAAGCCAGGTTTATATTAACAGGGCATAGCTCGGGTGGGGCATTGGCAATATTGTTTGCTGCTCTGCTACTGTTACACGAGGAGACATGGTTATTGGAGAAATTGGAAGCGATTTAGACCTTTGGGCAGCCCAGGGTGGGGGACCCTAAGTTTGGGGAGTTTACGGATAAAAAGTTGAGAAAATTTGATGTGAACTATTACAGGTATGTTTACAACCATGACATTGTGCCTAGGATTCCCTATGCTGACCGCATCTTCTTTTTCAAGCATTTTGGAACATCTTTTTCAACAGCTGCTACAAAGGGAAGGTAAGTCTCCTTTTCCCAGTTGGAAAACAACTCCGGGTTTATTTCAGTTAGTTCGAATCCCAACATCTGTAACTCCGGAACTATATATTTGAATAGCAGGTTTTGACCGAGGAACCCAACAAGAATTTCTACCCTTGGCTATGGACGTTACCAAAGATGATGGATGCAGTTTGGGAATTCATTAGGGCTTTCATTCTTCCTTACAGGAAGGGTCCAGAATACAAGGAAAGCTGGCTTATGATAATGGCAAGGATAGTGGGATTTGCTTCACCTGGAATGTCAAATCATATGCCTCCAGATTATGTCAATGCTACCCGATTGGGAACCTTGCCCCCGGACCAACTTAAAAGGGAATGAAACATAATTCAATCAATACTCTCATCAATAAGGATATATTTATATATATATATGTGTATGTATATGTATATATTCCATGAACATGCATGTAGAAATAAGATATAGATATGTGAAAATAGATTTATTGATTGGGAGGAGATGCTAACCAGTACCTATACCATATTTATAGATAAAGATGTAACTAACGCATTATTTTTTATTGAATTCAATTATAGTAGTATTTTTAAATGCTTTGCATCTACTTGTGAGAAAATATGGAAAAAGAAAGATGGATGGTATTCGATATCCATGGCAAACTGTCATAGTAGGGTTGATTTACATACATGCAATGATGGAATTTATTAGTCAAACACATTCAGGAAAGTTTGAAGTTCCAGGATTAAGACCTTGATGGAGGTAGTGGTGCTTCATTCAAGCAAAACTGCCTTGACACCTATTTAGAAATCAGTATAAAAGTCGCATTCCTGTACAATATTCATCATCCTTGGTGGCCTTTGATCCTCGACCTATCTGCCAGAATGTCATGTATCATTTGTTTTAATATAAAAAATGAAAAAACAAAATTTTTGAAAAGAAACCATTCTTCCAAACAGAAGTTACCTGCATTTTCAGGAATGATTGAACCAGTAAATGATAGCTGAGTGAGGCATTAGAATGCATTGCAGGTGAAGCAACCACTCAATGAACCCATCTTCCGGGTTCTGCGCAATAATATAGCCTTATGCGAGGCCTTTGTTACTTGATGGACCTGGTCGGCTAACATCATGCTTCTCATTTCTTCGGCTCTCTTCTGAGATGATCTCAGCTTATTCATTATCTTATCCAGTGATGACCTTCTCTTCTTATCCAGCTTCATCTGAAATACATTGTTATCAGTGGACAGTAATGATGAAGATAATAAGCTTTTGATTTCGAGCTAAATCCGATGCATTTTCGCCACTGATTATTAAAATTTGCAGTCATGATTGTCTCTTTTTCAGTAGTTAAATAGAAACAAAACTTTTTCCTGGAGAAAGAACAAGTAATGCAATCTACAGAATTCCATTTCATCAAGATGCTACTGTTAGAGAGATGTTTGTTTGTACTGTATCTAGGTTGATAATTCACTTAAATATCCCTTTACAATTACTTCAATTGAGAATGGAGAAGTACTAAAGAGAAAAGCAACCTCTAGTTTCCTTATGGCTGCATCAGCTTTTGCCTTCTGCAGGTTTTCCCATGAAATGATTTTGGCTTCTTCTCTTTTGACCCTGCAAAGGTGAAGGGAAGAAGTTGATTTATGGATATCGATCAAATCAGCTCTGTCAACATTTGGATTTTCCCCCTATTTTCCCTCATATTGATACCTGATGATAATGGTGAACCATTAACCTAACCAGACTAGGATTTGCTTGATTGGAGTAATTAGTTGGATGCACTTTCTTAGGCAGATATATAAAGGGTAAACTACATAAATGGTCCCCTGAGTATGACTCAATTCTTTGTTGAGTCCTCTGTCTATGAGAAGTTATAAATAGGTTCCTCGACTAATCGCGACTAACAAATCGGTCCTATTTCGTTAAAAAATAAATGGTTGATGATGTGGCAGTTAATAAAATCTGTATAATAATAAATTTAACCCTTAACATTTACATTTTATTTTAATTTGGTCCTAAATTTAAAATTTTAGCTCTGACATTTAAATATTACAACATTTTAGTCACTTAAATCTTAAACTTCATCTTCTTCCCTTCTAAAAACAAAAGATATGCATCTCTTGTTGTGGGTAGCTCATCGTAGATGGCTACCGTAAACATCAATAGAGATTTTAATTCTCCTACGGTTTTCCACTGCTCATACAAATGGGTTTGCAGATGGCTACCGTTAATATCAATGGAGGTTTGTTTTTTTAGAAGGGAAGAAGATGGAGTTTAGGATTTAAGGGACTAAAATGTTGTAATATTTAAATATTGAGAGATAAAATTTTAAATTTAGGATCAAAATAAAATGAAAAAGTTGAGGGTTAAATATGTTATTATACAGATTTTATTAGCTGTCACGTCATCAACCGTTTATTTTTTAACGAAATTAGACTAATTTGTTAGTCGCAATTAGTTGGGGGACCTATTTGTAATTTCTCATAGTTATGAGACTCAATAAAAAATTGGGTCATAGTAGGGGGACCATTAATGTAGTTTACCCTTTATAATGATTAATGACTAAAGGTAAATCCCAATCTAAGAACCTCAAAACGGACAAATTTGCTAATTAAACATAGCATTGCATATTTAAAGTTGGCCTTGAGGAAGAATGTGATTGGGGTTCAAATAGAGACATAAATATTTTATTGGAAATTTTAGCTTTTATTATGCAAAGTTTAAACAGTCACTTCTAAAGTTGTTGATCTAAATCCTAGAAAGATGACACAAACGGGCAAAAGAAACAGAGATGGTGTAGTAGTAAAGAGACATACATGGAAATGTTCTTTGCTGTCTGTGTCACATCCCAGATTGATGTGCGACTGTCAACAGCCCTCTTTCTCCGGTCATCAAAAATTTCTGAGCTCTTCCCTGTCTTTCGAGCTCTCTGCTTCTTTGACCACCTAGCCATGTTGACTCTCTCATCTACCTGCACATCTCTCACTTCTGATTTAGAGGAATGGATGCTCTGCAGTTCTATGATAGATAGAGCAGAAGGGTTGGAGGGAGAGAAAGAAGGCATTTCTTCGGGAGGCGAGCGGGTGCTACCCTGTGGGCTCATCTGGGTTGCCATATCTCTTCTTGAAACAGTTCGAGAAATATCAGTGGCCGCGTCCTTGACTGCATCAATATTTTCATCCGCTTCTTCGATGAAAAAGTAATCAGAAGGTTAGGGTATATGAAAGTACAGTAGGCTCGGCCATTAGCATTATAACAACTACTCATCTCTCAATAGAACACTCAGGTTTAGATTTGAAAAATAGCCTTCAAATTCATGAATTTGAAAAATGTAGAGAAATAACATATAATGAAAAGGATTTTTAAGTTTTTGATCAGATGATGAGCTTATGATTCATCTAATCCTGGAGTTTACAATAGAAGGCGTACCTTGAGAAGACAAGGATGGTGTATTGACTACCTCAGAGCATCCATGCACTCTAACAGAACGAGCCATGCAAGGCTCAGTCCGAACAGCAAATCCTCCACCATGACTACGAGAATGAATTGACAAACCATCAGCTGCAATTACAACTGCTGAAAAAGGAGAGCCTGCCATGAAATTCCCAGTATGCCCCCCATCAAGCACGTGCATCCCAGGACGACCAAGTGGACCACTCTTTGATATCGGTCTTCTTAGTGGAGGAGCAATGGGTTGTCTCGCACCACAATCCCCAGAAACAGGACTAAAGATCCACCTCTCAGCATCTTCCCACTTTGAAGGCAAAGTCCTTCCATTGTTAAAAGGCAGCACCCCAGCCGCATTCCCCTGCCTCCTTCCACCATTGTTGTGTAATGGAACATGCTCAGAACTCCAACCCTTCTGCATTCCAGCAATCGAATGATGATGATAATTGGGAGTCCCAGGACTAGGAAATGAACCCGATTTCTGTGTTGCGACCGATATTTTCTTCATGCCTCCCAACCGTGGAGATGAAGCGGAGACATTATTTAGATCCAAAGAAGCCTGTCTTCGCCTATGATGATTCTTTAACAAGCTTCAGATCCAGTCCTTCTATCCTGACACTCTACACAATGAAAAGGAAACAGCAAAAACAAATTCTCAAATACAACTTTCTTGAAAAGAAAGAAATAGAGCAATAAAAAGAACAACTTCAAAAAAAAAAAAAAACTAAAGGGTACCTTTAAGAGCAACAGAAAATGAGTTTCTTGCTGAATCTATGAGTTGGTTATCGTTTTCTAGAGGATCTGCATCGTTTTCTGCTTTTTGAACTGCGTGTTATTGAAACGGGAAAAGGTGGTGGTACAATGAAAATGAGTGATTGAATGCGTGATCAACGAACATGACATTTGGGGGTTTATTCGTAGTTTTCTTCTCTATTTCTTTGGTGCAGTTTCAATTTTAACATTTTTCAGAAAAAGCTGTTAATAAAAGAAAATATTGCGAATACCTTTCAACTTTTCTCCTTTTCTTGAGAAACGACTGTGCTTATGGACCTTCATAGCTTTATTTGGATCTGGATCTGGTCCACTCGAACTCTCATTCTGATCTCCTCCTTCACGTCCGGCCAAATGCTACAAAATAATTCTCGTCTCGAACATTATTTTTTCCATTCTTTCAAAAATTAAAACTATTCAATCCAACAAGAAAAAGAAAAAAAGCATGCAAATTGATCAACATTCAACAATGATCAAATCACAACGTAACACTGTTATAGCCTTCCTCTGCTTATGCATTGCACTTTACAATTGAGAAAAAAAAGTAATAATAATGGAAAAATATTTAATGAAAGAGTGGAGAAGTTACTAAAGAGAGTTCGGAAACGAAAGAATCGTGGTTGCGAGCAGCGTCGGAAGCAAAAGAGGAGCGATTGCCGCCACTAGCGGAAGCCAAAGAGAAAACGCTGAAGTTCGATTCCCGAGTGAATATAACAGAGTCGGGGATTGAATCTCGAGCAATGTAACTTGATCTCACTGAGGTTTGGCCCTGAATCCCTAGCTACGCCATTTTTCTCAGAGTTTCTTCTTCTTCTTCTTCAAATGTCGGCCATCTTCTTTTTCCTTCTTTCATTTATTGACTATTTTCTGTTTCTGTTGTTTTATATATATATGGCGGGTTGAAGTTAGTCAAAGTCAAAGACAGAGACGAACAAGGCCTTTTTTTTAAATAATCTTCAACGAACCAAGGCCTTACTTATAAATGATGGTGTCGGTTAAGATTAAAACGCCGATAAGAGAGATAAAAGTAAAATATAATGTAAATATAATAAAATGTATTTTTTTAATAATCTAAAGTGTTTTTAAGGTAGTTTGTTCACATATATTTTTAACTATTTGACAATATACATATATTATTGACAAAATAATTTGAATTCAGGTCTCTTAAGATGAACATTATCCATTTTTTCACTAAGACCACTTATTGTGTTCAGAAAAATACTATAAACAATCATTATGACCTGATCTTTCCAACATAGTATGTTCTCTTTATAACACTCAGGTACGGAGCCAGGATTTAGGATTTGGGGCAAAATATAAATGTTTGAAAGTATAGGCAAATTCATAAATAAATTACTTTTTAAAAGAATTTAATTAAGGAGACAAAGGTGAAAAAAAAATTCGAGGGTGGAGGGCGACTGCCCCTCCCTACTCCTTAATGGTTTTGTCCCCGATAACACTAAAAAAATTTGAACAATTTTTACCTAAAATTTAATTTAATTAAAATTTAAATTAACAAAGACTTAAAATACTATTAGGCCTAAAATTTTGAAAGACACGGTCCCTTCCTTTTTGGCGTCTTTATGTACCTTAAAATTACACCTAATACATATCGGTCAAATCTAATACGCTAGTTTTAAATTAATAATAACATATAAAAATATATTAATACGATACAAATTATTTAATTATTGGTTCATTAAGTCGACTGAACAATATATAAAGTGATAAAATATTTGTAACATCTTTAAATCTGACCTAGTTAAACTTCGGATTTTGATGACTGAAAATTTAAATTTCGGCAAATTAAAATGATTGTTGACCATTCACTTATGTGGTTTAATTTCACATTATGCTAAAAATGTTAAAACGTGACATGAACATGAATATTAGGTCATGGAACTTATTGGAGACCATTGGTATTGATTAAAGAATCATTGGACATGTGTTGGTTAGGTAAATGATGCAAAAATCAGTAAATTATAGAATTATAAAACAGGGCATGCCGATACGGGCAATTGCGTAACGGTACATGTGTGCATATTTAGACCAAGTAAATAAAAGGGGTATCAGTATGAAATTTTATTACTGGAATTTGGTATATAGCCGAGATACCGTAACGGGTTGGCCTCATACCGATCCATATTTTTAATCTCAGCTCGGTACTAGTACGACATGGTCCGTACCGATATTGAATTTCGCTACTGGAATTTGAGGATTGTATGGCATATCGATACGGATGGTTTCGTACTGATACCCACATTAATCCTAACGGAAATAATGATCAGGCGTATCGGTATGACCTCTTGAGTACCGATACCGAGGTAGGTAATTCTGTTATTGGCCTGAACTGATTTGGTAAACTTTGTAAAATAGTCCTTAATATCGGTAGGGTTAATTGAGCATGATGTAGACCTCAAAACTCAGTGAAATTTGGCATGTATGTATATTAAGACTTTAATTTAATATTGATACTGTTCATTATTGGGAAAGACCTCAATTCTTTATGTTTTGCAATTTGGTCTTTAAGTATTGAATAAATGGCAATAAAGCCCTTAATAAAATATTGATTAATTAATTGAATACCTTAGCATCATATTTATTGTAATATTGTGATATGGGCATTCATTGATCGAATCATAATACATATAGCATCGGTTGACACTATACAGTTACCAACATTAATCATCAATGGCATGTCTGGCCTAGTTCTCCACTAGACCAGGAAGGGGGTGTTACAGTATTTATGATATAATCTATGATTAACATCAATCTCGAATTGTATAACTTTTACCCCTCTTCTTTATCCAAAGAAATCATTGGTGGGTAAGGATAGGTTTGGTTTGGGTTATTTATATAGGAATGGGCCCAACCCTTCTTTTGGAATATAAAAGGATTAGGTTGGGTGTCGCTTTACCATTTTTATTTTCTGGTACAATGCACAGATATTGATTTGGGAAAATTCTAAGGTGCGATACCTTAGGATGTAGTTAAAAAGTGACCTATACAAATTTTTATAAAAAATGATAAAATTTTATGTAAGATAAAATAATAATTTAAGTAGAACATAAATTTTTACTAACTATTAAAAAATTGTGTAACTATATAAATTTTTATTAACTTTGTAAGAATTTGTGTAAATTTTGCCTTAGGTAAGAATTTATATAACTATACAAATTCTTATATTATAACTTAAATTCTTACTATTTAAGTAAAAATTTGTGTAGATTGTAAGAATTTATGTAGGGCCGCTTTATTTTAGTCACACCCTAAGCGTGTCTCGCGGCATAACTACCCATTGATTTGCTTGGATTTCATCTCTTGTATTCAACTCAAATTATGACAAAAAAAAGTATTCAACTCAAGGCCATGACCTCACTTCGATTACCTTACATACACATGATTATATTGTATATTATGAAAATTAATAGAAAAATCACTCTTTAAATGTATAGTTAATACAATGATAATAATAATTTTTATTTTAATATAATTTTTAAACAAAATAATTAAATTCTTCTATCTAGAGGATGAACATGAAATTGATAAATTTATATATAAATTATTTATTATTTTAGCTATCATCATTCGTTGAGTAAAGTTTTATGAATAGTTTTTTATATAAAAAATAAACTATGTCAAGTACCACTAAATTATTGGAGGTGACTCGCTTTTACCATCAACTTTTTAATTGGTCTAAATTTGTCACAAAACTTTATTTTTCGACTCGTTTATATCATTGAGCCGTTAACTCCTTAATTGCGTGATGACTTGAATGCTAAACCAAGACGATGCCGTTATTTTAAAACTAAACTGACCAAACGGCGTCGTTTTGATGGAGAAAAATATGAAAAATTATACACTCAATGGGATTTAAACCTAAAATCTTTAGAATCAAAAGCAACCTTCTAACCACTAAACCAACTTAATATCTTTGTTTTGTTTCTAGCACAAATAATATATATTCCAAACTGCAGAGATTAATTTAATTTATTTTATTATATAAATAATACTACTCTATATAAATAATATAAATTCATTATAAATAATATTAATATATATAACTAATAAATAAAATATTTATATTAAATAAAAAAATTATATTATCAAAATTATTAAATATATAAGTAAATAATATATTATTAGAAAAACTAAAAAAACTAATTTTCAAAAGAAAACCAAAATCCACTAAAACTTTGAATTCTAACCTATAAACCCTAAAATAAATTCTAACCTATAAACCCTAAAACCCTAAATCATAAATCATAAACCCTAAAACCATAAAACCTTTAGCAGCTAAAATGAATGGATTTGGAGTTTAAGCTTTAGGATTTTGGTGATTTTTTTTTTATTTTAGAAATTTCAGATTTTTTTAAATCAGTTTTTTAGTTTTTATAATAATATATTATTTATTTATATAGTTTAATATTATTTTTTATGAATAATATTTTAAGGTTTAAGGGTTATAGTTTAGGGTTAGGGTTTTTAGGTTTAGGGTATAGAGTTTGAGGTTTTGTTGGATTTTGGACTTTTTGAAAATTTCGGGATTATGAAAATTTGTCTTTTAGTTTTTATAATTATATATTTATTTATATATTTAATATTATTTATAATATGAAAAATATTTATATATTTTTATTTTATTTATTATTTATATATTAATATATGTATACTAATATAAATATATTAGAAATAATATATTTATATTATTTATATAGAGTAATATTATTTATATGATAAAATGCAGTTTAGAATATATATTATTTGTGCTAAAGATGGAACAAAAATGTTAATTTAGCTTAGTGGTTAGAAAGTTGCCTTTAATTTTAAAGGTTTTAGGTTCAAACCCCTTTGAGTACATAATTTTTCATATTCTCCTCCAGCAAAATGGTGCCTTTTTTGGCAATTTAGTATCAAAATAATGGCACCAAAATGACGTCATTTTGATCTAGCATCTAAGTCATCACGCCGTTAAGAAATTAACGGCTCGGTGATATAAACGAGTCGAAAAATAAAGTTTGGTGGCAAATTTGGACTTATTGATAGGTTGGTAGTAAAAACAGGCCACCCCCAATAGTTTGGTGTTACATGGCATAGTTTACCCTAACAAAAATTCTTTTGCATGCATCGAGGTAGGGAGTAGGGGTGGGCAAAACTCGACTAAAAAAAACTAAATTATTCGACTTGTCTCGAGGCAAAAAAACTAACTCATTTTGACTCGACTCGTAAAAATTTCAAATAAAGTTTGAGTTATGAAATGGAAATTCGAATAACTCAAATTTTTTAGTAATTAGTTGATCACTTTTCATATTTGATTCGAGTATGTCAATTTTGCATGATATATTATGTATATCACATGTAAAAATATGAAGAAATATATATGTATATCGTATATGCATATAGAAAGCCATTAAAATTGGAATCAATATGTGCACAACCAAACCCTAAGTATATGCATATAGAAAGCCATTAAAAGTTCCCATTAAATTTCTCAAAATTGTTGAAAGTTTTAGTTAGACCCTCAAAATTTTTGAAAATTTTAGTTTGACCCTTTAAATTAAAAAAAATAAGTTACCCCCAAACTTTGTTACCAAATTCCGCCATCGATCCGAAACCTCTCATAAGGGGTCCAACGGTTAACTACTATATCAAGTTAGGTAGATGTAAATGCTTTGTGCTCATAGCAACTCACTCTATATTAAATAATTTCATTTAGGTTGTCAAACCGGTTATAATTTAATTTAATATAACTAAAAATATGATAAATAATATGAATATGAAATACACGATGCCAACTTTTTGATAAACTCCATGGGCACGATTTTTATGTTGTAAATGCTTTGTGCTCATAACAGCTCATTCTATATTAATTAATTTCAATTAGGTTGTCAAACTGGTTACAATTTGGTTATGTAGTGGTTAAAACTACATTCTCCAAGTGTGTGTTTCTAAATATGCATCAATATCTTTATTTTTAAAACCAGAAATGAGGAATCTTCGTTACAGTTCAACTAAAACCAAGCTGTCCAAACCTTCTTCAACATATAATTAATTGTCATATCTCAGTCTCATAACGAATCAAATCCTAATGTACAAACCACACTTTACAATAATAGTGACAAGACTTGTACGAGGCCAGGTTCTCGAAAATAATATAATTCGACTATTTATTTTATGTATCAATGATTTTTAGGGATGAAGCCAGAATTTGAGATTAGGGGCAAAACATAAATGTTTGAAAGTGGGGTAAATTTATAAATAAATTAATTTTTTTTTAAAAAAAAACTTATATAAGAGGACAAAAGTGGAAAAAAACTTTGGGTGAGACAATTGCCTCCACCCACCCCACATAGTTCCGTCCCTGATAATTTTAAGTTACGTACATTATCAATAAAATATACATAATCAATAGAACAAAGAAGAAAATCATTAATACAAGTTATATACAATTATTGGTGAGACATATAATAGAGTACAAAAAATAGACAAATGAATTTTCTTCCTTGAAAATGATTTTGTAAATTGGGTCGATTCAATCATATCCAAATTATAATATATTTTTTTTGTAATGAAAAGGTAAATTATATCATAGGTCATTCAATCATTAGTAAGTTTAGAAATGAATCATTATATTTCAAAAGTTACAATCAAGTCACTCAATTAACAACTGTAATAATCAGGTCACTATGATTGCAAACGATAATCCAACATTGAATATTTTAATCATGAAAATCCATATATTTCAAAAAGTTACGACATAATCACTCAATTGATTGTTTGTAATAATCGATTCATGTGCAATATAAAATCTAGCCATCTACAGTTGACAATGAATCCCAAATTTCATCCTAAGATGCACCTCGGTCTCCTCTTCCATTAATTTACACTCGTCCAATAATCTTAAATTAATGTAAAACTTTGTAGATTTTAAATCGATGTTGGACCATTAGATAAGTATAAATTGACTATTGATATTAAAAAGTAGAAAATGAGGAGAAATTTAATGGACAAAGAGAAGTTGATAATCTCAACTATGAATTTACACTTACTCTCAAACTTTTGAGGAAAAAATCAATTAAGTCTAGACTTTTTTTTCACCCAATTGAGCTCTCAAATTGAGAAATCAAATCAATTAAGTCATCGAATTGAGAAATTGCACTAATTAAATACTTTGATCAATTTTGATCATTAAGTCTTAACGATTTTTTAGAGTTGTCACTTTCATGTGGGATATTGTGGTTCTATCACGTGACATTCACAAGTTTTTCTAAGGAAAAATTCCAAAATATCTTAAAATATAAAAAATATTTAATGTTACTAGAAGTCATTTGAAAAATATAATCATAATAGGAAAATGCCAAAAAAATATTTAAAAAGGTACAAAAATGTAAAACATTATTGAATTTTTTTACAAAAAATGGGAAAATATTTTAAAACTCTAAATTATTTAAATTATAAAAATAATTTATTAAAAATCTAAAATTGTTGATTGGTAAAGTGAACAAGTGCCGAAGACGGTGGTTCGATTGTAGTTCCGATGGTGGTTACTTGTCTAATTTCGTGTGTAGTCTTGTCGGTGTATTGATGATATTCTCCTAATGATACTCTCGTGTCTTTTTCTTGTTGCATACACTCTTATATATTGCTCGGACAGGTGTCATGACAGGGTTGGCGTGGCCCTGTGATTGGACTAGCTATGAGTAGGGGTGAGAGTTCGATCAAGTCGAGTCGAGTAAAAAAATTGAGTTATTCGAGTTGACGCTTCATATTTTACAACTCAAACTTTATTTGAAATTTTTTCGATTCTAGTCGAGTTTATGAGATTCAAGTCGAATTCGAGTCGAGTCAAGTTTTCAAGTTCCTATACAAATTTAATTGTAATTGTTTATCATGTTATAGTACGATTTGATTTCAATTTAAACGGTTTTTTCTAATCATATAAAATATGCATATATATTTCTTCATATATTTTCATATGTGGCATATATTTCTTCATATATTTTTTATATCAGTATATATATTAGAAAAAATTGAGGGACTCGATGCAAATTTATAAATAAATCCACTAATTACTAAAAATTTTGAGTTATTTGAATTTCCATTTTATAACTCAAACTTTATTTAAAAAAATTTGAGTCGAGTTTATGAAATTTCGAGTTGAGACAAGATGAGTCAAATTTTTTTTTACCTTGAGTCAAGTCGAAAAAATTGGTTTTTCGAGTCGAGGAGTTTTACTCACGCCTAGCTATGAGTTGACGTCCTAGGTTTGTTGTGGCATCGGTAGTGATCGCATGTGTCTACATATGGCTATTGAGTACAGTTCGCCTGGGTGTGTTCGTAGTTGATTTGTCTATTGCAGATCGCCTCTATGGGGTTCACAGGACTGGTTTACCATCGTTTTCCTGGGGTATAAGTTAGCTAGTCGTGGTTTCTTGACACGTGGTGGTGGATGTTCGCAGGGCCTAACATTTGCCCCCTCAAGTGAGGGAAGGTTATAAAGTGACCTTGGTGAACCTGGGATGCTGTGGACTTCTAGTGCGAGAACTTTGATGATTGGAGCATTTTATGGGTTGTTATTTGTTTTTTAATTTTACTATTACACTTGTAACCCCCTTAACCCGGTCTAGCCGAAACCGAGCTAAAAGGGTCACATTAGGTTTGCCGAAGCAAACCCGAACTATTAACCTAAAATGGGTCTATTTTTTCTTTTTATCTTATCTAAATGCATCAATTTAATTCTTAAGGTGAACATGCATTAGCGGATACGTTACGATGCGATCAGATTCCAAAACAGAGTTCAATTGCTCTAACATGCACTTCGGGGACCAAAATGTAATTTCCATAAATTACAAGGACTTAAGACTTAATTAACATCCATGTTACTAATTCTTAATTAATCCAATTTCATGCCCACATGTCAAATTCCAGCTCAAAATAAACATCCAAGCTCATTAGTTGCATAATTAACATTCATGGACCAAATTGTACTATTTCATACTTCAACAAGCAAAAACACAAGAAAACAACATTGCGTACCGATATGAGATAGCCCGTACCAATACGTCATAACAAACTTAAAATCTACTCATACCAATACATGTTAGCCCGTATTGATACAGTGTGCAAGACAGTCCGTACAGATACAGTAATACCCCTGTATCAATCCTTTAAGAAAATATTTCAAATTCCAAATTCCAGTAGCTAGGAGGTGTACCGATACAGGAGTGCATGTACCGAAACTAGTACAAAATTTCTTCTAGGCGTACTGATACGATGGCTAGGCGTATCAATACCCTATGTTAATTTTTGATGATCCAAGCCTTCCCAGACCTCGCGTACTGAAACCAGAGGACCCGTACCGATACGCGAAGGACTGTAATGACCTCTAGGTCCTACATATGACACTTTAGCTCATTCTAAACGCATCCAACACTTACCTAACATCATAATTCATCATAGGCACACTAAATGCTAACATACAAGCATTTGCAACAGATCAATCAAGCATAGATCAAACATCCACAATATCTAGAGGCATGATTCCTAATCAACATTCGAATCATAAATCCAATCGCATCTCAAGCACTTAAACCTCATACAAGTCTAAAACAACATTTAAAACTTGAAAAAATAGGGAGTTTAGCAAAAACCCCTCCCAAACAACAATTGACCACATTACCTTTATTACTATAAGTCTAAATTGAAACCATACTTTCATAAACACAAGTCTTTGGAATTTCCTTCGCTTGCTTGATGCCTCCAACCTCTAATTCTCTACATGGATGGAAAAAGAGAGCGTAAGCACAATAGGCTTAGTGAGGAGTGCTCTAAAACAAACCACCATCAATGCATTTAAAACCATTTAACAATCCACTTTGAAAATCACTTTAAAAACAACTTTAAAAACATCATCAACATTATCATGCCTTGTAAACCATGCACTTACATTTCCAAAACATGCATATTAAACCATATGAAACATGTATCATGGATCTAACAGCAAAGTCCCATTTGCTACACTCAATTTAAGCTTTCTCATGCATAACTACTAAATACAAGGCTTAAAGAGTAAACCATGTATAAACCAACATTATACAACCACAATCCATCAACATGATACATTATCAATTATATTGGCTTACAAGTGATCATCATTCAAGTTCCACTTTACAAGATATAACATCGAATACATGGATTCAACAAGTGTCCTCTCAACACTTCATACAATCTCAATCGAAATCACCCAAGGTCCACCAACGGGAGTTTTTGGTACACATAAACCCCTCCACCATTGTGGTACCCGTGGTGGAGTTTTTGGTACACATAAACCCCTCAACACCACTCATCGGCTAGATGTATAATCCACTAATGGGAGTCTTCAGTACCATATACCCCTCAATCGTTAGGGTACTTGGATGGAGTTTTTGGTACACATAAACCCCTTAACACCCAAGGCGACTTTTTATAGTACAATATCAATCCTATGGCCGGCCAACTATATCCGATAACATTTATAAACCACATCACTTGCCAATATAATTCATTTCATTAACATTAACTCATTATTTTTATATGCATCAACCAAAACCATTTATCCAATGCATTAACCAATGTTCAAAAGCATTATCCAAAATATACATTACTTACAAATGCATCACATCATTTTACAAACATTTTCCAAAATTAAACCATGCTCAAATCATGCATGTAACAGTGAGAAATCAAATCATCAAACCAAGTGCATCAAACCAATTTGCCAAACTAAAATCGAGAGAGAAATCATCATTTACTTACTTTCGAGCTTAGACCAGCGTTTCAAGCTTAATCTAAATTCCCAAACTCAACTTCCAAACCTTTGAAAAGATGTAAACGACATTCTCACTCACCGACTACGCAAAAATTTGATTGTCGATGTAAATCCAAGCCTCTAAGGCTTTTGAAACCTCATTTCAAGATTGAAAATCGACCTCTCCTACTTTAACCACACAAAAATAAAGGATTCAATGTATCAAAATGCATTCAACAGTACATCAACATCAATTCACACAAATCCTCAACAAATCCTAATCAATTCCCCTCCACAACAACCGAAAACAATATCAAATAACTTCCAAACTTAACCCAGCCAAAACCTAATGATTTAACCCAAGAATTATCATCAATTAACATCCAAAACCACATTTACATCATCCTTATACCTCCATCATTCAATAAACATCCACAACTTCTCAAAGACTCACAACTAACAACCTAGAAAATTATAGATTCGCCTAGTTTCGGGATTCCAATGTTAAAACCAACTCATTAACATCATAAAACATCAAAATCATGTTCTAATCCAATCAAGAACACAACAAACAGATCCAATACGAAAATCAACCAATCTCATCAATTAAACCTTGATTAAACAAATTTTCCATTATTAAATCATTAAAACTCATTAGAAAAACATTTATAAATGATCAATAACTTGGAAATTTTAGTAAAGAACCTTATATTAGAGGAGAAGGAAAAATCTCACCTCTAACCTTGGCTTTCCCCTTAATTGGATGGTTTTACATGAGAAAACAAGATTAAAAAAATAAGGCTTTGATAGGAAATCATAAGAAATTCATTTGAAATTAAAAGATTAAAGAAATCTAGAGATTACCTGAAGATTTTGAAGAAGAAAAGATTTTTTGGCTGGAGAGAATTTGAGAGGATTTTTTTTAGAGAAAGTTAGTTATGTAATTATTTTTAAGAATTAATTACAAAATTAATTCTCCAAGCCTATTTATACTCATTTAAAAACCTTTTTAAAATAGCCGCTTAAGGTGAAAAGTCTGATATTAGACTTCGGCCGAATAGCTCCTTAAAGATTCTAAGTTTTGACCATTTTACAAAACAATCACTAAAAATAGTTTTAAAACTTTACATTTTGGTCACTATCCCAAAATGTCACTTTTTGAAACTTCTTTTTGTAAAATTGATTTTACCAAAATCATCTACACATTAAATAATGATTTTAGAGTATTTTCCCATACTTTTATCTCACTCAAAAATATTTATTTCGAATTAATCTCGAAACCGACTCGAATCCTCTAATCTAATCTATCGGGCCGTCTAATCAACCAAGAAAATTCCTAGGCCCAAAAATAGGGCGTTACAACACTTGTTTGAGAGATGGAGATGATTGCTATTTTTTCTTTTGATGGTAATTGTAAGGCGTCGGCTAAAGTTCTTTCGCAAAAGTTGTAAAATTTGAAGTTTGAATTTTGAAATTATTTGCAAATTATTGAAAATTCCCTCAATTTTTGGTGGCGGTGCTGAAGTAGCTTGTTTTTTGTAGCTACAAATATGGCTTGCGGATCATGACTTATCATACTTTTTGCTTATTTGTTGTGTACTCACTTCTGAAAAGCAACGATCGTTCAACTAATTCTTTAATGCACACTTCTTAAAAGTGGCGGACGCTTAGATGATCTTATATTCTTGCTTCTGAAAAGAGGCAAGTTGATTTCTTAATGCACACTTCTTAAAAGTGGCGGACCCTTAAATGATCCTATGATTCTCGCTTCTGAAAAGCGGTAATTGTTAAGCTGATTCCTTAACGCACGCTTCTTAAAAGTTGTGGACGCCTAGACGACTCTATGATTCTCACTTCTGAAAAGCGGCTTATGATAAAATTCATTGCTTTGAATATTCAAGTGGATTGTCATTCGCAGCGGATATTCAAATTATCGTTTGAAACAAACTGTCATACATAAAACTTTTTAGGTGTCTTGCATTTCAGGTTCGGGGAACTTCCTTGCAATCCATCTCTGCAAGCTTTTACGCACCAAACCCAAGTGGTCTTTGTACCCTATAGGGACCTTCCCATATTGAAGCCATCTTTCCTTGTTTCGTTGGTGGCTTGTTGGCCTCTGTATTTCTCAACACCAACTCACCTACGTGGAATTGTTTGTTCTTTACAGGAGAGTTATAGTACCTGGCGACTATTTGATTTTGCGCTTCTATCGCCATCTTTGATCACGTTCTTGTATCTTCTAAAAAGTCTAAATTCATTCATAGGGCCTCAATATTGTCATGCTTATCAAAATAGGTTGTTATATAGGTTGGGATCCATATATCCACTGGGATTACTGCCTCCGTGCCAAAGGTTAAATTAAAGGGGTCTCACCTGCTTTGGGATAAAGTACATTTAATGTTCTCTATTCGTCTACTAAGCATATTCTGTTATGAAAATTCACGTATTTAATGTAGGGTATGTTTTACATGTACCAGAATGAGAAGTTGTTCGTAGTGCTTATAATATGCTTGGTAGCTCATCTACCCAGGTCCCTTTGGTGTCTTCAACCTTCTTCTTCAATTCTAGGAGAATCTTCTTGTTGGCCTCTTCCACTTGGCCATTAGTTTATGGTGACTTTACAGAGCTTTGGGAAAAAGTGACATGCAGATCTTTACAAAACTTTTTAAACCTCTTCTGGAATTGTATGCCATTATCTGTGATCATTGTCTGAGGAATGCCAAATCTGCAGATTACACATTTCCACGAGAAACTTTCCATTTGTTTCTTTGTGATGGTGGCTAATGGCTCAAATTCAATCCACTTTATAAAATAATCTATAGCAACAACCAAGGATTTCTTCTAAGCGACTGCCAGTAGGAAAGTGCCCAAGATATATACTCCCCAAGTTGTAAAAGGCCACTGGCTCGTGATAGGCTTTAGTGGTTCTGTTGGTTGTCTTAGGATGGATGTGAACTCTTGACATGGCAGACATTTAGAAACTAACTCATTGGCATCCCCCTATATAGTTGGCCAATATAAGCCTTATCTTATGGCCTTATGTGCCAAGGACGACGAACCTTGGTGGTGCCCACAAATTTCTTCATGAATTTTGCGTAGTATATAATTGGCCTCCTCAGGGCCCAAGTATCACAATAAAGGTTGAGTAAAACCCTTTTTGTACAATATGCCTTTTACTAGTGTGTACTGGGCTGCTCGCCTCTTTAGCTTGACTTGTTGGGCTCTTTCTTCGGGTAGTGCTCCTGTTTCTAGATATTTGGTGATTTACGTCATCCATGTGTCACCTGTATCAAGTTTGTACACTTGTGGGTCCATTACGAACATTGGCTGATGTTTATATTCCATGAGGAACTTTCCTCTCTTCTGAATCTCCAATGTTTCGGCTAGTTTGGCCAGGGCATCTACCCTTGTATTATCTCCTCCAGGGATTTGTTTGATAGCGTATTGTTTAAATTTTACTAGAAGCCCTACATGGTATGTAATTAGTTTTCTTGATAGAAAAAATTTGTATTTACGAAATAGATGATCTTATCTATATTAAAATATTAATTATTCGATGTTATTTAAACCTTTTACCAACTGATGGTAGCGGATGAGCGTTTCTTCATGAACTTTATATTCCCCTTTCATCTGCCTGGCTACCAACTGAGAGTCTATAAAAATCTCTATGTGTTGGACCCGTAGTCTGAGTGCCAACTCTAGTCTAGCTATAAAGGCCTCATACTCTACTGCATTATTTGATATGGGAAAGACAAAGGTAACTATGTACTGCCATTCTTCACTCGCATCAGGTTCTGTCAATAGGACACTAGCTCTTACTCCGTTGGCAACTAAAGAACCATCCATATGCAAAGTCCATTACTGTAAGCCAATTTCCTCCAAATCCTTATCTTGAGGGAGCTTCTACTCCGTTGCTTGGGTGTCTGTTTCTTCATTCTGTTGGAGCGGTTCTTCTATTAGCGTAGAGAACATATACTCTACCACAAAGTCTGCCAATACTTAGGCTTTGATCGCCCTTCTTCGCTGACAATCAACTCTAAACTCACTCAACTCTATTCCTCATTTCAGCATATGACCCTGCACGTCCATCTAACTCAGGATATCTTTCAGGGGTTGGTCCGACAAGATCGTCACTTGGTGGTCTTGAAAGTAATGACAGAGCTTCCTGGCCGTTGTTACCAAAGCGAACACTATTTTCTCAGCTCTTGCGTACCATCGCTCCGCGGGTTGAAGGACTCTGCTTACATAATAAACTGGTCTTTGAATGTCTTTCTCTTTTCTTACTAGTACAGTTGCAACTGTTTTGTCGGTTACTGTCAGGTATAAGTATAATTTTTCCCTTCCCTCAGTGTAGCCAGTATGGGGGGCTTATCAGATACTGCTTTAATAGCTCAAAATCCTGCTGACAGTTGTTGGTCCACTAGAAGGATCCTCTTAAAGCTCTGAAAAATAGTAGACACTTATCATCCAGTCTAGAAACAAATATGTTTAATGCTACCACCTTCCCATTTAGCTTTTGCATTTCCTTTGTGTTTGTCAGGGGGTGAAGATCTGTGATGGCTTTAATTTTTTGGGTTCGCTTCAATGCCTCGCTCTGAGATAAAATATCCAAGAAATTTCCCCGCTCCCACTCAAAAAGTACACTTCTCGAGATTCAACCTCATTCTATACAGCTGAAGAACATCACAAATTTCCTGCAGATCCACTAAGTGTTGCTCCAAAGAGGTGCATTTGGCCAACATGTCATCCATATAAACCAACCCCAATGACTAGTAACGATTAAAAACTCATTAGAGGACTTAAAATGGACCTTCAAGCAGCAATGCAACAACAAGAAACAACACTACCAATATTCAATGTTAGAGAAATTATTTTAGTGCCTAAATTTTTATATTTCTTTTAGAAAACACTAATGAGCCAAATTGTCACATGTGCTCAAGTGTTTAGGATTTTTGGTGAGAGCTTAATTGTGCAAACACATTTGCCTTGTGAGGGTTTTCATTGTTTGCTAATTTGTAGTCATTTTGTAAGAGAGTGTATTTTAGATTTTGGGGTATAAGTCTAGGTTTGTGAGAGTTATCTCCTTGATCCTGAAAAAAAAAGGAAAGGCAAATTAGTGAATTTGTAGAAAATTCTTAGTGTGGATAGCCAAGGTAGTGGACGTAGACTTGGTTTAGAAGTTGAACCATTATAAATCATCGTGTCAACATTTTTATTACTTATCCATTCATCCACCCAAGCAAAAATCCAATTCACCCCTCTTGGCTATCTCAATTGATCGAACGAGCCTCCCAACAATTGGTATTAGAGATTCATCTCTATATCAGATTAACATCCTAGATTCGATCCTTAAAGTGCTCAACCATTCTACATCAACTAGAGATCATGGCACAATCTATAGACATGCCTTTTTACTTCAACAATGCCAAATACTCCTATTGGAAGAATAGTGTGGTGTTCTTTATGAAGACCAAAATCTACCATCTTTGGGATATCGTTCTTAATGGCACATTCGTTCCACAAAGAAGCAAGGCAGAATAGAGTGCGAAAGATCGCAAGAAGATGGAGCTCAATGCAAAGGTCTTGCACATTTTCTTTTGTGCACTTGGTCCAGAAGAGTATTCAAAAGTTTATTCTTGTGAAAATGCCAAGAAAATATGGGACAAAATTGAAGTCACATATGAAGGTACAAATCAGGCGAAGAAAACCAAGATTGAACTTTTCAACCTCAACTATGAGAACTTCAAGATGGATCCGAAAGAAGACATCAAAGCTATGTTTGATTAATTCTCCACCATAGTTAACGAGCTTAAAGGATCTGGAGAGATGATCTTAGAGGAAAAGCTTGTGGGAAAGTTGATATATTCACTTCCCAATTCATGGAATTCCAAGAAGACGATAATTTTTGAAGTAAAAAACTTGAAGGAGCTCAAGCTTGATAAGATTATGGGATCTTTGTTCACCTATGAGATGAGGATTTCAAAGGGGAAGAAGAAAGTAGAGCAAGGCATTGAAGATTTGAATGTTGCTCTTAAATCCTCCTCAAGAATTCAAGAAGAATCAAGTGAAGATGAAGAAGAAGAGATGGTCAAGCTCTTCAAGAAGTTCACCCGATTCATTAAGCAAGAAAAGAAAGAATCAAAATGAGAATTGAGGATGCAGATGAGGGATCATATCATATGCTTCTAGTGCAAAAAGTCGGGGCACGCCAAGTATGATTGCCCTCTCAACAAGAAGGGATCAAGACATAAGAAGAAGGTATTTGTGGCTACATAAAGTAATGAGGAAGACTCCATCGGTGATGAGGTAGCCAACCTATGTCTCATGGCCATCCAAGATAAAGAGGTAAATTCTAATTCATCTACTTCAATTTCATATTATTTTGATGAATTACAAGATGCCTATGATGAGTTGGTTTTATAATTTAAAAATCATATTTTGAAAAACAAGAAAATGGTTTCAAATTTGAAAATTCAAAACGATTTGATTTCTAAAACTAAGGATGAACTTGAAGCAAAACTCAAGGAGTTTGAACAAAAAAACGTTGATTTACAAAATTTGCTTCAAAAAGTTTATGAAGATCATCAAATAGAGTTGGATGGTCTTAAGAAGAAAAAAGTTTTGATTTACAAAGATCTAAAAGAGAAAATAGAGAATGCTCTTGTAATGACCTATATTTCAGAATCTTAGGGTCGGGTTTAATCAAGGCATGGGCCTCGTATTTGGGCCAAGTTAATTGGGCTTATAGGAGCCTTTTGGGCTAGCTTAATGTGTTGGGCTTGAGGTTGGGTTTGAATAGTTAAAGGTTGAAGGGTTAGGACTGTAAATTCACTCTTAGGATGAAAAAGAGTGGGGAAGAGAATTAATGTCCAGCTCATTTGTAAGAGTTGATCTTATTTTTGTCCCAACCCTTTCCCTCGTCTTTTTCCTTTCTCGTTCACCCACAAACCAAGAGAAATGTATCATCTTTCACCTTTTTCTTTTGAAATCCCATTTGGGTGTAGAATGGAATTTTGTTCAGCCTCTTAAGATCTACATTTCAAGGTAAGAATGGTTAGTTTTGGTGGAGAATGGTGTTTTAGTGGGGGGTTGTGGAGGGAGAACGAGAACGAGTTTTTAGGAGCTTTAATCTCGTTTAGATGTGTGTTTTTGACTCCCTTATTCGCCCCAACAATGTAGTAATATGTTTGGTACCATATCTTGTAGTGAAAGAGGTTGGGAACTCTTCCAAGGATCAAGGAAAGAACAAGGCTTGAAGTTGTGCCAGGGACTTTATTCTCAGATGTGGAATCAAGGTTAGTACACTACTAACTCCTATAGTTTCCTGGAAATCATAAAAATAGGCTTGATGCATGATTTGGAGTTTTTGGCTTTGATATACCTTGGTTGATCTCTAATGGTAATTTGTGGAATTGATGTTGTTATGGCTTAAAACTGGTAGTAACTCACCTAATAACTTCACCATAACTTGTAGCAATTATTTGGGGGCTTAACCATATAGGTTAAGTGGGACTTTTAGGTAAAATCCAAACCTAGACTTTGAAATTCGGGGCTCGCGAACAGGTACTAGGTGTCCAGTATCGGTACGTATATGTAATAAAGATGGTAGTTTGTGAGAGGCGTACCAGTACTGCTGGACGTGTATTGGTGCTCCTTACTTTTTAAGAACTCCAGTAACATTTTTATGTATCGGTACGCTACAGGACGTATCGGTACTACTGTTCTATTGCCTGATGAAGGCTTTTGCATACTGGTACACAAAAGTAGGAGTACCGGTATGGGTAGGGATCGGTATGAGGTGGTTCACGTACTGATATGAAGTACCACTATGGAGGTGAGCATATCGATACGACTTGAGGCACCAATTCTTTCAAAGCTAATTTGAGTAACAGTACTCGGGGTAGAGTACGGTACCTAGAAAGGCGTATCGATACCCATATAAGAGTATCGGTACCTTCTGGGTAATCTGCCTAAGGAATTTAAGTTTGCGTTTTGGGGTTTTATAATTCAAGGCAAAGGGCCCAAAGGGTCCCTTAAGGTATAAAATGAATGTTAAAACTGAGAAACGGAGATTTAAACCCCTTATGTAAAATAAAAGAGCTAATAATTTAGTAAATATTAGGTGAATTGTGTGAAGTAGTAACCCTTAGAGATCCTAGGTAGATCGGTTGATGCTGTGTGGTGGCTAGGGCCCTTGTTGTGTGCTGATAGGTTGCCTAGATAGTCAAGTCATCCCTTGTTATTGGGATTTGAAACCCATTGAAGTGTGTTGCAACACCTTGAAGACTTCTGAATAAAGAATCACGCTGCTATGTGGATGCGAGCCTCATTCGAAGATGCTTGATGAGAGATTCTGAGCATGGATAGAGGATCCTGATGATTTGTAGACACATGCCACATCCCCACGATTATAGGATCCTGATACTTTGTAAAAGTAGGCCTTACTCATAGTGTGAGATTCTAATACTGTTTGGACGCAGCCCTCACTTAATATTATTGGTCTTATTTGTGTGATGCTGTGTGAAATTATGAGATATATGTATATCCTGTGTGCTAGATCATACATTCATGATGCTATGTGTTTAGGCGATTATGGTAGTGTCATCGTTATCTTGCCATGATATCATTCATGTTGAATTGCTTTATTTATGATTTGCATGAAGCATGGTTGAGTGGAATTGCATCCACTGAGCTTGTTTGCTTAGCGTTCGGAATCGTTATTTTCGTTCGCAGGTAAGTAGGTTGACGTGTGGCTTGGAGGAACACCATCAAGGCTTGGTTTTTAGCATCGACTTTAGTTGTTGAGTACAATTGCAAGATGTATTGGTCTATGTATTTTGTAGGACCTTATATGTAATTTGTAACTCTTATTTTGTACTAAGTGGTCAAAGTTGAATGTTTTAAGTATTTGTAGTTAGAGCTCCACCGATACTATTTTAAATACTATGATTTTATTTATGTTTTAAATGTATGGACTTATGTTTTATTGGACTTGTCATGTTTTTGGGCTTGAAAATGAAAAATTTTATTTGTAAGGGTTTTGGGCTTAAGGCCCAAATATGACATTTGGGTCAAGGGTGTTACATTTAGTGGTATCAGAGCTTGGGTTTAGTCAGTACTAAAAAGCCCTCGGGGAAGTGTAGAGGGGTCTATAGGTGTCTAGCGAATACATGCCCATGAGCCAAAGTCGTACTTGCTTAAATGTTGAAATTCAATGTTGTGACCTTATTTGTTTAATGCGCATAATATAATCATGCCAAGGAGGGTAAGAGACCATGAGGAAAGTTTTGGTTCTCGAGAAAGAAGTTATGATGAGGATTATATGCCTAGCACGAAGAAAGTTTCGGAGGATACAGTTGATTGTAGAGTTAACTATTTCTCACGTTTGAACTAGGCAATGCACCGGATTGTGAGAGCTATACATAAGGCATCCGCTACCCCTCGAGAGGCACCTATTGAAAGGGTGCGAAGGTAGGGTGCTACAAATTTTTGTAGGACGGGCAAGATAAACCAATGCAAGCTGAACAATGGTTACAAGATACGTGTTGGATTATGACAGATGAGATTGAGATATGAGGACAAGCTGTCATGTATTTTGTCCTTGTTGAAAGGCAATGCTAGAGAATGGTGGGAAATAGTAGAGCTTGGGTGGTACCCCAATCAACCAACTTAGGAAGACTTCCTCGAGGAGTTCGAGAAGAAATATATGGTCGAGGCTCACATTGACACCTTGAGGGATTAGTTAAATCATCTTGTACAAGGGAACCGATCAGTCTTTGAGTATGAGCAAGAGTTTCTCCAGCTGAGTAGATATGCTCTCTAGTTGGTTGCCACTGAAAAGATGAGGTGTAAAAGGTTCTTGAAGGGCTTGAGGAAAGAAATTCAGACTTATCTAACTGCTGCACAATCAAAAGTGTTCTCAGAGTTAACTTCGAGTGCCAAGTCTCTTGAGCAAGTGCAAGTCTTAACATATGGCCCGCCTGGTGGGAAAAAAAGTTTTGGTGGGAGAACCCAGAATCCATTCAAAAATAAATTGCAGACCTACTTTAGAATGAGTAAAAACCGGTGGAACTATAATAGAAGAGCCTCGAATCGGAGTTCAAGATCAGATCGGAGATCTGAGTCAACTGGCCATAAGAAGCCATCTTCGTCTTCATCCATGATGAGCTTGGACGATTCACATAAAAGTACGGGCGCACCAGTTTACTATCAGTGTGGCCTCAAGCACTGAGGCGAGTGCTGAGGAATAGTAAGAGTTTGTTACCAGTGTAGATCACTGAACCATTTCGTGAAAGATTGTCCATTAGTTGTTGTGACCTCACCAGATCAGGTTAAGAGGACTGTATATCTAGCCCAGAAGGGTCGATGCCTTGCTCGGAAAGAAACGAGCCATATGTCGGGAGGTACCTTTTATTATACTACAAGAACACCCGCTAGGCAGTATACGGTTAGGGCTCTAGAGGACTGAATACCTACAGATGTTATTTTAGGTACGTTCACCTTGTTTTCAATTCCTATAGTTGCCTTTGTGGATTTGGAATTTACCCACTCCTACATCCGTAGTGAGATATCTCAGAATTGAAGTATTCCTGCCGAGGATCTTGAGATAAGAGCTCGTGTGACTAGTCCTTTGGGGTACGATATGCTAGTAGATAAAGTATATCAGAGGTGCCCGATTGAGGTTCAAGGGTCATTTTTCCCAGCGAATTTAATGGATCTACCGTTTTAAGAGTTCGATGTCATCTTGGGGATGGATTGGCTCTTTGAGTATGATACTAGTCTAGGATGTAGAGAGAAGGGCTCGAAGCTTCGTGTTGCGGATAGTTCTAAGCTTTTTGTGAGAAGCGAAAGAAACCCGTGCCTTTTTAGTGTGGTATCTGCTTTGTCAGCTCAAAGGTTAATGCAATAAGGCTGTGAAGCCTTCTTGACTCATGTTGTTAATGCAAGGATTGAAGGTTCGATGCTTGAGAACCTTTAGAGTGTTAACGAGTTTATCGATGTATTTCTGGAAAAGTTACCAAACTACCTCTTGACCGTGAGTTAGAGTTTCGAATTGATGTGATGCCTGGTATAGCACCAATATCCATCACACCATATCAGATGGTACCGACAGAGATAAAAGAATTGAAGAAGCAAATCCAAGAGTTACTGGAGAGAGGTTTTATCCAACCGAGTATCTCGCCTTGGGGAGCACCGATCCTATTTTTCAAGAATAAAGATGGGTCTATGAGGATGTGTATTGACTACCGCTAGCTCAAGAAGGTAATGATAAAGAACGATTATCCCCTTTCGAGGATTGATGATTTGTTTGACCGACCAATTGAGACGTGCCCGTGTGTTTTCTAAGATTGACTTGAGGTCAGGATACTACCAATTGAAGATAGTGGATGAAGATGTCTAGAAAATTGCTTTTAGGATATGGTATAGGCATTATGAGTTCTTAGTAATGTCGTTTCGGCTCACCAGCGTACCTACAACTTTCATGGACCTAATAAACTAAATCTTTCAACTGTATCTGGATTAGTTCGTAGTGGTCTACATTGATGATATCTTGGTGTATTCGCGCTCAGAAGAAGAGTACGATTACCATCTGCGTGTAGTTCTGTAGACTCTTAGAGATAGACGTCTTTTTGCCAAGTTTAGTAAGTATGAATTTTAGCTTTCAGAAAAAGCATTTCTTGGCCACATAGTTACCGTAGATAGGATCCACGTAGATCCTCAAAAAATTTAGGTTGTGGTAGAGTGGAAACCCCTAAGGAATATTTCAAAACTCCATAGTTTCCTAAGACTTGCCGAGTATTATAGGCGGTTTGTTAAAGGTTTCTCAATTGTAGCAGCGCTGTTGACCAAATTATTGTAAAAAAAGGTTTCGTTTGAATGGAATGAGAGAAGGTAGCAAGGTTTTAAGCAATTAAAGGCTTATCTCACGGAGGCTCTGGTCTTAACACAACCCGAACCGGGGAAAGAGTATGTCGTGTTTAGTGATACTTCCTTAAATGGGCTAGGTTGTATGCTCATGCAATAGGGTAAGGTGGTTGCTTATGCCTTAAGGCAACTTAAACCGCATGAGAGAAATTATCCTATGCATGATTTGGAACTTGCTGCAGTTATCTTCGCATTAAAGATTTGGATGCATTACTTGTACGGGGAAAAGTGCTACATCTATACTGATCATAAGAGTTTGAAATCATGCTTACTCAAAAAGAATTAAATTTGAGGCAATGTCAATCGATTAAATTGTTAAAGGAATATGATTGCATCATAGAGTATCATCCCGATAAAGCGAATGTTGTAGCTGATGTTTTGATATGGAAATCTATGGCCGACTTGAGGGCCATATTTGCCCGGTTAAGAATGACCAAGGATGACGGTCCATTAGCCAAGTTGCGTGTTGAGCCTACATTGGTAGAAGAAATAAAGAGGAATCAGGTTTTGGATGAAGACTTGGTAGCACAGATTGAGGCGGTTTAGAGAGGTGAAGCCTCAAACTTTGAGGTAAGGAGTGGAGGTAATTGTACTTTAAGGGACAGTTGTGTGTCCTGGCCTTGGAAGATTTTAGGGACCATATCTTGAGGAAGGTAGTCCCTTCGTTATACATTCGGGGAGCAACAAGATGCACCAAAACATTCAACCCTTTTATTGGTGGTCGCGTATAAAAAAGGATGTCTCTGTATTTGTGACAAGATGCTTAGCTTGCCAACAGATAAAGGTGAAACATCAGGTTCCATCAGGTTTTCTTCAGCCTATTTAGATTTCACAATAGAAATGGGATCAGATCACCATGGATTTTTTCACCGGCTTACCGATGACTCAAAGAAAACATGATGCTATTTGGGTGACAGTGGATTGTCTGACCAAGTTTGCTCATTTCTTGCTTGTACGCATGGATTTCACCTTGGAGAGGTTGGCTCAGCTATATATCAAGGAGATAGTGAGGTTGTGTGGAGTTTCATCATCGATCATTTTGGATAAGGACCCACGTTTCACAACTAGATTATGGAAAAAAATCCATAATACTTTGGACACCAAGTTGCATTTAAGTACAACTTTTCACCCTCAAACCGATGGTCAGTTTGAGCGTGTTATCCAGGTTCTTGAGAACATGCTCCGATGTTGCATTCTGGACTTTGCAAAGAGTTGGGAGGACCAGTTGCCACTTGTAGAATTTGCTTACAATAACAATTACCAGTTGAGCATAAAGATGGCTCATTTTGAGGCTTTGTATGGGCGTAGGTGTAGGACAGCTTTATGTTGGACCGAGCTTAATGAGAGGAGGATTTTGGGATCCAATTTGGTTAAATAAGCCGAAGAGATGGTTCAAATCATCAAGGAAAAGTTGCAAGTGGACTTTGATCGTCAGGAGGCCTATAAGGATCGGAAGTGCAAGCACATTGAGTATGATGTTGGTGAAAAGTGTTTATCAAGTTATCTCCGTGGAAAGAAATCATCCAATTGAATGCAAGGGAAAATTGAGCCTGAGGTATATCGGACCATATGAGGTTCTTGAGAGAGTTGGACCAGTGGCTTACCGGTTAGCCTTGCTGTAGAAGTTGGTACATATCCATGATGTTTTTTATGTATCCATGTTAAGGCGTTACCATTCCGATCATTTATACATCATTCCACTCGAAGAGATTTAGGTCAATGTCGATCTGACGTATAAGGAAGAGCCAATTAGAGTACTTGACATGGGAGTCAAAAAGCTTCGCAACAAGTGTGTTCCCTTGGTGAATATGTTGTGGAGGGACGACGGTGTTGAGGAGGCAATGTGGGAAGTCGAGGACGACATGAGAGGACTCTACCTGCTTCTGTTTCTATCAGGTAAATTTCGAGGATGAAATTTTCTTTAAGGAGAGAAAAGTTGTAACGACCCAAATTTTGGAATCTGAGGGTCGAGTTTAACCGAGGCATGGGCCTCGTATTTGGGCTGAGTTAATTGGGCTTATAGGAGCCTTTTGGGCTAGCTTAGTGTGTTGGACTTGAGGTTGGGTTTGAATAGTTAGAGGTTGAAGGGTTAGGACTGTAAATTCACTCTTGGGGATTAAAAATAGAGGGAAGAGAATTAATTTCATGCTCATTTGTAAGAGTTGATCTCATTTTTTTCCCAACCCCTTCCCTCATATTTTTTTCTCCTTCACCCACAAACCAAGAAAAAGGTCTCATATTTCACCTTTTTCTTTTGAAATCATGTTTGGATGTAGAAGGGAAGTTTGTTCAGCCTCTTAAGATCTACATTTCAAGGTAAGAATGGTTAGTTTTGGTGGAGAAGGGTGTTTTAGTGCGGGTTGTAGAGGGAGAACGATAATAGGTTTTTAGGAGCTTCAAACTCATTTAGATGTGTGTTTTGACTCCCTTAATCCCCCCAACAATATAGTAACATGTTTGGTACCATCTCTTGTAGTGAAAGAGCTTGGGAACTCTCCCAAGGACCAAGGGAAGAACAAGGCTTGAAGTTGTGCTAGGAACTTTATTCTCAGATGTAGAATCAAGGTTAGTACACTACTAACTCCTATAGTTTCCTAGAAATCATAAAAATAGGCTTGATGCATGATTTTGGTGTTTTTGGCTTTGATATTCCTTGGTTGATCTCTAATGGTAATTTGTTGAATTGATGTTGTTATGGCTTAAAACTGGTAGTAACTCACCTAATAACTTCACCATAACTTGTAAGAACGATTTGAGGATTAACCGTATAGGTTAAGTGGGATTTTTGGGTAAAATCCAAACCCAGACTTTGAAATTCTGGGCTCGCGTACTAGTACTGGGTGTCCAGTATCAAAACGTATATATAATAAAGGGGGCAATTTGTGAGAGGCGTATCAGTACTGCTTGATGCGTATCGGTACCCCTTGCTTCTTTTGAATTCCAGTAGTTTTTTCGTGTACTGGTACCCTATGGGGCATATCGGTACTACTGTTCTATTGCCTGAAGAAGGTATTCACGTATCGGTACGCAAAGGTGGGGTACAATTACGGGTGGAGATCGGTACATGATGGTTCATGTACCAATACGGAGTAGTGATACAGAGGTGAATGTATCGGTACGGCTTGAGGCACCAATTCTTTCGAACCTAATTAGGGTATCGGTAATCGGGATGGAGTACTAGTACTTAGAGAGGTGTACTGATACCCATATAGGATTATCGGTACTCACTGGGCAATCTTCCCAAGGAATTTGAGTTTACGTTTGAGGGTTCTATAATTCGAGGCAAAGGGCCCAAGGGGTCCCTTGAGGTATAAAATGAATGTTAAAACTGAGAAACAGACATTTAAATAAAAGAGCTAATGATTTGGTAAATATTGGTGAATTGTGTGACGTAGTAACCCTTAAGGACCCTAGGTGGATCAGTTGATGCTGTGTGGTGGCTAGGGCCTTTGCTATGTGCTGATGGGTTGCCTAGATAGTTGATTCATCCTTTTTTATTGGGATTTGAATACCCATTGAAGTGTGCTGCAACACCTTGAAGACTTTTGAATAAAGATCCCGATACTATGTGGACGCAGACTTCATTCGAAGATGCTTGATGAAATATTCTAAGCATAGATGTAGGATCCTGATGCTTTGTGGGCTCAGGCCTTACTTGTAGTGTGGGAACCCAATACTGTATGGACGCGGGACTCACTTAATATTATTGGTATTATCTATGTGATGTTGTGTGAACTTATGAGATATATGTATATGCTGTGTGCGAGATCATACATTCATGATGCTATGTGTTTAGGCGATTATGGTAGCGCCATCGTTATCTTGCCATGATATCATTCATGTTGCATTGCTTTATTTATTATTTGCATGAAGCATGGTTGAGTGGCG
This sequence comes from Hibiscus mutabilis, assembly GCA_019671005.1. Lineage (NCBI taxonomy): Eukaryota > Viridiplantae > Streptophyta > Magnoliopsida > Malvales > Malvaceae > Hibiscus > Hibiscus mutabilis. The sequence continues at coordinate 7,645,250 of CM033742.1, forward strand.
GTATATCCACTGAGCTTGTTAGCTCAGCGTTCAAAATCGTTGTTTCCTTTCGCGGGTAAGTAGGTTGCAGCGTGGCTTGGAAGAGCACCATCAAGGCTTGGTTTTCAGCATCGAATTTAGTTGTTGAGTACAATTGCTACATGTATTGGGCTATGTATTTCGTATGACCCTATATATAATTTGTAAATCTTATTTTGTACTAAGTGGTCAAAGTTGAACGTTTTAAGTATTTTTAATTGGAGCTCCACTGATAATGTTTTAAATGCTTTGATTTTATCTATGTTTTAAATGTATGGACTTATGTTTTATTGGACTTGTATGTTTTTTGGCTTGAAAAAGAAAAAAATTTATTTGTAAGGGTTTTGGGCTTAGGGCCCAAATGTGACTTCCGGGTCAAACAAACTTTTACCAAAGACAATCTAGGTTAAGAAGGAAAGAGTTTTGATTTAAAAAGATCTTAAAAGAGAAAATGGAGAATGCTCCAATTTTTTTTGTAAAAACAAACTTTTACCAAAGACAATCTAGTTCCCCTAGATGTTTTAAAGGGAAAATTGTTAAAAGAATTTGAGTCCCAAAAAGACTCATTGTTTCAAAGAAAATGATGAAATTGAAAAATAGATTTCTACGGGGAGAAAATTATTTGGGACTAACGGAACTTGGTTCCAAAGTAGTTTGGATACCAAAAATTACTTGATTGTTTTTTGTAGGTGTGCTTGAGCCATTGACGATCAAAGTCAAATTTTTGGAAGCTCTTTAAACACAAAGAAGGAATGATACTTGGAGAAGAAAGGCTTAACAACTTACCTTGGTTCAATTGGTACATTTAATTTTCATGCATTTGCTTGATATATTCCATGTCTAATTTTCAAATTGATCTAAGCATGTTTGTTTGACTCCATGTTGTGCCTAATTGCTATAGTTAGGGGAGTCTCAAATTGCACGAGTTACATGTTTTTGGCCTTATATACTTATTTATATGTTTTTTATGTTTGATTGGATTTGGTGAAATTCATGCTTTGTATATGTCTATGCCCAGCCAATGCATCGACTAGTCTATCAATTGTGGGCAGTGGGAAACTATCCTTGGGACAAGCCTTGTTAAGATCTGTGAAATCAACACACATTTGCCACTTCCCACTTGAATTCTTGACCATCACCACATTGGCGAGCCATTGGGGTACTTTACCTCTTGAATAAACCCTGCTGCAAGCAATTTCTCGATTTCATGTCTGATCGCATGTACTTTCTCTTCAGAAAACTTCATTCTCTTCTGCCTAGCCGGTCTGACTGCCTGATCAACCTGCAGGGAATGTTTGATTACCCTTGAATCTATTCCTGGCATGTCCGCAACAGACCATGCTAATACATATGCATTCTCTCTTAACAACTTCGAAAGCCTTCTCATTCAATGTTTGTCTAACCCCGATGCTATCTTAGTGACTTTTGTAGGCTTATCGGGGTAAAGCCCTACTTCTTCCATTTTGTCTACCGGATCTGGCTTGCTGTAGCGATCCTCTTCTCTTATGTTCAAGCTTTCTAGGTTCATCATAACTTTGTTCAAAATGTTAACTTCAGGTCCTCTCAACTGCATTGTAGCTTCCTCTTTACCATGCTCATAACCCTACTGCCTCTGGGCCAACTGTAGGGATAGATGTGGCATTACTTTGCCACCGTTTGGTTGGCTTGCATTTAGTCTTCCCCTAAAGGAGTGGGGAACTTGTCCTGAAGGCAGAAGGGGGCTGCGATCATCTTGGCCTTTCGCATCAGAGATCTGCCAAAATGGCATTGTAAGCCAATAGATTATCTATGACTATAAAATTAGACATCTGAGTAACCTTATTAGCGTCATCCCCAATAGTCACTAGCAATTGAATAGAACTTTTCACTTCAGTGGGTTGATTACTGAACCCATACACTAGACTTACAAGCTTTAACTCTGCTTTCGGAATCTCCATCTACTTAAACGCATTCCAGCTCAGTACCTTAACTGCACTGCCTGTGTCAAACAAAATTCTCTTCATATCAAAACCTGCCACCAAGGTCGTGACAACAATGGGATCATTATTGTCTTCGTCCAATATTTTATCTTCTTCCTTCTCAGATAAAAGACTCGCCAGGGCTCCTTTTGCTTCATTCTCTTTACTAATCCGACCGAAACTAACATCACATTATGCATATGCGCCTTACACTTGGTATTTGACTGAGACCATTCTTCATTCGCCCCTATAATCACGTGAATAATGCCCATGTGCTCTTGATTGTTTCGTCTCCTGTCTTGTGTCCTTAGTTGCTCTGCTTTTCTGTCATCATCAGCCTGTCTACTGCGAGAAACAAAATATTTCTCCAACTGACCCCTCCTGACCGCATACTAAATCATATTTGTAAATGTACACAATCATCGGTGTAATTTAGTCTGCGGTTTCAACATTCTGGTATGCTAAACCATATTTGTACGTTTCATCTAGTCATTTTGTCGTATCGATTGGGGCGGTTTCAAAATTCTGGTATGCTCTATTTGATTCAAAATCAGTGATGAAGACTTTGTTAGCTTATGGTAAGTACGAAATGCAACCAATTTATATCATCTTGCTGGTACCACAAGACTAACCACTGTGATGACTGTATTGTTGTCTACTATGATACTGTTGGTTCCCTTTATTAGTTCCCTAGTGAAGTGGGGGGTCTTCTTCTCCTAGCATGGCAATTATCTTGCTTCTCATCTGCAAACTGCGGGCTCTAGGCTTGGAACCTTATCTTGTCTGCTTCTTCGTTCTCAGTGTAAGGTTGTACCTTCTCATACAATTCTGATAACGTGAACAACGATCTATCCAACTGTAACCCCTTAACCGATGTAACACTCCAAAATCGGGCTTAGTCAAAATTTAATTTCGGCAACCAGGAATTTTGCATCAAAAAGTAAAGATATAGTACTGACCTTTGACCAAGTGGTCAATTATTAGATTATTGAACCCTAATAAAGTATTAATATTGAGTAAGGACCTTATTATAAGCATTGAAACTTGTCTTAATAACTAAAGTGAGGAAATTGAAAGTTTAGGGGCAAAAGTATAAAAAGTAAAGAATTGAGGGACTAACATTGTGATTAACCCCTCAAATGATTAATCTTCACATACGTGTACCCCTAGAACTTGATGACTTCACCTTAAGGAAATCCTAAGCTATTAGGATAGCAAAAGAAAGTTGAGTAAAGTTCACCGGTAAAAGAATTCTCTAAGCTAGCACATTCATCATCTTCTTCCTCTTCCTTTAACAAGCAAGGACCTTCATTGGAGGATAACTTAAGCTTTGATTTCCTCAAGTTTCTTAATCCAAGATTATATATATTGATCGGGTAAGCTATAATCCCTTATTGGCCTATTGATTCCATGATCAAATCTATGTTTAATTCCATATTCAAGAATCAAGGAACCCTAGAAACTCTCTAGCGATATCATAGCTGATTCGTTATTGTTTTTCATAGCTAATAATTTTCTATGAATTTATTATCGAAATTGAAATCCTTGTAATTCCTATTTCTTTGTAGCTCAAGAAAATCAAGCTGAAAAATCACCAAATCCCTCTAATTCCAACAAGTTCAAGAACAAAAAAAATTGGCATCCAATAGTCTAGAAAGCCTCGAAAGTATCAGTGAGTGTAGACGGAGTCTCAGGATTGGCTAGGTGCATATCTTGAATTCATTATATTGATCTATTGCATTTCTATAATTGAAATCAAGGTATGGATATATGAAAACCTTGTTAAAGGTATCATTGGTAAGCTTATTACATTGTGAAATTGATTATTGAATCATTGTATTGTCATTTATATCATTGAAATTGTAAAACCTATGTTTGATTTTGATATGAAAAAAGTGTTTAAGGACTAAATTGTAAAAGGAAATAAATTTTTAAGTATTCAAAAGTCTCACATAATGACAAGGAAAATATTTCCAAAGTTCAAGACATAAACCCAAAAATTTTCTAAGTGTTTTAAGCCAAAAATACACAAATACGCCCAGGTGTATCGATACACCCCTTGGTGTTTCGATACAGAAATTGGCTACTAGAATTTGGTTTTGCAGAGCGTACCGATACGACTTAGCCCGTTTCGATACGACCTTCATACTTAACTTGTATTTTAAACGACGAGTATCGATACGGCCTTACCCGTTCCGATACGACATTCATCTGGGCAAATGGTTTTGTAAAGTGTTTCGATACAGCTTTACGTTGTTTTGATATGGTTTGAAATTTGGGTTTAAGGAATTTTTATCCGTACCGCTACGGTCCCAGTCGTTTCGATACGATATGCATTAAATGTTTTCGACTGTTGCCTTGTCAGTTATTGGAATCAATGAACTTTTAATTTTTTTGTTAAACGTACCGATACGCCCCTAGGCGTACTGATGAAATTTTTTATCTCGGATTCCAGTGAGCAAAACTCGTATCGAAAGTACCGATACGGCCTTGCCATTTCGATACGCCCCCAATTTTACATTGTGAGCATTTTGATATGGTCTCCCACGTATCGATACGGTCATACACAACGGCTATATTTGTTTTGCAATAGCTATCGATACGGGCCTACGTGTACTGATACGGTAGGTGACCAGACAACATTTATTGCAGGAAACTTGCTCATCAATGGCTATATTCAATACCCCAACTACCCAAACGGTTAGAATTCAATGAGAGGGTATAAATACAAGACTCCAAAGCTGCTGCAACAACTAATGAACCTACTTTGATCAACACCCAAGCAATCAAGCAAAATCCAACGCTTTGAGCTTTTATTGTCAAACCCTTGTACCCAACTTGTGTATTTCATTGTAATCTTTATTTCAAGTTTGGGTTTGAGTGTTCTTGTAAATTGGGCAAACATTTACCATGTGAGGGCTTTTATTCATTTTCCATTTCTCTCTTTGTATTCAAGAGTGAATTGTTCAAAGCTTTGGGTAGAAAGCTTGAACTTGTAACGGTTGCCTCCTAAGCCTAGAATAAGGGAAGAATTTCATAGTGAAAGTGGTTGAAAATCCTTAGTAGGAAGCTAAGGTAGTGGACATAGAGCTTGTTAGAAGCTTGAACCACTATAAATCATTGTGTCCCATTGTCTATCTTTTCCGATTTGATTCCAAACTTTAAAAATAGCCAATTCACCCCATCTAGGCCAACATTTACATTGACTGATCATCCTAACAGAAACATTGAGTAAGGCCATATTGATCATGGTATATTGTTATTGCTATATAGTTATTGTCATTGCTACCGTTATTATTATTGTTATTGATATTGGCCTAAGTATTGAATCCTTGGATACGAATGGACATGGGATACAATTGGCATGCCATAGAATTTACGAGCTCATTAGTATGGAGTGGATTATGGTCCTTGAGCTAAGGCTCTATTTGGCGATGTTGGCGGGATGTATTGGTTTTGGTCTTATTAGCGATGTTGAAGGATATTGACCATTTATTGTTAGCGATGTTGGTTGGGAATTCGCGTATCCACATTCACATATTGATCCAAGGAATTAAGTTATTGAAATTATTGTTAAGACATGAACTGACATGCACTTACATTGATACACATGCTATTAAGATTATTGGCATTCATGTTGTTATTGTTGACTACCTCACTAGACTATATAAGTCTAATGCATCTCATTTCCATCAATTTCAGGTTAAAAAGGTATGTCGGGTCAAGGATCAGAGCAAGAAGCGTTTTGAAGCAAGTCACACAAGCTATATATGTAATATCCCTTTCCCGTATTTATCACCAATACGAGTCAGTGATGTTAGTAACAAATTTTAAACTCTATTACTTCTTTACCTTAAGAAAACAGGTAGCCTGCACTACTTTATTAAAAAAGATTTATAAAATTTTTTATAGACATCGAAAGTTCATTCCGAAATTTTCTAATTAAACTAGATTCGTTAAGCTTTCTAACCATATAAATTAATAACCTAAACTCATTACATAAAAATTCAAATAAATCTTTGAATTCACGTCACAGCTCCAAAAATACTGAAATTCTGCTGCCCTGTTTTCTGACCTTCCATCGAATAAAAATTCATAACTTTTTACATAAAACTCAAAATTAGTCACCGTTAATTTTGTATGAAACTAGACAAAATTTATAGTTCATACATATAAGATTCACTTTCTAAGTCCAATTGTGGAATTTATGCTGATTTTTCAAAAACACTGTTCTTGCATGCATTTCAGGACAGATTTTTAATCTTTCTAATTTAGGTCCTATATTTACTAAAAGCTTAGTCCATTTTCATTTATAAACATAATAGGACTTGCTAGGTTCATTATACATATTATAACAACTATTAACCAACCATATTTGGTAATAAGTTATTACAAACCCCATTAGTTATACATGCCATCTAGTACATTTCCAAAAGAAATGATGGATGTCATTACATTACTATGAGTATGAAGATATACCTCCCAAAATATGTAAGTGATGCTCGGCTACTCTTCCCTCGAAGCTCCTTTAAAACTTACGCATGAAAGTCATCATACGCTAAGCATATAATTAGTGAGGCAACCACATTTAATTCATATGCAATTTAACATAGGTATCAATATATTAAAATAACAATGCATATGATCACCTACCATTTTATGTATATTAGCATATATGACATGATATATGTATAATAACATATTACATGGTAATAACCTTGATTCTTACCAATACTGTTGTCATATTCATCATCAAGCTATCAAGCCTTTATATCATGTTTTTCAATTCATTTAGCCCAAGTATTGAATTAAGGAAATTTTTGTACGCTAGTCATCCCCCTATACTTACTTGAGTATAGTATATTATGTGCACTTTACTGGAAGTGCTTAACACTGAAGTGCTTTTGTATACTTATCGGAGTATACAATTATTAAATATTTTGCACTTTACCTGAAGTGCTTATAATAAATTGCACTCTACCGAGAGTGCTAAAATGTTTATACAGCTGTTTATGACTCTATGGATATCCAACTATACTTTTAATTTCCAATCTCATACTTTGGGCTTTATGTCAATCACAATCTCATATGTGGCAATATATGTACATATTAAGCAATTCATACGCAAAATAATATTCCATAAATAAGTAGTGATCCATGCATGAAATTTTCAATTCTTGACATATTTTTAACATGTCAATTATATGATGAATGACATAAAGATCATGCTATGCATGCATTGCACTCACCTTGACACTTTCAAAAGTATAATTTATACTAGCCTCACTAAGCTCGATTGCACTTTCTATCTTCTTTCTTCACTCGTTTGTACTCGAACTCGATTGTTATCTGTATGTACAATAAATACATGACACAAGCAACCTTAAGTACGTGTCCAACCTTTACTAATACATGAACATACCAATATGGAAAAATTAATATTTTCATCCAAATACTTCTTTGTAACTACAATGCGTCCAATACTTTAATCTCATCTCAAATTACACATTACAACCAATAGTTTGATAATTTCCCTTTAAACCCTAAATTCTCTCTCTTAGGGTTTATAAACTAAAATTTGGAAACTTCCACATTTCATCTCCATTTTCAAAAAAATTTACACCAAAATAATCTTTGTATCATAGCAAACAACATACCCAGGTTTCTTGAGTATTTTCCCATTTCTCACTTATTTCACCCAATTTAAAAATTGATCCTAAAATGATGTTTTCTTCAATCCAACAACATAATTCAACTTAGAAAACACCATTCTAATCATTTCCATCATCAAATAAATTTTCACAAAATTTCCCCTAATTTTCCTCTTATAGCCGAATTGGTCCCTATGAGCTTTTCAAGAGATTTTCATCATTTCAAGCATAGAAATAATACTACAACACCATTTCCAACTTGATTGAACCTTAAAACATGAAAACCTAACATGTTCTTCAACCACCCTAATCTTCAACTTCAACTTAGAGACATGGAAACTAAGCAAAACTTACATCAAAAGATAGAGAATTCAAAGGATATCCTTTCTTGTTTCATGTCCCAAATCAAAATCTTACTAAATCAACCCAAAAAATTGAATTGAAATTTTGTTCTTACCTTGGCTATAGGTCTCGGTTTGGAAGAGAAAGATGAGAGAAATTTTGTAAGTTTTTCTTTCTTAATATTATTCCGCATGTCCCTTTATTTAATCTAATAATGCCACAAGTTTCATTAAAATGAATTAAAAATTCATTTTTAATCTACTTTACCAATTTATCCTCCAACTATATTCATATTTGCATGTCATCTTCCAACATGCCACTCCATTACTTAGGAACTAATTTAGTTCCTTTCTAACTGGCCATCATTAAAAAATCCTAAAATTTCATTTTACGATTTTTATTCGATCCAATTATCCGAAAATCACCTAATACGATTTTTCCATCAATCGTATTATCAATTCCCAATCCAAATTCTCATATTTCAAAATTCCATAAATAAATAATATTATCATATTCATTCTCCCATATTTATGGAGTCTAACTCTAGAATTTTGACTCGATTCCAAAAATACCGATAATTATCCGAAATCTCCATCGGATAAAATTCTCTTTAAAATTCTTTAACAAATTTTTTTATAAAAATCGTTTCTAATTATTCAGAGTCCAAAATATCTGTCAGAATCACTTTTATGGAACCTTCCCATAGGTCAGCCATCATAAAAATTTTCCCTAGCCTGAGCACGCTTAATAATTTTATTCGATCCAATTTCAGTACCTTTTTCTCCATCTAAATTCTAAAAACCGACATCAAGGTACTTAATTCGATCCAATTTCACACTTATATTGGATAAAATTACTTTTTAGGAAAATTACCATATTGGTCCCTAAACTTTTCCCAACTTTTCACTTTGGTTACCTAACTTTAAAATTTTACATTTTAATCACTAAACAAATATTGGGGTATTACAATATGTAATGTAAGCCTAGCCCTTGAACTCCTAGCATGGTGGGATATGTTCTAGACATGTTAGTTTAGCCCTATTTTGTTTGTATATATTGTCCACCTTATTGAAAGGGTTTAAATATGAAACATGGCATGTTAGTGGTTTGATAAAATTGGTAAACTTGACCTATAATGCCCTAATAAGTGAAAACTTGGTAAATGGATTCGTATGGGCAAGAAATTTGACGCGTAGATAGATATGATGTTTATAAATACTTGTAAAATTTGGTAACCATTGGACAAGGTTAAGGTCCCTAATTTGATTAAAAACCATATAAAAAATGTTATTACAGACCTTGCGTACCGATAAGGATGATGGCGTATCGGTACAACCTTGTATATTTGGCTAGATTAATGTTGGGGTATCGATACGCTTTTAGGCGTATCGGTATGAGATTTAGTCACTGGAATTTCTTTTGTAGCTGGGTATCAATACGCACCTAGGCGTATTGGTAGGTGCGTATCGGTATAGGTCTCAATCACTGAAAAATAGTGTAGCACTGTATCGACACTGTATCAATCCTGAGAGTTAACTTTATTGGCGTTGACCACGTGTACCGATACTCAGTATCGATATAAGTTTAATGAAAATAACCATTTTAACGGTCATGTTAGGCGTATCAATACGGCCTAAAGTGTATCGATACAGCCCGCTCGACACTAGAAGCTAAGTTTAAACAAGACTAGTATAGCGTATCGATACACGCGTATCAATACCAGTACGACCTTTATTATTTGTAACTGTTTTAATGTCCATGGCTCAGGCGTACAGATACAGCCTCTTCGAGTATCGGTATCGAGACAGGCAAGTTGATTAAAAGATGACTAAAAAAGGTTTTAAGATTTTGCAAAATGGTTCCTGAATTTTATAGGGCTTAATTGAGGGTGTCGATGAACTCTAATTGTGTTGAAAATTTGTAAGCAAGATATTCTTGTATTAAATTTCACACTGGTAATCTTAATTCTAGAAAAGTCCCTTTAAATTATTGGTTTTACAGTTTAGTCCCTAAACTCGAATAAGTTGCCACTTGGTCCCAAAATTATAAACTAAGTAAACCTTATTGATTAGAAATGTTTATTTTATTGCATTATAGATTAGTAATACATGATTTATTGCATAAGTTATCATAATCATCAGTCTGATCATCGTATTGTTCACCGGTAACGCTTTCTGACTCAGATTCCTACTAGCCCGGGAAGGGCTGTTACACCCAGTCTAGCCGAAACTGAGCTAAAAGGGCTAGATCAGGTTTGCTGAAGAAAACCCAAACTAATAACCTAAATCGGGTTCATTTTTTCCTTTATCTTATCTGAATGCGTTGATTTAAATCCTAGAGTGAACATGCAAACCTAAACCAGGTTTGTTGAAGCAAACCCAAACTAATAACCTAAATCGGGTTCATTTTTTCCTTTATCTTATTTGAATGCTTTGATTTAGATCCTAGGGTGAACATGCAATAGCGGATATGATTACAAGCGATTAGATTTCAAAACAGGGTTCAATTGCTCTAACATGCACTTTGGGACCAAAATGTAATTTCCACAAATTACCAGGACTTAACCAAGTTCCAGGTTACCAATTCTTCATTAATCAGGTTTTATGCTCACATGTCAATTTACAACTTAAAAAAATCTGAACTCGTATAATAGCATACATAACATTCAAGGACTAAAACGCACAATATTCAAACTTCAGCAGTTGGGAAACTAAAGAAACGCCACTGCGTACTGATACGGACAAGACCGTATTGATATGGCCTAACTAACAAAAAGGCTATGCGTACCAGTACATACAACCCCGTATCGATACGGTGTATAGGACAAACTCGTACCGATACGATGCCACCCATGTACCGATCCTTTAAGAAGTATTTTCAAAACCCAAATTCCAGTGGCAAAAAAGCGTACCGATAACGTGGCTAGGCGTACCGATACCCTTTGTATATTTCCGCAGCTCTGAGCCTTACCAGACCTTATGTATCGAAACCAAGGTACTCGTATCGGTACGCGAAAGCCTATAATGACCTCTAGGTCCAACATATGACATTTTGGCTCACTCTAAACATGACCAAACCTTATATATACATCATACATCATCAATGGCATACTTATCACAACTATACAAGCATGTAAGGGCACTTAACATGCAAAACTTGAATCACCAAAATGTCTATAGGCATGCTTCCTACTCAAACATGCAAAACAAGGTTTCAAGCTATTCACAAGCATATAAATCCTCATACAAGTCCAAAACAACATTTAAAACTTGCACAAATGGGGAGTTTAGAAAAATAACCCTCCCAAACATCAATTGACCACATTGCTTTTATTACTACAAGTCTATTGTAAAACCATACTTGAAAATGAGTAAGTCTTTGGAATCCCCCTTTGCTTGCCCACTGCCTTCAACGATTAATTCTCAGCATTGATGGGAAAAGATAGCGTAAGGACACAAGGCTTAGTGAGGAGTGCTCTAAAACAAACCACCATCAATGCATTTAAAATCGGTTATTCAAACCTTTTGTAAACCTCATTTAAAACATCTTTCAAAGCATCATGCCTTACAAAACTATTCACTTAACATTTCCAAAACACGCATATTAAACCATATGCAACATGTATCATGGAATAACAAAAAAAATCACTTTTGCAACACTTAATTTAAGCTTTCCCATGCATAACAACCAATATGCAAGGCTCAAAGAGTAAACATGTATAAACCAACATATACAACATAATCCATCAACATGATACATCATCAATTATATTGGCTTACAAGTGATCATCAACCAAGTTCCACTTTACAAAATATTACATCGAATACACGGATTCAACAAGTGTCCTCTAAACACTTCATGCAATCTCAATCGGAATTCAAGGTAAAATCACAACCCAATTATCAGTTAGATGTATAATCCACTAACGGGTGTTTTCGGTACCATATAACCCTTCAACCGTTAGGGTACTTGAATAGAGTTTTCTATACACATAAACCCCGCAACATCTAATGCGACTTTTTATAGTTCACTATCAATCCTATGGCCGGCCAACTATATCCGATAACATTTTAAACCACCTCACTTGCCAATATAATTCATTTTAACCATGTACCTCACTATTTTTATATGCATCAACAAAACCATTTACAATGCATTAACCATGCATTAACAAGTATATCACAATACTTCTTGAACCATTTTTCCAAATGCATTCATCATCGTTATATGACCAAAACAGTATAAAACATACTTTATGCATAAACAGTAGGTACCATGTAATTCAAAAACAAGTGCATAAAACCAATTTCACCAACCGAAAACGAGGAAGAATTCTCTTCATACTTATTTTCAAGTTTAAACCAGCATTTCAAGATTAATTTAAACTCCCATAACAACCTTTAAACCAATTCAAAGCTAAATTCTACGTTCTACTCACTGACAACGCAAAGATTTATTCGCCGATGCGAATTACTCCTCCAAGGCTTATGAAACCCTTCCACATGCTTGAGGATCAACTTCCCATGTTTTAACCACAACATAACAGAGGATTTAATGCATCTAAATGCATTCATAAACCCAGCAACATCAATTCACACAAAATCATCAATTTCCCTCCACAACAACTGAAAACAACATCAAACACCTTCCAAACTTAACCCAGCCAAAACCTAAAGGTTTAATCCAACAATTAACATCCAAAACACATTTACAACATCCTTATACATTCAACATTCATTAAACATCCACAACTCCTCAAAAACTCATAACTAACAACCTAGAAAATTAGAGATTCACTTAGTTTCGGGATTCCAATGTTAAAACCAACTTACTAACATTATAAAACATCAAAATCATGTTTTAATCCAGTCAAGAACTCAACAAAATAGAATCATTATGAGATTCTTTCAATTTCTCAATTAAACTCCAATTAAAGCAATTTACTTTATTATAAAACACATATAAAGGATCAATAACTTGGGAATTTCAGTAAAGAACCATTCATTAGAGGAGAAGAACGAAGATCACCTATAATGTTGACTTTCCCCTTAATTTGATTGATTTACATGAGAAAACAAGATTAAAACAATAAGGTTTTGATAACACGCTTAAAGCTCTATATCAATTATATGAATTACTCATTAGCCAATACAAAGTACTAAAAATAGACTCAGAATCTAGGGGTGAGCAAAACTCGACTCGACTCGAAAAAACCAAATAACTCGATTCGAGGCGAAAATACTCGACTTGTCTTGACTCGACTCGAAATTTCATAAACTCGACTCGAAAAAATTTCAAATAAAGTTTGAGTTGTAAAATAGAAACTCGAATAACTTGAAATTTTTAGTAATTAATGGATTTATTTTTAAGTTCGAGACGAGTCCCTCAATTTTTTATTATATATATACCGATATATAAAAATATGAAGAAATATTGCAACATATGAAAAATATGAATAAATGTATATATGCATATCTTATATGATTAGAGAAAGTGTTTTAAATTAGAATCAAACTGTACTATAACATGATAAATAATTACAATTAAATTTTTATAGGAACTCGAAAACTCGACTCGAATTGAAAAAAATTTAAATAAAGTTTGAGTTGTAAAATATGACGCGTCAACTCGAATAACTCGAAATTTTTTGACTCGACTCGATTTGATAGAACGCTCACCCCTATCAGAATCTATACTACCCGAATTCAAATGCGAGTGGTGGATGTTGTACGATATAAATAAAGTTCCAAAAAAATGCCGAAGAAGCTGAACAAATCATATTAACAAATAAGATCGAGAAGTCAACAATCTCTAGAATAAGTGATTAAAAGTTTTCGATTGACATTTTTTCCTCTTTTCTATGTTGTAGGTTCAATACTCATTAAGATTTTTTTTCTATTCCCCCTCCCCTAGATATTAATTGTTAAAAAAATAAATAAGACTGAGATAAAAGATAAATGGTTAGTTTGATATTGTTTTTAGAAAGCATAATGAAAAGGTATGTTTAGATTGTTTGATTAAAATTTGTATATTTGGATTATTGTTAAAAATTATTTTTAAATAGATCAAATATTTATTTTATATATTATTTTTTAAATATATAATAATTGGTGACGTAAATGAGTACATATGAGTAAGTTTGTTCAAAGGTACTTTTGGAAAAGAAAAACTAAAAATCTCAATTTTGAAAAGTCATTTTCAAAAGCTATTAATAAGTACTTTTGTACTTAAAAAGTACTTGGTTTGTATTGTTTTTTATTCTAAAAATACTTTTGAAATAAAAATTTTACTAATTGGTCAAGTAATCAAGGATGCTCATGTTGCTTCATCTGGTATAAGTTCGAATCTCGATATTTATCTTTGAATGTAAATATATCTCTACTTAATTAAAATACACTTTTAAAACCGAAACACGAAAAAAGGCCGAAATATTTTGAGAAGTACCACATTTCTTAAAGTGACACGTGTCCATGATAATCATTAACCACCCAGTCAAGGGCATAGCTCCCTTGAGACCTGATGGTTTGCGTCCTATTAAAAATATTATATATTTGATAATTTTTGTTAAATAGTAATGGCATAAAGTCAAAAAATGTCCTTAACGTTTAATTGGATAGTTTTGGCTTTTATTTTTTGAAGCACTTTAACACTCAACGTTTCATTTTAGGTCAAAATGACCCCTAAATGAATAAAAATTTTTAGTCAACTAGCGATAAATGAATTGAAATAGTGCAGCAAACCTACATAGCAGTGCACAATGATATGGCAGTGCCATATAGATAAGGGTATTGACTTGACAAAATGGTACACTAGTCAAAAATATAATTTTATAAAATTATATAAAATAAACGGTTAACCAATTAAATGATTACGGTTTAGGGTCGAGAATTGAGTGACCCAAACTTACCGGTTAACCGAAATAATTTGCTAATTGTTAATTAAATCCGGTTTTGCACATCCCTAACCAAACGTTAAGGTTAAGGGCATTTTTTGAAATTATGCTAATAGTAATTTGATCATGTAAAAGGGTATTTAAATTAAAAATATAAGAGCTAATTAAATATTTAATCAAGTAAAAGCTAAAGTAAAAAAAAAGATAAGTGATCCACAAATTTTTTGGTCTAATAACAATTCAAGTCTTTATAAATTTAAATATTAGATAAATTAAACATTCTCTCTTAAATTTTGAATTTAAATACTTAATAAACATTTATATTTTTCTTTTTATTATTTTTATTTCTTTTAATGTTTGATTCTGGCTCTGTTCACGAAGCAAGCGAGAAGCGACGGCCTAGGCAGACACCACGAACCAATGAAAAAGTGAGACCAAGGGAGAGCAAAACATATGAGAGGGAGAAAAACTTTGGTATAAAGGCTAACGTCTAGTTCATTCCTTCCCCAATTAAAAGTAAATCCAAATCAATGGGATTCATCAATAAATATCCAGATAGTGTGTAATTAACCGAACCATGTCCATAAAAGAAACAGATTACTTCAGTTAACACTGCACTAATTCATCCATTCAAATCTAAAGAAATCAACTGCTAACCTATGACTTAAATATGTTCAACCATCTGCTAACCAAGATAGCACCATGTTTTCACTTTACCATGGATCGGTCAGTGTTCTTCGCAAGCATCGCTTCTTCGATCCATGTTGCATGTTCAGCATCTCCATGACCTGCGCTTGCACCAAATAATTCTTGAGAATTGAACTAAGCACCTCGAAAATCTAAATAACCAAGCAACCAACTTAGAGGTTATAAAATCAAAACAGAAACGGCTCAGTACCTGATTTTTCTGCATTTCCATTATTTCTGCCTGCAGCAACCAAAGTACAGTCAAGAACTGAATGTAAGTACGTGATGGACACACTGAAACAAAGAAAGGTAAGAACATACGTTTTGCTTCTGCAATTCTTCGTTCTCGTCTTTTAGCTTCGCAACTTCTTCTTCCAGTTCGGTCGTATAAGCCTAACAGATAAAAAACAGTGGATGCCATATGAAACATCAAAGCACAAGCCTGAGGACACACCATGATTTTAAACAGTTATTATATAGGACAGAACAGTTTTGATTCGTTATGTTTAGAACAAAATCAACTAGGTCAAGGAATGTAAACCTTAATGGTTTTATTTGATTCTTATAATGTGATACAGCTTCAAACTTCTCGTGTTGTCGAAACAAATGCTCCATTACCTCGCAACACGAATCCTTATAACTCCTCATGACCTCGAATTCTCACAATCTTTCATCCCTTCTCATGTCAGATTGCTATCAAATTACCACACTGCCGCATGATTCATGAAATTTGAGATGCAGGCATGTCACAGATAATAAAAGCACAAGGTCAATGGTTTGTACAACTCATTAGTCCTTAATTCGAGTCAAAAATCTTAGAGATATCGATTCTTAAACTTCCACGAGATGCATAACAAGTCGAATACAGACCGATAATATTCAGTTCAAAGATGATAACACTGCATATTCCAAATGGTCTACCTTTACTACAATTAATTACAAGTAAGAAACATACTGACCTGCTTGCGAGCTCGAGATCTTGCAGCGGATTCTCTGTTTTTTATCATTCTCCTTTGCCTCCTCTCAGCAACCTTTTCCACGGCACCGGATTTCCTACCCCTCAAACTTCCATTAAACACATAAGGAACTGGAGAAATAGAGGAATTATCTGCACTACTCTTCCCTATCCCATTCGACGAAAGCTGGTTAGCCGGTGATCCGGTTGAAACGCCCACTGGCCCTCCTAAACCAATCATCCCCAACGTTCCACCTCGTAGTCCACCGCCCTGAATATGACAATTGCGCAGCCCCTGATCCCCAATCACAGTAATTCCACCTCTATTTGCAGTACTCCCCAACTCAGATCCGAATCCTACAACAGGTTGCTTAGGAAGAATTGGTTGCTGAGCTAATTGGTGGTGGTTTGAGTTAACTCCATTAACGTTGAATGGCAAATTGGAACCAATTTGATTACCAGCAAATTGGATGTCCTCTCTTACGACACCAGCCCTCACCAAAAACTCTTCCAAAGTCATCTCCCCCAACGTTTGCTGCATGTGGGGCATATTATTATTAGTCCCTGGCACTGCAGTTCGAATCCCATCTTTCCCTATTGAATACTCCTTTGACATATCTTTCCAAACTTCATCAACAGTCTTTTGGCTAAGTGTCCTCGGCAAGGTCAGGGACCCTTGCCTTTGTAACCCTCCCTTTCCGTCCAGGCCAACGCCGGCAGAAGCCATTGTTTGAGTCTCTTCAGCGCTCCAAATGTTCTTCAACAACTCATCCATGTTCATCGACCCAAAATCTTTGCCTATCCCGCCCGTAGTGCTTTGGAACTCATCAAAGGTTAGAGAATAGATTGACGGCTGTCTACTTAACAGAGTATTCCCACCGCCGTCAGCTGCTGCTGGTGGTTGGCTACTTCCGAAGTTCTTGTAGTTCATGTTGGTCGCCATTAAAATCTGGATAAAACAGTACTGAAAAGTTTGGCTTATATTGCTATAGTTCAATTAAAGAAGAAATTAAAAGTTTAAGTTTTTACTTTTTTTTTCCAAGGTTGGGACATTCAGACATAGAAGATCTAAGCTAATGAGAACATGAATTTTTGTCAAAACAAAAAATAATAAGAACATGAGTTGTTTTAGTTTACCTTTTTAGGACAGCGGGTTTGGTTTGGCTCCTTCTTCTTCGCGACTTGGCTTCGAGGAACCGCAAGTGTACCGTTGTCTTTTTTAAGACAATTTAAGAGGCTAAATCATTTAAATATACCTCTTAAAATAATTATTTAGATAAATACTCTCATCCAATATTATTTAAATAAATACCCCTTTTAACTTACGTCCTATCAAAAGTAAATTTTGAATTCACATTCTATTAAAAGTTAGTTCTGTGTAAAATAAATGTAATAAATAATATTTTTTACCTACCACTCAACATTAAACTCGCGTTTAATGAAAATAAATTCAAAACTCGCTTTTAGTAGACGCAAGTTTTATCCTACGTGGATTGAAAGTGATATTTATTTAAATAATTGAAAATTATTTATCTAAATAATTATTTTAAGGGCTATATTCGACTAATTTTGCCTGAATAAGAAGATATAGAGAGAAATAGTATTCTCTTACACTATGTAAAACTTGAAAGTTTTATATTTTTTGAACTGTTGAATGAAGGTAAATGGATGGATGAGATTAGCAGTAGAAAATGTGAAGATAATCACTTGAAAAAAAATAAAAAATAATTTTAGCCATTTATTACCCTTATCCACCTGTCTAAAAAATATGTAAAAATAATTGAGTTTTACGTAATGTAAATGTATCGTAACTCATATATATATATATATATATATTCTCGTGAGCTTGTTTTAAATAATGTTTTGTGGGCCTGGATTGGCAAAACGTGGACCATTGAGAAAGAGTTGTCCGCTGGTAACTTGAGATCTGGACCGTCCACGTTGAGTGTAGAGGAAGGGTAGTCACTTGTGTGAATTCTATTGGTTTGGATTTGTTGTGTGTAATGATGTCGTTGTCTGGGATTAGCGTCATATCTCCAACGAGTGGGATAAATGCTAAGGACTGGGTGAACATTTAAGTTGATAAATTTTATTTTATAATTTAAATTTTATTTAAAAAATTATTCGAATTATTCTTACTAGTAAAATCGAGTTTAACGCAAACTCCAATAAATCAAAATAAGAGAAAAAAAAATATTTTTCGAGTAGGATTGTATTCGCCTAGGGGTGTTAGGGTATTTTGGTCTAAAGAATAAGTTGGATTCGATATTTATCCGCTTTCACACGCACGTGATAAAGCAATGATTCTGGATAACTACGTCTGCATCTTCGGGACCCACGGTTTTATGCGGGTTTCATTTGAAAAAGTACACTTTTCTTCTTATAATGAATTTAAAGAAAGAGAAAAAGTTTAATAAATAATTTGTGTAAATTAAAGATTATACGTGTTTTTTAAATTTAGAGGTTAGAAATTTAGTTTAAAATTTAAAGTTTAGGAGTTTAGGTTGTAAGGTTTAAAATTTAAAGTTTATGGTTAGAGTTTATAGTTTATAATCTAGGGTGTTAGGGTTTTAAATTTTGGATTTTATAGAAGAGTTGTGTAAAAATATTTTACACAAACTATGTATCAAAATAAAACCCTTAAAAAAAAGCTTAATCATTAAATAAGTATTCAAATTATATTTTTAGATAGGTATTTGAAATATATTTTAGGTCAAATAAATATTTAATGTTTCATTCTGTGACTCATTTAAGGATTTTTCGTCAACAATCGTTAAAAAAAAGTTTTGTCATCCAATCAAAAAATGGCATGTGACTTATTTTTTTATATATTTTTAATTTCTAATTTTCCTTAAAAATTTAAATTTCTTTTAAAACCCCAAAGTTTTAATTTCTTTCAATTAAATCTCCAAATCACATCTCCCTTACTGTCCGGCATCCCCCACAAGTCAGTAGTTCACCGTTCACCGCTCAAAGTGTCGTGCACCTCACCGTTTGACATCCGTCATTCTCTACCCGTTGGTTAGAACTCAATCGACCTCTTTTTTCTTCATTATTGGGTGTTCGTCGACGATGCAAATGGTGATTTTTTTGTCGATTTTTGAAGACTAGATGATGAAATTTTCGATAGAGGGGTTCGATGAAGACAAGGGTGGCCAGTGGTGGTTTAATCGGTGATCGGAGTGGAGAAATTTAGGGATTTAGAGTTAGGGTTGGAGGTTAGAGAAATTAAAGATTGTGGGGTAAATTAATATTTTTTATTTTTGGATTTTTGGATTTTGATTTCAGAAAATGATCAACCATGCCACGTGTTCAAATTTCATTGGATAACAGAAAAAATAACGTATGTCACAGAAAAATCTTAAATGAGTCACATAATAAAACATTAGACACGTATTTGGCCCAAAATATAATTTAGGCATCTGTCTGAAAAAAAGTACAGTATGAGTACTTATTTGACTGTTAAGCCTTTAAAAAAAATTAAGTAGTACTGTTTTTTTTTTTTTACCTTGAATTAAGTAAGTATTGACTTTGAATTTCAAACATTGTTTGGCGTGTTCCTAAAAATTAAGGACTAAATAGGAATATATTGTTGGAAAATGTTGATTTTGAATTTTAAAATATATTTTACCCATTTTGTATTACTTCCAATACAATTGCAGCAAATATTCTTTATCGGCTTGATCTGTTATTAATTTAAATAGTTATAACTTGATTTGTTATTCAAAGGATAATATATTAAGATTCACTAATTGACCTAGTGGTTAAGGATGTTTTTGTTATCTCATCT
This sequence comes from Hibiscus mutabilis, assembly GCA_019671005.1. Lineage (NCBI taxonomy): Eukaryota > Viridiplantae > Streptophyta > Magnoliopsida > Malvales > Malvaceae > Hibiscus > Hibiscus mutabilis. The sequence goes on from CM033742.1 coordinate 7,665,543, forward strand.
TGTATGAATTCGAATCTCGGTATAGAAATGTAATACCTCTCTATTTAATAAAAAAGTACAGTATACTATTAAATTAAAAAAAAATTGACACATGAACACGATTCGAGTTGAGTGTCGTCGTCGCATGTATATGTTTTATCTTTAATCACTCAATGAGTATAAATTTAAAATGTTATATTTAAACACTTGAAAAAAATTAATGTCTAATCAGTGTGAAATTTACTTTGTTGCACTACCAAATGTCGTATTAGTTAGATATTAATTTTTAAGTGTTTTATATTAAAAAAACATTGTATTATATATATTTTTATAGTTAAATGAGACACGATTTTTTTATAATTAACATAAAGAAGCACATCACACATTGATAGTTTTTTTTTTTTTTTTTGAAAATCACACTTTTCCATAATTAACACAACGAAGTATATCAAATAAATCTCGCATTACCAAATCTTTAGTCCTTTTGCTTTTAGAAGTAATTTTTTTAAAAAAATATTATTCTACATTGGTTAAATATTAAATTTTTAAGTGTTAAAATTGACTGAATCAAATCAAATATATTTAAATAATAAATAAATTTATCGATTGATTGTTAGTTCAGTTAATACCATTATCATTACAACATCTAACCGACAAGATTATGCATTCGACAGCACTTGAACGCATTTATCTTCAGTTTATAAGTTTGAGGTTATGACTATTTTAAACATTAAAATTTGTATAAAAAATATTAGCCACTGAATTTTAAAAAATAGAAATAAATATTATAATTTAAATCAATTTTCGATTATTACAATTTCTTTAGGTCATATATCATTAATTGTAAAGTAAGGCCAATATAGCCAAAAAGACAAAAAGCACTTTCATTGTCATCTTCCATAAAGAAAACACATCATATTTATGGATTTACTTTCTCTAGTGGGGAACATTTACACGTATCTATCAACCTTACACATCTCTATATTATGGTTAAGGAGGTAAAAAGCTAACCCAAGTGAAAACCCGACTGAAACTTGCTCGAGTCAGAACTTGGTTTGACTCGAGGATGCGATGACCCGAAACTGATTTGTAACTGACTGTTGTTGACCCGAACCCGAGTTGGACCTGTTATTGTAGTAACCAAACTCGACCTGCATCCGACCGAGAACGACCCGAACCCGAATTGAACTTGTTACTGTAGACCCGAAACCCAACCTGCACCCGACTGAAACAAACCCGAACCCGAGACTAACCTGACAGATAACCGCTATTACCCGACTGAATCGACCTGAGATCTAATTTTACCTGACATGTTTTGAACCCGACCTGTTAATTGACCCGACTTGTTTTGAACTCGGCCTGTTGTTGGCCTGAACTAATATTGACTTGGCTTGATTTACCTAACATGTAATTGAGGAAGCCTATGATTTGATGATTTGATGAATTTAAAGTGTTGATAAATGTAAACTATTAAGTGCTGGTAAATATAAACTATTAATTTTTTAAATCAATTTAAAGTGTTAAACAATCTTTTTGTTATATATACATATATAATCAATTAAAAATATCAAAAAAGGAAAGATTGGATTCAGATATTCATTTGACACTACTAAGTTTGAAATTTTATTAAATAATTCAATGCTTAGTAATAATTCAATATGCTTAGTAACTCATTCAATATAAATTATTTGTCAAGTTTGAACTACTAAGTTTGAACTAAATTAAAGTTTTAACTTTCATGTTGATGTTATCATGTGTACAATTACATGTTTACATCTATATCAAAATTTTGTGTATAATTATATTTAATCAAAGTTTATTATATGTTATAATAATAATAATAATGTCTGAATTGAATTAACTTATTAAACTTAGAATCTAATTGAGCTAAACTAAAATCTAGAAGCATAAATCATGGACATAATTAAAAGAATTCTAAAACTAAATGTAAAATTTCAATTAAATTAATGTAAGTTGGGACTCAATTGAATTAAACTAAAACAATTGGTGAAAAATAGGTAAAAAACAAAATTTTGGAGGGAAATAAGGCACCCATTTTTTAGGTTTGAGATCAATTCAGTATTAGTCTAAAAATTTTGGAGGATAAAAGCCACCCAAAATTTTGAAGGGAATTAGTGGAATTTCTATTTTTGGTAATTTAGTCTAATAATATTTTTGTTTATTCTAGTCCCTATAATTTAATTTTTAGTCAAATTGCCCCATATTTATTTATATTTTTGACAATTTAGTCCAATTTATTTTAGTCCCTAAAATTTAATTTTTACTCCAAATTAACCTCTATTCATTTTTTGTATTTTATTCTAGTCCCTAAAAAGTAAAAACCTGCCTGCCTATTTTTCAAGTTGATCTGCCCGCAGCCCTCCCATATTTAAAATGTAATTGCCAATTGCTATAACAAATGGAGGAAATCTTGCCGCCCATTTTTTAATGGGTTATTAGCGGATTAAGCCATTACTAGTTTAGGAGCTTTACACTTAAGTCCTTTTTTTATTTTTTAGTTTTAGTTTGATTCATTTTAGTCCCAATTTGAGTTTAGTTTCCTTAGACCTTTAGGTTTAAGTTATTTTTTAATTAGATCCTCCTTCATAAAATTGTTTAATAACTAAAACGTTTGACTGGCTTTTGAAGGCCCAATTTATTTCGGCAAGGATGAAAAACGGCGTCGACAATTATAATGTATTAAATTATAATTATTAGTGTTTGGGGTTATGGGATTAGTTTAGAGATTAGAGGATTAGTTTTGCACTTTAATTATTAGTGCTTGCAATATTTAGGGGTTGAGGTGTAAATGTGTCAAGTTGAGTGTTTGGGGTTATGAGATTAGTTTAGGGATTAGGGGATTATGCTTGTACTTTAATTATTAGTGATTGTAAGATTTAGGTGTTGAGGTTCGGGGATTAAGGGTAATGTGTCAAGTTGAGTGTTTGGGGTTATGGGATTAGTTTAGGGATTAGGAGATTATGATTGTACTTTAATTATTAGTGATTGTAAGATTTAGGGGTTGAGGTTTGGGGTTTATGGTTATAATATTCGTTTCAAGTTGAGTGTTTGGGGTTATAAGATTAGTTTAGGGATTAGGAGATTGAGGATTAGGCTTGTACTTTAATTATTAGTGATTGCAAGATTTAAGGGTTAGGGGTAAATGTGTCAAGTTGAGTGTTTGGTAGGAGTTATGAGATTAGTTTAGGGATTCGGTTTGCACTTTAATTGTTAGTTATTGTAAGATTTAGTGGTTGAGGGATTCGAATTGACCCCTATTTATTTTAAAATTTTCTAATATAGTCCAATGTTTTTAATATGATGATATTTTTGTTCATTATAGTCCATAAAACTTTATTTTTAGCCGAAATTGAACCATATATATTTATACTTTTGGTAATTTAGTCGAATAATATTTTTGTTTATTCTAGTCTCTACAATTTAATTTTTAGTCAAAAATGCCCCATATTTATTTATATTTTTGGCAATTTAGTCAAATAATATTTTTGTTTATTCTAGTAGCTAAATTTAAATTTTACTCCAAATTGACCCCTATTCATTTTTTATTTAGTCCAATGTTTTTAATATGATGATATTTTTGTTAATGTTAGTCCCTAAAACTCTATTTTTATTCCAAATTGACCCCCATTCATTTTTTGTAATTTAGTCCAATTTTTTTAATATGATGATATTTTTTGTTCATGTTAATCCCTAAAACTTTATTTTTCACCGAAATTATCCCTTATTAATTTCTGATTTTTGTAATTTACTCTAATATTTTAAATATGGTGATTTTTTTGTTCATTATAGTGCATAATATTTATTTTTAATGTGATTCGTGTTTGTGAAATGCGTTAAATAATTCACTGAAATGACATTACCCAAAGTCTATCGATTATTTGTACCAAACTCAAACTTAATAGGAATTCGAAACCCGAATTAACCCGACCTGAAGTGAACCTGACTTGAAATGAACTCGACCTGAAATGAACCCGACCTAAAATGAACCCGAGCCCAAATTAACACATCAATTAACTAATTTAGACCCGAACCATTTTGACCCGACCTGAAACTGACCCGCACCCGACCTGAATCGAGTCAAAACATTAAATTGACTTGAAATGACATGTATTCTATTTGACCTGACCTAACAAGACCCGACCTAAAAACCCATCCAATTACCTGTTTTTACATTCCTAATGAAGAACGGATTATGGGACATCAAGCCAAGTCGAGGCTGGTTTACCTGGCACTATAGGGACACGACAGAAAACCATATTAAGCAAAGACTTGACCGCTTTGTGGCGACCATTCCTTGGTTACATTCATTCGGGCAATGTGAGGTGATCACTAAGTACTCTAAAGATTCTAATCATAGCTTCCTACTCCTTAACACCGAAAACAAGCTAACAAGGGTGGATAAATTCGATGATTATTTTAGATTTGATATGAGTTGGGCCAATGAAACAGAGTGTTCAAACATTGTCCAAGAAGCTTGGATGGGCTCAGAGGGGACTGTTCTGGAAAGAATTAAAAAAGTGAGAGATGACCTTAAAGTTTAACAAGCTAAACGAAGAAAGGAAAGTATAAGAGACAAGAAACAGTTGAAGCTTAAAGTCGAGAAACTATTAGATGATGACATTACCGAGGCAAACCTGGAAGCTTTGAAGAGAGCAAATAGGGAGCTAAAAGAGGTGCTAGACAAGGAAAAAATTTATTGGAGACAACGTTCCCGAGTTAGATGGCTTAAAGATGGTGACCGTAACACCAGTTTCTTTCATGCAAGAGTAAGAAATCGAAGAAAAAGAAACTATATTAAAGGCATAGAAGATGAATCGGGGAATTGGGTGGAAGGTGAGGAGAATGTGTTTGGTGTGGTAAGCAAGTTCTTCTCCAACCTTTTCCAATCAAATAACGGATCAACCTCAGACATGATCCTTCAAGCTGTTGAAAACTGTGTCACACCGGAAATGAACAACAAACTTTGTGCATGTTTCACGGTGGCGAAAGTACATAAAGCTTTATTTCAAATACACACGAACAAAGCCCCAGGTCTTGATGGCCTTCCAGCATCTTTCTTTAGGAAGTTTTGGCATGTTCTCAATCATGATTTTACTCGTCTTTGCCTGGACTTGCTCAATGGAAGATTGTCTATGAGTAAAGTAAGCAAAACAGTGATTGTCCTCATCCCGAAAATTGATGAACCTTCACTTATGAAGCACTTTCGGCCCATCAGCCTTTGCAATGTTGTGTACAAAACTTGTTCCAAAGTGTTGGTCAATCGGCTTAAGTCCATTATGTCTGCTTGTATTGCCGAAAACCAAAGTGCATTTGTGATAAGTAGATTAATCTCAGACAATGTGATTGTGGCGCATGAGTTGTTTCATTACCTTAAAGGCTTGAAGAACGGTCCTAATAAGGGTGCAACAATTAAATTGGATATGGAGAAGGCTTACGATAGGGTGGAGTGGCATTTTCTAATTGATGTGATGACTTGCATGGGATTTGCCTCTGAATGGATCAACACTGTAATGTCTTGTGTAACCACTACTTCCTATTGTTTCAAAATCAACGGGGTGATTTCATATGCCTTCAGACTTTCAAGAGGACTTCGAAAAGGGGATCCTCTTTCACCCTATCTTTTCCTCTTTTGCACCCAGGGGCTCTTGGCATTGTTATTGAAAGAGCAAAGTCAAGGGCAAATTAAAAGTATCAGGGCAAGCCTATAAGGACTGAGGGTGAAACATCTCCTCTATGCAGATGATTGTCTCTTGTTCATCAAGAACTCCAAGGCAGAAGCATTGCGATTGAAGTAAGTGTTATCCACTTATGAGAGTTCTTCAGGGCAAAAAGTGAATGTAGACAAATCATTCATTTATTTTAGCAACGGAATGAGTTTGCAAAGCAAGACCACCATTAAAGATGCTCTTGGGATGAGAGATGAAGCGGAGCTTGGCCACTACCTCGGGCTTCCATTGATTGTTGGTAAGAACAAGACCGAAGTTCTCGAGTATTTGGGGATTAAAGTGGAGAAAAAAGTTACCAATTGGACAAAAAGCTTGTTGTCATATAGAGAAAGAGAGGTCCTAATCAAATTGGTTGCACAAGCCATTCCCGCCTATGCTATGTCATGTTTCCTCCTCCCCGATTGTATCATCGACCCTATGACTTCAATCACAAGAAAGTTCTGGTGGTCCGACAACTCCAAAGAGAAAGGGTGGTCATATGTGGCTTGGAACAAGTTGTGTAAACCGAAAAGATTTGGAGGCCTCGGCTTTAGAGAATTGAAGACGTTTAATATGGCTCTGTTAGCCAAACAAGTGTGGAGGCTCGCTTGCAACAGAGAATCTTTTTTGCTACAAAGTACTTCCCCAATGGAAATGTGTTCGAAGCAAAGCATGGAGACAAACCTTCCTTTATTTGGAGTGGCATTTTTAAGGCGAAGGAGACTATAAAAGATGGATTTCATTGGAGGATTGGGATAAATAGCAAGGCTCAGATTTTCAAAGACAAATGGGGCTCCTCAAAGCCAATCACTATTGAAGGTAACCACATTGACAATGAACTTTGCCCTATAACTTGTGGTGAATTTATGATTCATGATTTGGCTTTTTGGAATGTGGTAAAAATTAACCAAGTCTTTGCGGAGGCGGATGCCACTGCCATAAGCTGATGCCCTATTGCACCTGCCACCGAAGATGTGCTTGTTTAGGGACATCATTCATCAGGGAACTATACCACCAAAACTTGTTACACTTGGATTCTTAACCAAAACAACGAGACTAGGGACTCCTCGGTTATTTGGAAGGCTATGGCAAAAATTCCAACCTTACCAAAGATTAGAATTTTTGGTTAGCGTCTTTGCCATGATGCCTTCCCCACGGGTCACAAACTTGCTGCTGCAGGTTTGAATGATGGAATGTGCAAATTATGTAACCGAGAGATAGAAACTTGCTTACATGCTTTTCGAGACTGCCCAGCTACCAAGGAAGCTCTTGATCTGACAGGTTTATCTATTATCCTCCCTACCGAGCCGTTCACTAGCTGTAAGAATTGGCTTGAGGAATCACTCAAGAAAGTTGATAAAGACCAATTCACCTTCCTTGTCGTCCTATTGTGGAATCTATAGAATCGGAGGAATAAATGGATCAATGAAAACAAGCTACTTCCGGTTCGTACGGTAGTAGATTATGCAAAGCCGATTACATCAAAAATACTCAGCAACCTAAGAGCACACGGGGAACTTGATCACTTTTAATCGATACCTTCGATGGAAATGCCCTCGATGAACACGATCAAAGTCAATGTGGATGCAGCCTTCCTGCCGAACACTGGGGCCGCATCTGTGGGTGCCATTGCCTGTAATGAGCATGGACTGGTGGTGGATGCCCGAGCACACAAGCTTAATGGAGTCCACTCTGCTGAGACTGCCGAGGCATGTGCCTTCACCATAGGGATCCAGATTGCGGTTCAAAATGGATGGGACACGGTCATTATTGAGAGCGACTCCATTGCTATAGTTGCCAAGCTCAATGCAGACATGCTTGACAGATCAATTGCGGCATCACACCTTACAGAGGCATTCTCACTCTTGACCGAGCATAGTAACTTTAAAGTTGTCCATATTGGTCGAGGAGCAAACAAAGCGGCACACTCTCTTGCAAAATGGGGCTTGACTTGTAATGAACCATATGTATTTTCCTTTGAGATTCCAGATTGTATTAATGAAGTTGTAATCAATGACGCCATTTATGGCTAAGCAATGCAATCTACCTTTCAAGAAAAACAAATTGAATCATACAATAGGGTTTGAAGGGGTGTTCAATTTCCTTTGCTTTCCCCAAATAATTGGGTGATATGGTGATGATGTGGTAGAGAGAGCGCATTGATGGTCAATTATCAGTGAATTGCTTCATATGCGCAGGGACGGACGCATTGTATTGTGTTAGGGGACGAACCTATAAAATTTTAAGAGAGGCGGGCTTATACATTTTTAGGGTGAGAGAAAATAGATTATTTATTTATTTTCTATTGAAAATAAATAAAAAATTCTAAAAAATATCTAAATACTATATGAATTTCAAATTTCAAGGGGCGACTACCCCTTTTAGCCCCCCTCGACAGTGACGGGAATTTTTTTTCACCTTTGTCTCCCTATTTAAATTTTATTAAGATCTGGTTTATTTATGAATTTACCCCCCACTTTCAAACATTTATAGTTTGCCCCCCAATCCCAAAGCCTGGCTTCGTCCCTGCCCCTCGGTCCATCCCTGCATACGCGCAGGGAAGACGATGTTTTTCGGTAGGTACGAACTCATGGTTTTGTGTTAGGGTGCAAATTTTTATACTTAATAAAATATATAAGAATTTAAAAAATTTCACGGTCTAAAATTAAATCAACAATATGAATGAAAAAAAATCAAAATATATAACAAATTGAAATTTTTAAAAGGTGCGATTGTCCTTAATACTCTCGGTCTATCTATATTTTCGATCTGTTTGTTACCCCTCGTGTAGAGATAATTTATTATTACTAAACCGCTACAAAATCAAATCACAATTTTAACTCAATACAATATTTATATTAATATATAATCGTTTTAATGATTTGAATCTTATAAAAAAAATTAGAGATGAAGTTAAATTAACGAGAATATAAATTGTTTGTCCTTTTTTTGGTGTCTTTGTGTATGTTCCACATTATAAAAAATTAAATGTAGGATTTAAGGTTAAGGATTAATGTTATAATTTAAGGTTAGGATTTAGGAAATTACGATAGGGTGTATTTTCTAAGGTTTATGGTTTAGGATTTAAAATTTAGGGTTAAGACTTAGAACTTAACTTTGTAGTGCTGAGGCACAGAAATGAACACAGAAAATGGGAGATTTTTGTCTAATTAATGACATCACATTAGTTTAGGGCGTCATAATGTGATGTCATATAAGTAATATGAACTTTACAAAATATGGAATAAATTGGCATATATTTAAAATATGAACATTATGATATTATCATAAATAAATTAAAGTGAAAAATAAAAATGTGAGAAACCTTAGCTTGTTATGGAATAAATTGACATATATTAAAATTGTAGAATGAATTAAAATGTATTAAATCAATAAATAGAGAGATGTAGATCCTCCTGCGGCTCTGCTGGGTATGGTACAGGAGGAGCAACTGCACTGCTTGCCCGAGATTGATGCATAGTCTTCGCTTATTTTTTGTCCGAGTTGTAATATTATTAGTAATATTAATAATATAAAAATAAAAAATAATAAAATAGAAAAAAATGAATGAGAAATAAAAAAAACAAAAAAATAAATGAAAAAGTAAAAAAAAAGAAATTGCACGGAGCAGGGTGCTCTACGTCTCCACCTTACCCACCTCTGTGCCTATATAAAGGCATGAGAGGGGCAGCCCAAAAACACAATCAATTCGGCTCCCCAAAATATTTGGGAGCCCAGTCCGACCGAACAAGGCTGGCCGGGGTTTAGGGCAGTGTCCTCGGCCCCAGTTAGTTCGATCTAGCATTCAATTGAGGTCTTTTTTAGGGTTTGATCTAGTTAAATTTTTTGGGCCATTACGAGGTGGCACGGAGATTTTAGTGGGGGTATATCGAAATTTTTCATTCGAACTTCCAGTGGGGTAAAAATTTTCGATCCTTATCTTTGTATTTATTTTATTAGTAGGGTGATATATAGTTTTGTAATATTAGTATGTTATTTATATTTTTTGTATTAGATTTAAGACATGATTTAGATATCATGATGTATATGTTTATTTTTTAATATATGTTTTTTTTTCTATGTTCATGCTTTTATTTATGTTTATGTATGATTTATTATGTTTCTTAGTTATATATTCGATATATTTAATTGTCAATGCGGTGCTCTCTTTTTTTACGGTAAACTTGGCTATCAGTCTAAGACGTAGATGGTAGTTTTCGTTTATCCCTCGAACATTAGAGCCCTTAAAATTTATTCGCACATATAATCGAATTTTAATTTAATTGTCACTTTAACCTGTAAAATTTGATATTAATAAAGCGGTAATTATTTGGTACCAATTTTGGGCGGTGTGGGGGTGCTAATCCTTCCCCATCCGTAATCAACTCTCGAACCCTAGTTTTTAAAAAGGAATCTCTGGTTTTTGTTTTAATGGTGTCCGGTCTACCAAAATGGCCAGTGGCGACTCCAAGTTTTTCAAAAAATACGAGTTTTTTTTAAATCCCTCTTTTTAATAACTTTTCAAATAAATACGGGACCCTACCATTTTAATATTTATAATTAATTATTTTCGTAGCTGCCCTCGACTCAAAATAGTCGCTACAGCATGGCGACTGGTTTTATTTCTTTAAACAAAAAGAAGTTAAGCCAAAAATTTTACCGCTTTACTAATATCAGAAGTTGCGGGTTAAAGTGACGATTAAACTAATATTTGTTTATAAATGTGAGTCTATTTTAACGCATTTAAAATTAGACATATAAACTCGCCTGTCTAAGTGAGGGGAAACTGATATTGCTTTCGAGGGGATATTGTTCCTACGTATGGGCCTAGCAAGTACCTTCGGGGCTCTACTACTCTATGTTTTCGATCGTTTCCCCGTATGGACATAAAGAAATGGGTCCCCCTGAATTGAACCCGGTTAAGAGGAGCCTATAATGAGTGATGACCGGGGGCTTTGCTACCCTTAGTAGGGGACATCAAGGACAGTTCGGGTAACTTTAGCATCAAAATTGCATGTAGAGAACATAGAAAGCCCACTCCTCTAGAGCCATGCGGACATCCTAGAATATCATATGACATATGATTAGCTTATTCCATGCTTTGAATTTCTCTTTCTTTCTCGCATTTATTTATTGCTTATTAATTGCATTCGATTTACTAACCCATTTTTTGTTTTTTCTTCTTCTGCATATCTTTACGCATTCACATGACATGATATAATGGGTTGATTGTCAAACTGATCACTCAAATTAGAAAACTTTCACCATGAATGGAAAATGTCTCAAGACAAAAGATGAAAACATGTAGGATCGGCATCGGTGCTAGAAGTGATTGAGCCGGCGAGAATACCAACTGCAAAAAAATTAAGGCTTTTTCAGTAGTTTCTAAAAATATATGTCATTTTTCTTAAAAATCAAAAATTTTAATTTAACCCTTTCGTAAGGGTATTTTAAAAAAAAAACTGATTTTTTAATTTAACCCTTCCATAAGGGTATTTTTTTCTTAAAAATCAAACTATTAATTTAACCCTTCTATAAGGGTATTTCTTCTTAAAATTGATTTTTTTTTAATTTAACCCTTTCGTAAGGGTATTTTCTTAAAAATCAAGTTCTTAAATTTAACTATTTTATATGGGTATTTTTCTTTAAACCGAATTTTTAATTTAACACTCTTGTAATAATATTTTTCTTAAAAATTGAATTTTTAATTTTACTCTTTCGTAAGGGTATTTTTCTTAAAAATCAAGTTCTTAAATTTAACCCTTTTATATGAGTATTTTTCTTTGAATCAAATTTTTTATTTAGCGCTGTCGTAATGATATTTTTCTTAAGAACTAAATTTTTAATTTTACCTATTCGTAAGGGTATTTTTCTTGAAAATCGAATTTTTAATTTAACCCTTCTATGAAGGCATTTTTCTTAAAACCCTTTATTTCAACTTTTCCACAAGGATATTTTTTTCTTAAAATCGAATCCTTCCTTAGAGATACATTTTTCCCTTAAAATTTTTTATTTCAATTTCCCTAGGAATATTTTTCTTAAACCGTTTTTTCTAATTCAACCCTTCCACAAGGGAATTTTTCTTAAAAATTTTAATCCTTCCTATAGGATATTATTTTTTTTTTAAATTGAAGGTAGAAAAAGGATAGAGAGTCTTCCACCTGCTTGAAGCGACAGAAGGATCAAGAGCTAGAGTGGAAGCTTACATGCACAAAACATGTTTTCTCTTTTGTGATGAGAACTTTCTTATGTTCGATGAAAGTTGTTCTAGAGTGGTCACATATGGAATTGGCGCCTTTATTTGCATTCATTCTTGTATTTGTTGATTATCGTTATGCTTTATACATTTTGTACATTGCATCACCTAATGTATTCCTACATCATGACATCTGGTTTTCCATAAAGCATTCATAACAATTGCATCTTTGCATCGCCTCAAAAGCATGCACATGCATCTCATTTGCATAAAATCACTTACAAAAAAATTCTTTCATAATTTTTTAGGAAACATAAATCCTTGCATAAGGACATTTTTCAAGAATGAACTTTTTGTATCCTTTCAACCAAGTTTCTAAATCCAATCCTTTCATAAGGTCAATTTTAAAAAAAATAATAATAAACATTTTAATTTGGTTCAACAAATTTTTTAGATCTAGTCCCTTCACAATAATATTTTTGAGCTTTTTTCCATCCTCCCACGGGAATAAATATTTCCTAAGCAAGGTTTTCTCAATTCTTTCACAAATACACTTGTTCGGTCCTTTCATAAGGACATTATTTCAAAAAATAATAATAAGAGTTTCTTGTTCGATCCTTTCACAAGGACATCTTTTAATATGAGCCTTTAATTTAGTCATTTCATAAGAACATTTTTCAAAGAAAATATTTCTCAATTCAATCCTTTCATAAGGATATTGCAAAAAAAAAAATGGATTTCTCAATCCTACCATTTCTTCAGCACGATTTTGTATATTACCGATTCTTAAGGATGTTTTTCATTTCTTAGGAAGATTTTTCTCAAACCCAACAAGATTTCTCGATTTTATCCTTTCATAAGGATATTTTCCTTAAAATCAAATTTCTTAATTTCATCCTTTCATAAGGATGTCTTCATTAATACTTGAATTTCTTAATTTGACCCTTATATAAGGGTGTTTTTCCTTAAAAAAAATCAAAAATAAAATTTCTTAATTTTATCCTTTCACAAGGATGTTTTTTTTAAACTAAATTTCTTAATTTTCATCATTTCATAAGGATGTTTTCCTTAAAACTAAATTTCTTAATTTTTATCCTTTCATAAGGATGTTTTTCTTAAAACAAATGAGTTTGGGGCAGGCTTACACTGCACCTAGAAGGCCGGAATGAGTTGACACCCTGACAATGACTTGAAAGTCCGATATATATGTTGGCATAACGTGCTTAAACACGGTAAAGTTTAAGACAATGGATAATTCAAGTATCCATCAAAAATTCATTTTTTACGAATGGTCAAAGAGAAATAAATCCTTTGGAAAAATCCAATTTCATAATTGGTATAAACTGATTGTACTCATGGGAGTAGTACAACTAGCCAGAGCAACGGCTATCGGTAAAGGCAACTCAAAATCGTTGATCCCTGTGCATTTAAGGAAAATGCAAAAGAAATCTATAAATAAAGATGTAAATTAAAATTTCACCAAAAATCCATTTTTACGAATGTTCAAAGGAAAATAAATCCTTTGGAAAAATTCAATTTCATAATTGGTATAAACTGATTGTACCCAGGGGAATGGTACTAGCCCAGAGCAAACGACTACCAGTAAAGATAATTCAAATCTGTTGATCCCTGTGCATTTGGGAAAAATGCAAAAGAAAGCTATAAGGTAAGTCATATTTTTTAGAAAATAATTATTTGTGTCGTAATAAAATTTTCATTTCGTTATTTTTGACCGCATTTCAAAGATGACGCTCCATGAATAAGCGCAAGAAATAAGAATCAATGTCCTAGACACGAAGACCAAGACAAATATCATAATAAGCCAGTAAGAGAGATTTTTTCTTAAAAGGACTAGCTAAACCAAATTGAAAGTGTGCCAACAAGAAGTTTGAAACAATGAAGATTGACAGCACCATCAGAAAGTGCAATAAATGATAACAAGAGAAGATTCGATTACATGTGAATAAGAAACGCATCAACATTTATTCAAGATGCAAGATACAGATTCCAAAGCTACAAATAAGGAAATGAACTCTAGGGTGAAGACCCATAAATGGGCAGTCTAGAGCAATCCAAGAAATAAATCAAAGAACTTTTTCATTTGAGCACACTCCAATCAACAAGTGCATAGAAGTTATTTCAACAAGAATAAATGATCCTTGGTTTCTTTACCCTTAAACACTTATTTAGGCCTATGTATCCTTTCTTTCATAGCCGTGAACCATAGCCTACATTACAAGCCTACAAAGACCATTCAGATCATATGTGGATATCTAAGTTTGATAAGTTTGTCTTCAAATTACATCTCGCCTATAAGGTTAACCTTTCTTTAGGGAACGTCAAACCTCAAAGTGCTTGATCAACACCCAAATGAGGGAAGGACGGGGGCATAATGAGTGATGAGATTAAGAGAGCCACTTTAAATGGGCTAGAAAATAGGTATGAGAAATGTTCCTCTCGAAAGCCTAAATGGACTAGGAGAGACCATACATATGTTTATATCGCCAAAATAGGTAAGATTTTCTAAATAGACAAATTTTTTAGTGCATTTGTTATTTTAAGATCGAACATTAATTGACATTTTTGTTGATTCTTTTAATCTTTATTATTTCTTCCAAACATTACTTTTTCAAAAATGTTTGACAGCTTTTGAATTTCAATTCGTTTAATACTTATCGTTTACTCCAAACTTTCATTTTTAAAAAATGATCGGTATTTTTCTCCCTACCATTTCGTTTAAACATCAATTTTTAAAGATGTTTGGCATTCTCCCTAAATTTCTCAGTATATTTTCAAAATACTAACCTTTTTATTATAGGGACCAAGAGTTAGTTCCCGCCGAGGTGTTGCAAGAAGATTAATGATGAGTTTAGGGCGTGAGGGCATTTTGCCAGCCCTAATGATAAGATAGATGAAGACTTTATATGTTGGGTCAAAAATAAGAAACGAGTGGGGCATCATTGTCCGTGGAAAATCAAGATTTTTTTCTCACAAGAATCCAAGTCACTTGGGGCATCATTGCCCATAAAACAGCAAAGATATCATGCGTATGTGAGTTCAAATCAGAAGAGACCAGAAATGACACAGGGATGAGAGGATTTGACTAATGCAAAAGTCAAAGGATTTTTCTTAAGCAAAGAGTTGATATCGACCGAGGTCACTTGGCTGGAAGGTTCAAACAGAGAATGGACAATAAAATTTTAAAGGCAAATTTTATTGGGGCATAATGATGAAGAATAGTTGTAGTCACAAGATGAAGCCTGTCTACACTGAAGAAAGGAAAAAGAAAAGAAGAAGAAGGGAAAAAGAAAAGAAAAAGAAAAAGAAAAATTTTCATCTTTGCATCATAAAATATGCTCATGCATCATCTTTATCATAGTAAATTGAGAAGTATTTTTCAAGAGGATGACTTCAACAAGGACTTCGTGCCCCTTTGCACCGATTAAGAAGACACGCACTTGAGTGTCAGAAGAGAGAAAAAGAAAGGGAAGGAAAAAGGAAAAAAGAAAGAAGGAAAAAGAAAGAAAAATAAAAGGAAGAAAAAAGGGAGATTATCTGACAGTTTCAAATCAAGATTTTGAATTTTCGAGCCATCACCTTTGATGAATTTCTTTTTATGTCAAGACAGATAGAACCGGGGCATCATTTTAAAAGATATTTTTCTTAAAATCAAATTTCTTAATTTAATCATTTTATAAGGATGTTTTGCTCAAAACTGAATTCCTTAATTTGATCCTTTCATAAGGATAATTTCTCATTTTGGTAGTCTCAAAGCAAGATACCAATTTTTTTTATTTAAACTCGGATTTCTCGATTTTTATCCTTCTATAAGGATTTTTTAATCAATTTCTCAATTTGATCCTTTCTTAAGGACATTTTTTTTAAAAATAAATTTCTTAATTTTATCCTTTCATAAGATGTTTTCTTAAAACTTAGATTTCTTAATCTGATCCTTTCATAAGGATGTTTTTCTTAAAACTAAATTTCTTAATTTAATCCTTTCATAAGGATGTTTTGCTTAAAACTGAATTTCTTAATTTAATCCTTTTATAAGGATAATTTCTCCTTTTGGTAGTCTCAAAGCGAGATACCGTTTTTATTTAAACTTAGATTTCCCGATTTTTATCCTTCCATAAGGATAATTTTTAATCAATTTCTTAATTTGATCATTTCCTAAGGATGTTTTTCTTAAAACTAAATTTCTTAATTTTATCCTTTCATAAGGATGTTTTTCTTAAAACTAAATTTCTTAATTTAATCATTTCATAAGGATGTTTTGCTTAAAACTAAATTTCTTAATTTGATCGTTTCATAAGGATAATGTCTCCTTTTGGTAGTCTCAAAGCGAGATACCATTTCTATTTAAACTCATATTTCCCGATTCTTATCCTTCCATAAGGATATTTTTCTTAAAACAATTTCTTGATTTTATAATTTCTTAAAGATACTTTTCTTAAAACAAATTCCTGAATTTGATCCTTTCATAAGGATGTTTTGCTTAAAACTCAAATTTCTTAATTTGATCATTTCATAAGGATATTTTCCCCTTTTGGTAGTCTCAAAGCGAGATGCCATTTTTATTAAAACTTAGATTTCCTGATTTTATCCTTCAATAAGGATGATTTTCTTAAATCTCTAGTTTCTTATTTTATCATTTCATAAGGATGTTTTGCTTAAAACTCAAATTTCTTAATTTAATCCTTTCATAAGGATATTTTCTCCTTGTGGCAGTCTCAAAGCGAGATGCCATTTTTTTTTATTAAAACTTAGATTTCCTGATTTTATCCTTCCATAAGGATGATTTTCTTAAATCTCTAGTTTCTTATTTTTATCCTTTCAAAAGGATGTATTTCTTAAGACTTGAATTTCTCAATTAGACCCTTCTATAAGGGTGTTTTTCCCAAAAATCAAATTTCTTAATTTTATCATGGCATTTTCTTAAATATCTAATTTTATCCTTCTATGAGGATTTTCTTAAAACTTAATCCTTCCATAAGGATATTTGATTTCTTAATTTAGTCATTTCATGAAGTTATTTTTCTTAAATCAAATTTTCTTAATAAGGATGTCTTCTCAAGACTAATATTTAAGTGTATACAGGTCAAAGAGGTGGCCGAAGAAGAGCAAAAAGTTCTAGAAGAGCTCGTGATTCTGAGACCACAAACAGGAAACACGAAGAATTCGACCGAGGAAGAGCGAAAAGTTCCAGAAGAGCTCGTGATTCTGAGGCCGCAAATAAAGAAGCATGAAAAATGAGTGCTTTTGATCTTTGCTTTGTTCTCGTTTCACAAGAATAAGCAAAGATGGGAAGCTGTCATCACTTATTTTTGTCCGAGTTGTAATATTATTAGTAATATTAGTAATATAAAATTAAAAAAATCAAAATAATAAAAATAAAAATAATAAAATAGCAAAAAAATGAATGAAAAAAGTAAAAGAAAAAAGAAAAAAATGAATGAAAAGTAAAAAAGGGGGGGAGTTGCGTGGAGGAGGGTGTTCCACGTCTCCACCTTACCCACCCTTTTGCCTATATAAAGGCATGAGGGGGGCAGCCCAAAAACACAATCAATTCGGCTCCCCAAAATATTTGGGAGCCAAGGCCGGCCGGGGTCTAGGGCAGTGCCTTCGGTCCCAGCTGGTTCGATCCAGCATTCGATCGAGGTCCCTTTTAGGGTCTGATCTAGTTAATTTTTTTGGGCCATGACGAGGCGGCACAGAGATTTTAGTGGGGGTCGGTCGAAGTTTTTCATTCGAACTTCGAGTGGGGTAAAAATTTCCGATCCTTATCTTTGTATTTATTTTATTAGTAGGGTGATATATAGTTTTGTAATATTAGTATGTTATTTATATTTTTTGTATTAGATTTAAGACATGATTTAGATATCATGATGTATATGTTTATTTTTTAATATATGTTTTTTCTATGTTCATTCTTTTATTTATGTTTATGTATGATTTATTATGTTTTTTAGTTACATATTCGATATATTTAATTGTCAATGCGGTGCTCTCTTTTTTGACGGTAAACTTGGCTACCAGTCTAAGACGTAGATGATAGTTTTCGTTTATCACTCGAACATTAGAGCCCTTAAAATTTACTCGTACATATAATCGAAATTTAATTTAATCGTCACTTTAACCCGTAAAATTTTATATTAATAAAGCGGTAATTATTTGGTACCAATTTCGGGCGGTGTGGGGGTGCTAATCATTCCCCATCCGTAATCAACTCTCGAACCCTAGTTTTTAAAAAGAAATCTCTAGTTTTTGTTTTAATGGTGCTCGGTCTACCAAAATAGCCGGTGGCGACTCCAAGTTTTTCAAAAAATACAATTTTTTTAAATCTTTCTTTTTAATAACTTTTCAAATAAATGCGGGACTCCACCATTTTAATATCTATAATTAATTATTTTCGTAGGGGCCCTCGAAAGATATCTTAACTCTTTGAGAGCCCTGTGAACGAGGAATATCTTAACTCTAATAAGAGGATTCAACTGCGCAGACCATTAAAATTTGATCGCTTCATTCATGGGCGGACCTACCATAGTGCATGGTAGGTCTTTCATCCCATGGCAAAATTGTTAATACTGAAATGAAGAGACATCGAACAACAGAAGTAAAGAGGAAGAAGATGATGGTTGATAGTGATTTTAAGTGGTTCACCTCTTATAGATTTAGGACAGAGAGCAACAAATAGTACAGCGGTTGGAGTAAGAAAAACAAAAGAGGAAGAAAAGGGTACAACCCTCTTAATTCAGCCTTGTCCAGGTGTATCATGTCTCTTCTTAAACCCCTTTCTCATTGGGGGAGTGGATATTTATAGCCCATCAATACTGTTGGTGATTGGAAGGTACCAAATCCTATGACAACCTATGGACGGGTTAACAGGGATAAGCTCAACCTCCAAATGTTAGACTTTGCATGTTGGTTACGTGACGTGATTATTGCAGCATATATTCCCAAAATAGCTTGGGGGCTCCGATAATATTGATTTCCGAGAAAAATAAACTCTGAAAAAATAGTTGTCGTGAGTTACCTACGGAGTATACCAAATATAAAGATACTGAGAAGTACTTTAGAGGCCGAAAATTTGAAGTGTAACGAAAATACACTAATTTGTTCTTTAATAAAATAAAGCGATAATTACAAACCGAATTATTTCCACCAACTGTAAATTACTCCCCATGTCAAATAAGAGACTCTCTTAAATGAAATTAAGATTGATTTTGTAAGATGATTTCATCTAATTATAACTAAAAAATACAAATATAAGGAAAATTTAACAACATATTCAAATCTCACAACTCAAACACCAAAACCTAAATTCACCTTTGACTAGAAATCGAATAGGAATAACATAACTAAAATAAAATGCTTAATTAAGAAAAAAATCTAAGCTATACTTTTTTTTACTTTATATGCTTAAAGTTATTTTTGTCAAAATACGTGTCTAACGTTTATATCGTTATCATTTTAGGTGTATAGCGTTTTATTTCGTTAATATTTTAAGGTTGGTTTGTTTAAAAAAATATGAACCCGTCATTGTTTGATGCATGGTTGAGTTTTTTTTTTTTTATAAATTAAAAATCTAATTTCTAAAACCCAAAACTCTCATTTTTTTCAAAATAACCCCAAATCGCTAAACTTTAAATCTCCAAATACTCTACCACATGCGACATGATGCTGCCGCAACAATAAAATCTCTTCCTCTCGTCGAAGAGCCGTAAAGTCTAGTTCAGGGGTGGAACTAAAAATTTATAAAAGGGGACCATAATGAAATTAAAAATTTTGTAGGGACCATAATAAGATTTTAAAAAGATTGAAGGGATTATAGAACTAATGTTACCTTATTTTTTTTCTAAAAAACTATTCTATTACGTTGGAAAAAATGTTGACAAGGGCCCAAGCTCCCCAAACCCCCTATGTTCTACCCCTAGTCCAGTTGCCATTCGTTCGTTCGTCGTTTGTGAAACCCATTTCATGTTCGGTGTTCAATTGACACCTCGTTTGTCGATTTGCAACGATGGAAGATTGGAGTAATCAGTAGTTGGGGTCTAATGACGAAAAGAGTAAGTGGTGGTGGTTGACGATTAATTTAAGATTGGAGGATTATTGGTTAGGGATTTGAGGTTTACGAAAAAAAAATTAAAAATTTTGGGGATTTTTTTTGAGAAAATTAAAGATTTTATTGATTTTTTAAAAAAGTAAACGGAATTAAAAACTAGGTCAAGTTTCCTGCATTTATTGGATTACATATTTCTTAACAGAAAAATCTTAAAATTTAACAAAATAAAACTTTAGACACCTATTTTAAACAAAGAAAACTTCAATACATAAAAACAAGGGATATTTTAGAAACATGAAAGTTTAGATACTTAAAACTTTAGACACTTATATTTTTTCAATTAAGCCAAAATAAAACAAAAGAAAGAAATTATATTGAGAATAGAAATAGAATGCATTCATTGCAAAAGTTTTGTTATTGGCGTGAATTTTGCCAATTGCTGATTCGAAGTAAAATAAAAACAAGACCGAAGAGGAGAGATGTTGAGCAGAGTGAAGGTTGGCCCATGGTAAGAGAAACCAAAACATAGTAAAACTCTGTCGTTTTTCACCTTACATTTGTTATTCTTCAAAACTCGCTGATTCCAATACCGAGTCGTGCATTAACGTGGGAAAACAATAGGCAAGAGTCATATTAAAACAATGTAAGGATAGTGAATACGACAATGGCAGTAACAGATATGAATTTCACTTTTGATGTTAGTTACTTAATTGTCAAGACAACTAAGCTCTGATTTCAACTAATAACATGAACGAGTGTACTCTAACAAACAAAACAACCGACACTTGTTTTTCTTTTTTTCTTAGAACCCTAACATCTTTTTTTTTTGTTTAATCAACGATATTAATCTTGGTGTGGGTTGCTGACCTCCATTGATTCATATTTTATTTTGTTTTTTTATTTGTTTCGATTTTTTTCTTCGTACATCTTGTTGTGTTTTCCTCTGTCTCTGTGTCACGTTTTCTCTGATTTTATGGCACATTTCTATGGTTACTTTTGCAGGTTTTTGGTGTTAGTACAATGACCCTCACGGCGCTTATTTTTTATTTGTATTTTTTGGTGGTCACGTAGAGTTTCATCCCCTTTTGGGTTATTTGTCAATCTACTTTGTAACGAATTGTTGTTTTTAAGAATTGACATGAAATGTGATTGCCGATTTAAAGAATTTCATCTAGTTCGTGCAACGCTTATCTTTTCTTTTTAGATTTATCCTTGATTTTTTGTTTTTGTTTTTTTAATTTACCATTTTTTTAGTTTTTTATATGTTTTAAAATTTTTATTAGGTTATGTTTTAATTTTAATTTTATTTATCAATAAAAATGTCAAAAACAATAGACATCCTCTGATAATGGAACGATTGATTTCTTGACTTTAACCAACGACAATTGTTACCTCTCCAAAAGTACTGTTTTTAATGCCAATCTTACAATGCTTTTGCCTGTTTTTAGGTACATTTAGTTGCATTAGGATGTTAAAACCATGCATTTGCATAAGGAGTTTAGAATTTTGCCTATGCCAGTGTGAAGGGTTGTTTTGTTGGCAATTTTGCAGGTTTGGCATAATATTTGGCACAAAAAAACAACACAGTAAGGAATGCCAAAGAGAACGCCGAGTGTTGTTGGCACAGATGGACTAGAAAATGCCAAGCACCGGTTGACGGAGAAGTGAACTTGATGCCATGCCAATAACCCTTGGCAATGCCAGCTCGAAAAAATAGGACCAGATCAGGCTGCGAAAAAATAACACTTGATCAAACTCCAAAAATATAGGATGGCAAAAAAATAGGATGCCAAGTCTGTTTGGCACAGATGGATCGAACGATGCCAAGCTTCGCTGCCAAAGGATCGATGGCATATGATGTCAGCCCTAGTGAATACCCGATCAGCTTATCACTTCAAATATGGATAAGATGATCACATCCCTTATCCCTTGGCACATTCAAATTTCAAACGTGAAGGCTTATCCTAATGCTTCTTCGCATGCCTATTTAAAGAACGATCAAGCAAGCATTTAAAGGACGAACTTGGAGAGGATTTCATTGACGATCGGAAGAGGAAGGCTGCGTGGCTCGACCAGCTAGACTGAGGGCTTGGAGCCATTGAAGGGCTGCATCGAGAGACCCTCTTCTTGCCCATTCTCTTTGTTTAGTTATTTTTATTTTTTTTAATAATGATGTATTTTGAAAACGTTTATGGTTTTTTGGTTAAATCCCTCGCCATGAACTAATCTAATAGTTGGTAGGGGGATGTTTGCGTTGAAACGCTGTTTTCCTATTTAGTTTTTGATAATAAATCTGCATTGGCACTGTTTTATCTATTCGGTATACTTTAATCTTTTCTATATACTATGCCAAGCGAGAGCTGGCACTGTTGGCCTATTGCTCTTCAATGTCTTAACAGACTTGGGGTGGCAACGATTAAGTTGTTGAATACTGAGGAGAGAAGCTTCGAGAGAAGTCGTTCAAGTAGATAAACTTACTTCGGGAGTGAAATCTACCCCTTAGGAGTATAGATTGGGTCCTAATCAAATTGGTTTATTTAAAAGCATGCACTATAGAGATATAGGGGTTTTTACATGATCAATTTAGGGAAATGAACATTGAGAGAGGCTTTGCTAATTTTGAATTTGCTCGGCAAACAATACCAAGACAGATTGTTATTAAAGGCTGGCACGGCATGAATAGCGTGAAAACCAGGCATTCCTTGCCAATGCTCATCATTCATTAAAACTTTTTCCTTGTCAACGTATTTACTTTGCTTTTATTTCTTTTCTATTCAATTATTTCCAAAACCAATTTCAAAACAAAACAACTTTTTCTCAAGACAAGTAACAATCAAAGCAATCGAATTCCAAGTCAATCTCTATGGGATCGATACTCAACTTAACTATGTATTACTTGCAGACCGTGTATACTTGCACGCAAAAGACTCATCTTGGCACTATTTTATACTTTTCCAATACATATCTTCTGCCATCTTTTGCGAGCATTCACTTAGAGAGTCTACAAGTGTTTGGCGATGTTGCCGGGGATTGCGACAAAATTTATTGCTTTAATTTTTACTTGTTTTTTTGTTTGTTTTCATTTCACTAACTTTGTTTTTTTTATTTTGATCATTAATTTTTTAGGAAAGCTACAAATAAGAGTATGAGCAGCCACATATGGTATGATGATGACTACATTTTTCCCACTTATGACTACCAATATCCAACTCCAAGAGCTGTCCATGAGCAAAGACGATATGAAAAGCATGAAGAGGATGCCTATACAACACTATCGGCACAGATTTCTGAACTGAAAAAATGATTACATCAATAGAAGTGCCTAACAAGTTTAGCAAAAGGCAAGCAACACCCGTTGTTTGTGCATATTGTAGAGGATGCCACTCGTTTGACAATTGCCCCTTCAACCCTAATTCCTATTGTTACACGGGGCACTATAATGTGAACAACCCTTCCTCCTTCAACTTTATCCAAGGATGGAACCAGCAACATAAATTTTTGGGAATAATCAAGACAACGATTACTTTTATGCACCTAATACCTTTGCTGTGCCACCAGACTTCAACCAAATGCAATTCCAAGGCAACATTCTTCATAAGAAATCAGTGACAGATCTTTATGGAACCAACAGATCGTTTGGCATGGCATAATCGCCTTCAGAAATGCCAATGCACAATAATCCACCTCAAGAGCAAACAAATTACATTGGAGACGCATTTGAAGAAGCCACAGATGCTATTAGAGGCTTGCAAGAACAAGTCAGAAGGCTTGCAAATGTCGTGAATGGCATGCCTCAAGAGAACAAGATAGAGCTTCCATCAAGGCAATAAGAGGTAGCAAATGCTTTGGTTAGTGATAACGATCAAAATGCCATGGAAATGCTATATCAACAAGCTGGCAATTTTCTTCTTTCATCTGCGCCTCAAGGAATTCAGAATCAACATTACGAGTATCAGATTTTTTCTAACACATTTGAATCAATAGATTATACTGATGAAGAGTATTCCACAACAGGTACATTGGACTCATTAGTGGTAATAGAGTGTGAGGAAAAATTTAAGGGCAAAGATCCCGAACACAACAACGTCGAGGAAAAGCTAGATAATATTGCCAAGTTCGATGCCAGGGTAGAAGGGTAATATTATGAAGTTTCAAACCAAGAAGACGACGTCAAGTAGCCAATTATTTGCCAGGAAGAGAACTCAGTACCAGCAGGTGAACCCAAAGAAGTAGAGAAAGAAGAGGCAGAGGCTGATGATGCCATACCACTATCTGATTCCAGGCCTCCAGAAACTCTGCCATGTGATACGGATGATGCTCGGCAAAAAGGCAAAGCTGTCACTCCCCTAAGTGGCAACCAAGTCTAGATTTTAACGTGTGAAGAATTGTTTGCCATGCGAATAAATCAATGCCAACGAAAGAAACCAAAGAAGCTGAGAAAGGAAAAGCAAGCACCAACAATGCCAAATCTAAATCTGATGCCAACACCACCTCGGAAAAACTAGTAGAACTAGTAATTGCCAACCCTACATTGGTAAGACAAATAAATGTTACTTTTCATATTGACAAAGCTCTTAAGTGTTAAGATGAACCTGAATAATGCCAGGCAGTTAGACTAAAAGAATTCATTCTAGACGAGACCTTGGCATTAAATTGTTAGAGGACAGATTTTGATGCCATGGAGCTGGATGCTGAAGATGTGGCAAGAGAAGGATTTGATGAACCACCTATGCTGTATGAAGTCATTAGCTACCATAGGAGGCCTGAATCGCTAGAGTTAGCTGGCAAAGAAATCCAGGCACCGAAGCCATCCATTGAGGAGCTACCAAAGCTAGAACTATTGCCAAGCTACCTCGTATATGCTTATCCTAGAAACGAGTTCACTTTGCTAGTTGTCATTGCCATAGACTGAACTGAGGACCAAGAAGCTAGATTATTCCCAACACTAAACAATAAAAATCAAGCTCTATAGAGGACCATTACCGACATCAAAAGAATAAACCAGCGAGGTGTGCTCAAATGGCTTGTTACTAGAAGAAAAAGTAGAGTCCAAATTGCAGAAAATGAAGAACTGAAGCAAGAGAATTTGGCCATGACAATAATGCCAGAGATGGTGCTGTAAGAAATTGAAGATTTACCTAAGAATGCTATGGCAAGTCTGGAACCGGTTGAGGATACATATGCCTTGGCATCAAACGAAACAGAAGAACCACAACCTAAGCACTACTGGGTGTTAAATTCAATCAAAGATTTGATAGGCCTACAGGAAATAGATATCTTGATTTTTTGAGGTGGTTATTCAAAACCCATATGGCAAAACATTCTCCCTTGTTGAGCAATCTAGAGTTCGGCATACTCAAAGGTAAGCAATTCTTCAGCTTTCTATGTTGGTTATTCAAACAAAATAGTGCCACGGCTTACCATCCACCAACCAAGGGCCACATACTGAAGTACTACATGGAAGGCGATCGGAACAATGCCAAGGAGGTGATCCTTTTGGCAGAGGTAACATGAAAACATCATCAGGGTTGAATTTTTGTAAATATTAGGATAGTTGTTTTTCCTTGATTTTAGGTTTCTAGGTTTTTAATAGTTTTTTTCTCTGTTTTTTTCTTTTTTATTCCTTGTCTATGTTGAAAGGTTTTCTTTGAGTCAATGCAGAATCAGTATGCCATGAACAATACCAGGAACGATGTCAGGAGCAATGCAAGGATTAATGTCAAGGGGAGATTTGGTATGAGACGGTGCCAAAATATGAGAATTCTGTGTGCCAAGCACATTGCCAAGTTTAATGCCAAAGCATGCTGGCATACGATGAATTGAAACATGGAAAGAGGAAGTAAACCCTAACTTGATCAGTCCACTAGATAAGGGAGAGTATTTTTCTTTTAATTTAAACCCTAGCCGCCCAAAAATTGGGTTAAAATTTAAATTCAATCCAATCACCTTACACTTCAATCTTTTCCAAATCTTATCACTTACAACCTTATCACTTCACCTTATCACTTTATCCTCTTTTTAAATTAAATCTTTTTATCTTCCATCATTATCCATATTTACTCGGTTACCAACCCTATTAAACTACCCAAACTTTTTTCACTTTCTTTCCCTAGCTGAATTTAAAGAACCCAACTCTCTCAATTTTCCACTTTTATTTTCAAGCAAGAACCAAGCTTCACGTCATCTTTTCTTCTTCTTCCTTGATTCAAAAGCAATCTAAATTCTTGCACGTTTCCAATGGCTTTTTCTTCTACCCCTTTCAACCGATTTTTCAATGAGGAGATCTGAAAAAAAGTTTGACGCTAACTTTGCTTCAAGATTGTTTTGCTACGAGAAACACTTCAATCTCAAGATGAAGACAAGCATTGGTTTCCCTCCATAATTCATGGCAATAGTTGACATGCACAAGTGGAATCTGTTTTGCCAGCAAGAAGGGGAGATTTATGCCACCGTTGTTCAAGAATTCTACGCTCATCTTGTGACCAATGATTCGTCCTTCTTGATGATTCGAGGAAGTGTGTGCGTTTTGATGAGGGGTATATTAAAACTTTATTTGAATTGGACGGTACAAGGGATAAATATTTTGATTATGCCGTGTCGATTAATACAGCTAAGAGAAAGAAGCTACTGGCAGACTTGTGTGAGCCTGGCATGGCATGGAATGTGTCATTAAAGGGACATCGCACGATAAAGTGGTTGGCGTTGAAACCCCAATAGAGAGGATAGAATCACTTTGTCAAGGCAAATCTGATGCCAACATCTCACAATGAGACTAGCTCGGAAGAGAGGTTGATCCTATTGCATTCCATCATTATGGGGCTTAAGATTAATGTTGGCAGGCTCATTATTGATGAAACTTACAAATGTGTAGCGAAGGGTAATGGCAATTAGTTATTTCCTTTGTTAATTTTTAACATTTGCATGTTTTATGGTGTGCCAAAGCTTGATACAGATAAAGGACAAAGGATCAAGGGAACAACAATCACAGTTGCTATTTGGAGAAACCTCACAGCTGCCAAGCCAAAGGATAAAGGCAAGGGGAAAGCAAAAATGCCCACGCCAAAGCTAAAGGTGCCAAAGGTAGTGACAAACACCATGCCTGAAACTGTGCCAAACAGTTCACTAGCAATGTTGTCACAAATTTACCATCGCCAGAAGATCAAACTCAGTAAATTAGAGAATGCCGATGAGCTTAATATAAAGCTACGACATTACATACAGGCCAGAGATGTTGTAATCAGGAAAGCTCTCGAGAAAATATCCACTGACTTTGTGCCAAAATTCCTAGATTTCCCGGCCGAGCCCTCTGCCAGTGGTGATGCCATGCCAGC
Source organism: Hibiscus mutabilis (assembly GCA_019671005.1). Classification (NCBI taxonomy): domain Eukaryota; kingdom Viridiplantae; phylum Streptophyta; class Magnoliopsida; order Malvales; family Malvaceae; genus Hibiscus; species Hibiscus mutabilis. The sequence goes on from CM033742.1 coordinate 7,692,840, forward strand.
TAGTCCAGTTCATACCCCATCTGATACCACAGTCCCATTGTCTCGAGTACAAGTTGAGTCTGTCAGTTCTGATTCATCATCTTAATCAAAGGAAACCAAAGCCAAGTCTACCAAAGTCAAGTCACCAGTGACACCTGCTATACAAACACCTTATGATGCCACCGATACACCTACCGCGTCGGAACCTGCCAAGAAAAAGGAGAAAGTTGGAGCCTCCACAACCGCTTCACAGCCAATCATGAAAGGAAAGAAATGAATGGCCCCTGCCCATGGCCGATTTCTAAAAAGAAAGACCCGCATCACACGAGAAGAAGTCTCCGAAGGGAGTCCTCTTCTATCTAAACTACTTTACAGTTCATTGTATTGCATTCACAAGATCGTGCATTTTTATTTTCTATTTTAATTGTATAAATTTGTTGTTTTCATGCATTGCGAACAATGTACATCTTGGGTTTGGGGGTGTGCATTTCTTCACATTTATGTCATACCATTTATTTCACGTTTAATTTTTGTTGCCATGCCATTTGCCATGCCATCTAGGTCATTTAGAGTAGATGCACACCGAACCACTAAAAAAAGAAAAAGAAAATTTTACCTCTGTTTAATTTCAAAGAATGTTAACACTTGTTAGGCAAGTTTAATTTGATATAGGTGTCTGTACAATGAAGAAATTTTAATCTTTAGTTGCAATGCCATGCCAGCAAAATAGTTATGCCAGGTTTGATTGGTAATTGATCTCTAGTTTAGGGAATTGAACTTACACTTAACACGTAGTATGTATCTAGTTCCTTAGCAAACTTACACTTAACACGTACTATGCTCAGATTAAAAAAAATGATGCCAGGGTAAAAGAAGTAAATAAGGCAACAATGTTCTGCCAAGGCAAGAAAAAAAATAGAACTCTCCTCTACCTTAGGGATAATAAGCTACTTGGGGCTTCGTGGTTTGCTCCCTCTTAGTTCTAAGTCCAGAAGTTTAGGGTATGAGTTGAAGAGAAAGCCTAGTGATGTCTAGATTAAGGTAGGGATTTGTGGTATGCTCCCTCTTATCTCTCACGCTAAATAGTGTCACAAAGCAAGCTTAAATTAATGCCAACAGAAACCCTTGGCAAAGAAAAAATGATAAAAATAAGAATCTGAGTTTAGGTAGTAAAATTGACTAAGGGGGTGAAATGATACTTGATGCATATTGCCTACACATTATGCACTCTTCATGAACTTAGACTAGAGTTATATTGCTGCACTTGAATTACCACCTACTTGGCATTATTGCACTGAGATACTGATGACAGAAATAGAGCCAAATTCTGCTTGCCAGCATGTGTTGGCATTCAACCAAATTTTGTTGATGTAACATTTTCATAGTTTTTTGTTTTTATTTTTGTATTACTTGAGGACAAGCAATGAGTTAGGTTTGGAGGTGTGTTACCTCTCCAAAAGTACTATTTTTAATGTCAATCTTACAATGCTTTTGCTTGTTTTTAGGTACATTTAGTTGCATTAGGATGTTAAAACCATGCATTTGCATAAGGAGTTTAGAATTCTGTCTATGCCAGTGTGAAGGGTTGTTTTGTTGGCAATTTTGCAGGTTTGGCATAATATTTGGCACAAAAAAACAACACAGTGAGGAATGCCAGAGAGAACGCCGAGTGTTGTTGGCACAGATGGACCAGACAATGCCAAGCACCGGTTGACTGAGAAGTGAACTTGATGCCATGCCAATAACCCTTGGCAATGCCTACCCGAAAAAATAGGACCAGATCAGGTTGCACAAAAATAACATTTGATCAAACTCTGAAAAAATAGGATGGCAAAAAAATAAGATGTCAAGTCTGTCTGGCACAGATGGATCGAACGATGCCAAGCTCGGCTGCCAAATGATCGATGGCATATGACGTCAGCCCTAGTGAAAACCTGATCAGCTTATCACTTCGAATATGGATAAGATGATCACATCCTTTATCCCTTGGCACATTCAAATTTCAAACGTGAAGGCTTATCATAGAGCTTCTTCGCATGCCTATTTAAAGAACGATCAAGCAAGCATTTAAAGGAAGAACTTGGAGAGGATTTCATTGACGATCGGAAGAGGAAGGCTGCGTGGCTCGACCAGCTAGACCGAGGGCTTGGAGCCATTGAAGGGCTGCATCGAGAGACCCTATTCTTGCCCATTCTCTTTGTTTAGTTATTTTTATTTTTTTAATAATGATGTATTTTGAAAACGTTTATGATTTTTAAATTAAATCCCTCACCATGAACTAATCTAATAGTTGGTGGGGGGATGTTTGAGTTGAAACGATGCTTTCCTATTTAGTTTTTGATAATAAATTTGCATTGGCACTGTTTTATCTATTCGGTATACTTTAATGTTCTCTAAATACTATGTCAAGCGAGAGCTGGCACTGTTGACCTATTGCTCTTCAATATCTTAACAGACTTGGGGTGGCAACGATTAAGTTGTTGAATACTGAGGAGAGAAGCTTCGAGAGAAGTCGTTCAAGTAGATAAACTTACTTCGGGAGTGAAATCTATCCCTTAGGAGTATAGATTGGATCTTAATCAAAGTGGTTTATTTAAAAGCATGCACTATAGAGATATAGAGGTTTTTACATGATCAATTTAGGGCAATGGCCATCGAGAGAGGCTTTGCTAATTTTGAATCTGCTCTACAAACAACGCCAAGACAGGTTGTTATTAAAGGCTGGCACGGCATGAATAGCGTGAAAACCAGGCATTCCCTGCCAATGCTCATCATCCATTGAAACACCTTCCTTCCCAACGTCTTTACTTTACTTTTATTTCTTTTCTATTCAATTATTTCCAAAACCAACTTCAAAACAACTTTTTCTCAAGACAAGTAACAATCAAAGCAATCGAATTCCAAGTCAATCTCTGTGGGATCGATACTCAGCTTAACTGTTGTATTACTTGCAGACCGTGTATACTTGCACGCAAAAGATTCATCTTGGCACTATTTTATAGTTTTCCAATACATATCTTCTGCCCTTTTTGCCAGCATTCACTTAGAGAGTCTACAACAATCTAGGGTCAATAAAATAATAAAACATGGCAAGTACACTCTTACACTTGCATTCGATGTGAACTGTCAATGTAATTTGGTAGTCATGGAAGCTTGCCTATAACAGTGATTATGTTTGTATAGCGAGAGCAATAATGGAGGAAACATAGAAAAATAGCAAAATTCTATGTAGGGGTGAATATTTGATCGGATCAAGTTAAAAGATTTCGAGTTATTTGAATTGATGAGTCTTATTTTATCATTTAAATTTTATTTGATATATTTTCGAGCCGAGTTTGTGAATTCTAATCTAGTTAAGATATTTGAGTTTTTGTACAAATTTAACAGGGTTCTCCTTTTATTATGAACGTCACGTTTAAAATCACTAACACACAAAAATTCACTTTATAAATAAATTTTTTGTTGGTGTTAGCGATTCGTATTAAGGAATAACATTAATAACAACCTCAAGTTGAAAATAGTAAAGAGACAACATAATTTGACCTATAAATTACAACGTTCCTAACTTGATTTGAATTAACATTTAAAAAGTTTTGTTGATTGTTTCATTTCATCCTGGAAAAATGTGAGACATGGAAAGGATTATACAATCTTTCTATTGATTGATGAACTAAATTGATGGGAAGAAATAAATTGCAAAGAGTTGCGGTTGGATGATGAAATTGAATAAAATGAAAAATTTATAAACTAAATTGTAAAAATATGAAATTTGTTGTCAAAAAGATAAATTGAAGTTACATAGGTATTCTAAGGTGATTGAAGAGTATGTGATTCAAATTTAGTAAAAAAAAAATAGGCTTAAAACAAAGGAGGATTTGAAGAAACAAAGAAAACTTACAAAGTTAATGGACTAAATTGAAAAAAAAAGAGAGAGAATTTGTTGTCAAAAAGAGAAATTGAAGTTACATAGGCATCCTATAATGGTTGAGATGCAAGTTGTTCAAACTTGATCAAAATGAACGTAAAATGAAAGAAGAATTGAGGAAACAAAAAAAATCATGTAAACTTTAGGGACTAAATTGTAAAAAGAAAAAAATGTTGTTAAAAAGAGGATTTGAAGTTACATACATATTCTATGGTGGTTGAAGAGCATATGTTTCAAATTTGATAAAAATGATCTTCAAACGGAGCAAGAATTGAAGAAACAAGAAAATCAAGGATCAAATTACAAAACAAAAAAATTGGTTTTTCTAGTAGGTAAAATCCAAACACGACCCGAACTCGAAAACTGAACTACTAATTCGAGTTAACTCAAAATTTAAAAAAAAAAAACGGTTGCTTTTTTCGAGTTTAGCTCACCCTAGACAGAGGTACCAAGAATGACGAATATATGCACAGTAAACCTTAGACCAGTTACAGGTGAAGCCATTCAACAGAACTAATTATAATATTTTAAGAATATGGTTTTCTAGAAAACTACTGAATGGATTTTCAGTGATAGCTTTTCATTTCTAGAATGTTATTTGAGCTCATAAATATGAAATATTACAAAAACATAACAATTCAAAAGATCCTTAAAACATAGTGGTATAAAGTGGCAAACAAGTTCAGAGAATTACACTCATGAACTCCGTCTAGGCCGTCGGAAATGTCTGAGAATGAAGCTATCTGCATATAGGGGATAGTTTTTTCTGATCAGTCCGTTGATGCATTTCCAGTATGAAAAATCAACTGGTTCCCCATCTTTTCGAACTATGAACAAACATCCCGAGCCTACAAATTCAGGATGGTAACCAACCTGTAAACCAAATATGAGATTGTTCATCATTTACTTGTTCAACACAAGTTGGCCAAACATGCCACAAAACCAGATGCCCCACTACATACTGATGATTAAAGCAATTGCAGTTGCACATTTTCACTTTTTTAAACAAATGGAAACTAATGAACAAGACATATCCTCGTAACAAATCAACCCAAGAGAAACTACAAAACCGAACCAAGCATGAGTTGATCTGGATGAGTTCATGTGTAACCATCCCGTGATCACTTATAGCCACGTGTATTGAAAATTATAGATTACAAGAGTTTCTGCATGATCTTATCAAGAAATGAGAAGCACAAAGCTAAGGAGGATTATGAACCTCCATACACTTAAATGAGACCGGAAAATAATAGATTACAGGAGTTTCTGCATGATCTTATCAAGAAATGAGAAGCACAAAGCTAAGGAGGATTATGAAGCTCCATACACTTAAATGAGACCGGAAAACCAAAAGAGTGGAGAAAACTAAAGCAGAAAGAAAAGTAGAATGCCTTAATGGTAGAAATGAGAAAATGTCCATTATTGAATATAGAAATTACAATGACTGATTAGCCTATAATCTGTCTAACAAAAACTAGGCAAAAAATCATGAAATTTGTATATTCGAACACGGAAAGAAAGAGCTTTGATCAAGTACAATTACAGCCTATCTGCTTCCACAATAGATAAGTTTTTTTTTTATATATATAAAGGGAAGGGGGAGGGGTTACCCGAGATCTAACCTGTGACCTAATGTCAACTAGGACTAAAGCAATATCTCTTGCCAGTACATCATAGACTAGGTCAACCACCATAGCTAAGTTAACAGGGGAATATTTCCATCACTGCAGATTATGAGCCTGCCAAAGATCTCCGGTCTAAACTGAAATCCTACAAGGTGGGACTTCCACCAACATGTCTAAAATCCCGCCCCTTCCCTTCTTCAGTTTTACTGCATAGAGTACACTAGTGTTGATTTAAAAAACTGAGATGGTGTTTTTAAATGGTTCACTCTTTCTGACTTAGACGGAGAGCCTCTTTTAGTAGAGAAAAGGTAGGAAAGATAAAAGAAGATGGTCTGAAGGCTTCCCAAAGTCCCCCTTCAACTATCCTTGAATGGGTATATAAATATCCCTGACAGGTGGTTGGTGTCGCTTGCCAGTATTAGGGTTGATAGGTATTATTGATGGGTTGACAGTGTAAACCGGACTGTCAGGTAGTAGAGTCAACTGGTGGGTCAAGTGGGTTATAACAACGATTAACGGGCAGACTATAGCTCTTGACAACAGCCGTGTCGAAGACCGTAGCTAAATGAAGATATAGCGGAAGAGTGATCGACGAAAGACTCAAAGGTTGTAAGTATAACAACAAGATTTGAGACCAAATTTATGTTGGATCATAATTCTTCTGAAACATTTTTTTTCAGACGAAATACATTGCAATTACGTTTACATACTCGCATAGGAATCTCAAGACGATTAGTGTTTAAATTTATATTTATGCAACTTGATTTGGTCTAAATCCTTTCAGGGAAAAAAGAGAAAGTGTACATTTGAACTAAGACTAAAACGTGCAGCTAAAACAGGGGAAAAAAGTTTTCAAAAAACCCTACAAAGAAGAATTAGTATAACTTATTTAAATTAGCTAGTTCAAGCTTGAAATTAGTTATAAATTCCAGTGCTCAGAAACCAGAAAAAGCTAAAGAAACATACAGTAATGTAATCAATTCCACATCCGATTTTCTTCTCAGACTCCAGATGGTAAGGAAGCAACCTCTCGAGAATAATCCTTTCGTGCTCCGGACTCAATCTATCTCCACTTCCATATCTGCAATAAGTGTACAGAATTACAATAAGATAAGTGTTTTATAATGACTTGGAGTATTCGAATTCGATAAAATTAAAATTAAAAGAAAAGGCAAGAAAATGAATTACTTACTTTCCAGAGTGAAGAATCATTCTAACGAAGCCAACGAGAGGAACAGTGTCCTCTAAAATCCAGTCTTCCTAATCCAGTCTTCCCTTACTGCCCTCCTCTTCCTCTGAACTTCCATTACTGTCCTTCTCCGGCACTATACTCGACTTCCCTACCAAATTCGCGCCGTCGGATTCCTGGCTCCCAGGGCCGGTGGTCAGCGCGCGAAACCGAACGCAGAGCGACGTCGTTTGGTGCAACGGAGAAGATAAGATGACGGAGGAGGAGGAGAAAGTGATGGGAAAAAAGGTAGGGTGAAAGTTGGGCTTGAGAATTGAAGCCATAACGAGCTAACTGAGTCAGTGAGTCGTCGGAAGAAAGAATCGGAGGAGTTAACCGTCGCATTACTGTTTTGTCATCGGAAAGGAATATCTTAGCTGATAAAAAACGATGAGAAGTAAGAAACCGAAAAGACCGTCTATTTGTCCATCTAGGCGCTTTTTATTTAGGGTAAACTAACTCTATAGTCCTTTAGCTATGTGTAGATTCTATTTTAACCACTTATCTTTTAATTTTTTCAATCAAACTACTTTACTATTTAAATTACTACTTAACCATATAAATAATATCAATTAAGATACCAACCATTAAAGTTAATGGAAAAAATGACTAGGGAGCAACATTGGACTTGAAAAAAAATCAAAACTTTTGGCTAGAATCAACGCTAAAAAACTCGATTTGTAATTTCATAAATTCGACTCGAGTCGAAAAAATTTCAAATAAAATTTGAGTTATAAAATGGAAATTAGAATAACTCAAAATTTTTATTAATTAGTTGATTGGTTTTCAAGTTTGAGTCGAGTCCTTCAATTTTGTATGATATGTGTGTATATGTATATCATATATGAAAAAATATGAAGAAATATATATGTTATTATACATGGATATAGAAAGCCATTCAAATTGGAGCTGATTAGTATCATAACATTATAAATTTTTATAATTAAATTTGAACAAAAACTCGAACAACTCGACTCAAATTTTATAAACTCGATTTAGCTTGAAAAAACTCCAAATAAAGTTTGAATTATAAATAAGGACTTGCCAACTTGACTAACTCTAAATTTTTTATCGACTCGAGCCAATCGAATGCTCACCCCTAACACTAACGTGATAGTTAAACAAATTTGAATAATTAAATATTTTATCCTTATTACTTGTACATTCTACCAATTTAATTCTAAATTTAATATATTTCGGTAAATTTAATCCTCTTATAAGACGATAACATGTGTTACGTGCTTGAAATTTCAATTGAACTATCAAGTGAAAATTTTGGGTAAACTACCTGGGTGACCACCCAACTATTGAGTCTATCTTATTTTGACCACCCAAAAAAAACTGAAAATTGACTACCCAAGTATTTAATTGGTCCTAATCAAACTACCAGCCATTAAAATCTAACAGAGGGGTGACGTGGTAGTTAACAATTTTTTTTATAATTATACATTTGGTCCCTATTAATTACTTGTTATATCAATTTGGTCCTAATTTTAATTTAATTTAATAACTTAATCATTCAACCAGATTGTGCCACATGTTACCATATTATTGGTCCAAATTTTAATTTTTTTAATAAATTTATTTTTCTCCAACCATGTTGTGACACGTGTCACAAATGACGTGGTAGTTAATTTTTTTTTGTATAATTATATATTTGGTCATTGTTAATTACTTATTATATCAATTTGGTCATAATTTTAATTTAATTTAATAAATTTAATCATTCAACCAAATTGTGCCATATGTCACCATATTATCAATCCAAATTTTAGTTTTTTTTAATAAATATACAAAGAATTGTTTTGGGAGGTTTTGAACCAGGGCATGGTAGGTGAAATAACACGCACTTAACCATTGAACCAAGACCTTTACAATTTACAATATATTTTATATATTGGATAATCTACACCCGTGGTCCCTTTTGTTTGGGGTTTATTCTATTTTGGTCACCCGAATTCAAAGAAATCATTCTTGTCACTTACGTTTTGAATCTGTTTTGGTCATTGAACCGTTAACCTCCGTTAATAAAGAAAATTAATTTATAATTTAACCCCCAAACTTTTAAAACTTTATTTTTCACCATATTCCCCAAAAAATTAATTCCACCCAATAAGCAAGCCTCCATAAGCGTTAGGTCACATCAAAATATAAATGCACCTTAAAGAATTTGAAAATAAATCTAACTCGATAATTAATTCCATACATTGCAGCCATGGAAAATTAATTCCACCCAATAAGCAAGCCTTTGAATTCCTAAAGCGGCGACTGCAATTCCATACATTGCAGCCATGGAAAAGCTCACGTAAATAGCAATGGCAATGGCAAATATGGGAATGATGACAGATTTGTATCCGAGAGCCAACCCAAAAATCACATTTGTTGCAGCTCCTGTCCTGCAAGCATCTGCCACATCTTGCACCGGATTGCAAAAATATTCGAAGATGGTAAGAATGGGCAATAGAGAATGACAAATTCAAAGGCTTTCTATGAAATTAGTCTAATAATTATGACACCGAAGAAGACTCTGAAACATCCTCACCTGTAAGCATTGCTAGTTCGGAATATCCGTTAACCAACTGTACACGACGGCACAAAACACAACATTGGCTACTTCGGCAGATATTTTTCCGCATCGTCAGGAGACTTTCCTGATTTCTTCCCAATAACCATACCAGAAACCTGATGTTCTAACAAGCTGCATCGTTTACAAGTAACATTCGGAAAATCCATCAATGCATTTTATGAATCGTAATGCACAAAAGATAGGCATGTCTTCTAAGGGTCAAGCTCATATCCATTCTTCGGTGGAAGTTTTCCGAAATAGCCAATAGTAGAGATGTATGCTAAAGGAATGGTGGAAGTTTTGTGTAAGAATAAGATTTGTATGCTAAACAAACCCTGATGTATCGAGGACAGCAGAATCCCTTACTGGGTGGAATTAATGTTTGGGGGAAAATAGTGAAAAATAAAGTTTTGAAAGTTTAGGGGTTAAATTAAAAAATAATTTTTTTTATTAACGGAGATTAACGGCTAAGGGACCAAAACAGACACGATTCAAAACGTAAGTGACAAGAATGATCTTTTTTGAATTCGGGTGACCAAAATAGAACAAACCCCAAACAAAAGGGACTACTGGTGTAGATTACCCTTATATATTTTGTGCTGCTTGATGTTCCTTCACTGTCACCCTTTGCTTCTCACAATCCATTTACAACGACATCCACCTCTCACTTTCTCCCATTGTGAATTTGAACCCAAATCAATGACCCCTAAAATTTTTTCCAAACCACTTGTAATTTCATTTCGAACCTTTCTATAACACCATATCAATGATTCAATCCTCCTAATTTTCAAATTTCATGTAATGCATAAGAAACTTCTTCTCATTTTTTATTTTAGCACATTAAAATTAAAACTTCTATTTGCAATCTCATTCCTATCAAGAAACTAATCTAAAACAAGTCTCACAACCACAAATAAAGCTCTATAATCCGAATCACCATTAACGCCCCTTAAAAAGTCAAAAGTTGAAGATGAAGTTGAGTTTCTAAAATCTAACATAAAATCTTGTTTTAAAGCTTTAGTAAGTTAAAAATCAAGTAGTGATTTATCACCTTCACATTGAGCTTTCAATGGGTCAAAGATGAAGAATCAAGTGAAAATGATAAAATCGAGAATTAAATGAGGTTCTTCAAAACGATTTTGATGATGTTTTTCGAAATGGATGAAGGTTCTTGGCTCAATGATGTTTAGAAAACAAGAAATCTAGAAGAAAGTGTGAAAACGTAGTAGGAAATTGAAAGAAAATAGGTGTCAAATTGGGGTTATCGGCTTGTTCTAGGGAAGAAAATTGATTTGGGTTATAAGGTTTTAAAAAAAATGTTGGAAGTTTTTAACTAAGAAAAGCAGCTGGCATAGTGGTTGGGTGTGTTTAACTCCACCCCAAAATTTTTGGGTTTGATTCTTGGAGGAGGTAAATATTATTTGTTATTTTTGGTCTAATCAAACTGTGACACATTTCACATTTTCGTTAACATCCACGTCACCCCTCTAATAAATTTTAACGGCAAGTAGGACGGATTGGGTTTGATTCTTGGAGGAGGTAAATATTGTTTGTTATTTTTCGTCTAATCAAATTGTAACACATCTCACATTTTCATTAACATCCACGTCACCCCTCTATTAAATTTTAACGGCAAGTAAGACGAACCCAAGTAGTTTACCCTAAAATTTTACAAGACACTAAATATAATTAAAAAAATCTAACTTGAGCACAACTGGATTATGTAAAATTGCAAATCAAAGTTGATTTACAAATTAAATTCATTAACTGATGGTAAAAGTAATTTTTTTTCATTTATCCATTCAAATACTCATGCCTACATACAACTCTTTTCCCGAAAGCAAAAATGTGATCTTAACCATATCATTCATCAACGATAAGTGGAATCTACACTCTATGAGTAAAGAACTGTCAGGCGCTATAGAACAAGCTGGCCACCGCTGCTATAAAATGGAGGTAAAATCACAACAACAACGATGACATCGGACTTCATTTACCACTAATGCGAACTTGACTTGGGTGACTTTTCTCGACAAAAACATGAAATTTTTTGGGAACAATGTTCATTTCTTTTTCTTTGCAACCTTCACTTCTGAGGATGGTTGTTCAGTCTCTGCCTGTGGGCTTATCACCGGGTTGGCTGGAGCATGAGGGGCAGGTTCTGAGCCATTATCATCTTTCTTTTCCTCCACACTTGATTCAGTAGCCTTTTGTTGTTGCTCGTGTTCGGCCCTCCACTTTCTCAAGTCATGTTCTACAGTTAACTTGCCTGGATTTCTCAGCCTTCCCCATAGCGGATCTTAGTGCTTACTCGGATTGCTTAGCTTGCTAAATCTGAGAAATGAAAGCTTCCACTCTCATGGTGTCCTGTTTATCTGCCTCATGTGCACGTCTACTAAGCTCATAGTAGTCGTCTATGGGAAGGATAACACCTGTAGATGAATTGACATTATTTGTGCTTCGAGCTGATTCACTCAGTCGTAAAGCTTTGATAGCAGCTAAAGCCAACTTTTGTGAAGCGTTGGCAGCCTGTATCTCCTTTTGAGCTGCAAATAATCTACTATCCATGATACTTGCAACAGCCTTTGCTTGTTCTGCTTCTTCCTTTGCTTTGCGCAACTCTTCACGTGTCGTTTGAGCAAGTAACTTAGCCTCATCAGCCTCTTGTGCTGCTTTCTGCAGTTGTATTGGCAGCTCCTCCATTTTCTCTCTGGTACGTTTTTCCTTGACCTGGACCGCGGTTATTTCTGAGTGAGACTTGCCCAGTTCAGCTTCCAGAGAAGCAACAGCAACAGATGCCATTCCTTCTCTCTGATTAATGCTGGCAAGAGCAGATTTTTCCTTTTCAAGCTCTGTTTTTAATGAATCAGCAGTGACCTTCAAACAATCCACTTCCGCAGTCACTTTTTCGATATTGAGCTTCACCTCTTCAAGTTCCTTCTTTGCGGAAGCCACTGCATCTAGTATATCCAAATGAGTTCTTGTCCCTAACGTATGTGACTCATCATTGTAGTACCCATCAGTTTTCATTTTATGTTTGTTTTCCATATAATCAGTTAATTCAGCTTTCAAATCAGTTAGCAAAGCTGAAGCATTGTCTACCTTTAATTTCAGATCCTTGGTTGATTGGATTTGTTGATTGAGACATTGGACCTCCTCTTCGACCTTCTTTACTTCCTTCTCCCAATAGCGAGTATCTTGGTCTCGGGCCATGACTGCTCCAATCTTCTTATCTTCAGCCTCCAAATGGGCAGCCTCTGCAGAATCCAGGGCTTCCTTTGTGGCAATCAGCTCAATACTCAATTCTTCCAACGTCTTCTCGACCTCTTTTGAAGCAGAAACTGCCTCTTCAGCTTTCTTAACAACTATATCTCTCTCCATGATCAAAGAACTACAGTCTTTTCTTCGTGTTTCCAACTCTTCTATAATGGATTTTAGCTCCGAAACTGCATACTCATACCTAGCTTTAGCAACTTCAAGCTGCGCCTTGGCTGCAACACTAGCCTCATCACAAATCCCTTGTTCCATCTCCTGCACCCTGAGCTTGGCCAATTCTAAGTCTTGTTTTGCTTGATTCTCTTCGATTTGAGCTTTCTCTAGGCTTAGCTTGAGCTCTTCTATTTGTATCTTTTTGTAGTCCAGCTCCATTAACACTTGCATCTTTGCCTCTTCAGTATCTTCCGACTGTTTCCTGTATTCAGGTATCTCCCGCTGATTTTTCTCGAGTTGTTGTTCGACGAACTTGAGTCTCTATAGTCAGGAAAAAGAAACAATTATAATGGTCATTAAAGATAAACAACAGTCGCTACACATGAAAAAAAAATATTTCAGTAGAGTAGGTTATATTAACACCACTTTGAAATTATCTAATATACCTCCACAGCTTGCTTTCTATGAGATTTTCGACCAGCAACTTCTCCAAACTTGGAAACAGCTTCTTTAACTGAATCGAATGGTGCGACTGTATCGATGTAAACTCTGCTTATATCAGCTTGCATCGTGTGTTTAGCACTATAAAATCTTGGAGAGTCATCCGTAAAACTAATGATTTTTAGATGAGGTAGGATACGATTATCCATTTGAGCTACATGACCACCATTTTCAGCATCTCCCACCTTTGAATCATTGAACTTTGGAGATGAGGAAATATTCCCACCAATTGGATCCTGAGAACTGCTAACAGAAGTAGCATCTTGCGAGGATTCAGTTGCAACAGTGGCGACCGTAAGATGAGGTTGAGTTGAACCGTTGGGTGGTTTCAAGTAGTGATTAGTTTTGGATTCAAAGGAAGCAGAATGAACATTTTCAGATTGATGTCCATCAGAAACACAATTTCCAGATCCAAAAGCAACTCCGCTTACATCTACAGAGGGTAAAGAAATCTCATCGGGAGAGACTAAATGACCATTTTCAGAATCTGGAGTCTTTGGATTGGAAGCAGGAAGAGCACTTCCATCCTCCACATTATGTGAAATGTCATTAGAGCCAGTCTTTTGAAATATATGTTCATCTGAATCGTCTTGTATTCCTCGAGTTTTAGAAACTTCAATCGGTTTACCCTGATTGTCTTTCTCAGTTTGATCAAATACAAGAAGAGCATTTTCATCCTCCACATTATGTGAAATGCCATCATAGCCCGTCTTTTGAGATCTATGTTCATCCGAATAGTCTTGTATTCCCCGAGTTTTAGAATCTTCAACTGGTTTACCTTGATTGTCTTTCTCAGTTTGATCAATTGTAGGAAGAGCACTTCCATGCTCCACATTATGTGAAATGCCATCAGAGTTCGTCTTTTGAGTTATATATTCATCTGAATCGTCTTGTATTCCTCGAGTTTTAGAAACTTCAACCGGTTTACCTTGATTATCTTTCTCAGTTTGATCAATTGCAAAAAGAGCATTTTCATCCTCCACATTATGTGAAATGCCATCAGATCCCGTCTTTTGAGATATATTTTCACGCAAACAGTCTTGTATTCCCCGAGTTTTAGAATCTTCAACTGGTTTACCCTGATTGTCTTTCTCAGTTTGATCATTTGCAGGAAGAGCACTTCCATGCTCCACATTATGTGAAATGCCATCAGAGTTCGTCTTTTGAGATATATGTTCATCCGAACAGTCTTGTATTCCCCGAGTTCTAGAATCTTCAAGCGGTTTACCTTGATAGTCTTTCTCAGTTTGATCAATTGCAGGAATAGCACTTCCATCATCCACATTATGTGAAATGCCATCAGAGTTCGTCTTTTGAGATATATGTTCATCTGAACAGTCTTGTATTCCCCGAGTTCTAGAATCTTCAACCAGTTTACCTTGATTGTCTCTCAGTTTGTTAAATTGCAGGAATAGCACTTCCATCCTCCACGTTATGTGGAATGTCGTCAGAGCCCGTCTTTTGAAATATTTGTTCATCCCAACAGTCTTTTACTCCCCGAGTTCTAGAATCTTCAAGCGGTTTACCCTGATTGTCTTTCTCAGCTTGATCAATTGCAGGAATAGCACTTCCATCCTCCACTTTATGTGAAATGTTGTCAAAGCTCGTCTTTTGAGATATTTGTTCATCCGAACAGGCTTTTATTCCCCGAGTTTTAGAATCTTCAACCGGTTTATCCTGATTGTTTTTCTTAGTTTGATCGATTGCAGGAATAGCACTTCCATCCTCCACATTATGTGAAATGCCGTTAAAGCCCGTCTTTTGAGATATTTGTTCATCAGAACAATCTTGTATTCCCCGAATTTTAGAATCTTCAACCGGTTTACCCTGATTATCTTTCTCATTTTGATCAATTGCAGGTGATGAAGTTGACGTTTCACTATCTGTTGTATGGCCTTCTCGTACTATAATCGGGGATTCAGATGCATTTTGCAAAGAGGCTGGTTTAGAACTTTCCATTCCCAACAAATGACTGTCAGGTTGTTCTGTTCCATTACTAGTTGGAACTTCATCAGAAGTATGGATATCTATAGATGATAAAGACGATTTCGACTGAAGTATCTCTCCTGGATTTACATCCTCCATACGAGAATATGGCAAGGAGTTGCACCGAGGGGATCTGAAACCCAGAAAACAGAAACCACATAAACAAAACCCCTATTTCTGGGCTAAGTTCATTCAAAATTTTCAATTAAATGGAAAACAAGTATCTAAGTTAATTACAATTCGAATCCACTTCTTGCGAATGCATTAAAACCCAATCCAAATTCATAAACAGAAGCATCTTCATTTTCAAATCCCAATTTATTTTCTCGTCAGCAGATTGGCAGATCATTGCACCATAAGTTAATTATAATTAAAGATTTTCTCCAGAAATTCAAATAAAATTCGAATCTTTTAGAAAAGAAGCGATAATCATAACAGTATCTAAGTTAAAAATTTCTGCAAAAATGTAAACAAAGGCTCACAGAAGGCAGATGAAGCTATTATATGAATTAAAAGCGATAATCGATTGCTTGTGGAATTAATTCACACGTTTTAATAATAAATGAATCGGAGAAATCATCCATCCAGTAATTTTAAAATTCTTATAACTACATTTACACAGCAGCAAAAAAGAAACATACAGATTTTCACAGATAAAGCATCGATTATACAGAGATTAATGGAAAGCTAAATAGTAAATGTGATTTAAAAGAAAGGAACTTACCAGGAATAAGTAGAGACGAAATCTGGAAATGGAAAGGATTATTAATGATGAGTGAAATAAAATGAAAAATAAAGATTTAAGGATAGTAAAATAAATATATAAAAACAAGTTTGTGATAAAATTAGAAGAAGAGAAGAGAAGAGAAAAAACCGGAGAGAACACATATGATATATACAAAAAAACAAAACGTGCCTATTTCCTCTCTTCTCTACGATTTTAACATCCATACGTTCTTGTTTTGGGTGGAGTGGGAGCCGAAGACCCTGGTTTGGGCGTCAGTTTGGAGAAAGGAGGAAGAGTCCCTGTAGCGTTGGTATTGTTGCCAACCTAGTCTTAAAAACCAATTAAATTTTAATTAAAATTGAGGGAGTTAAAATTTAGTTTTATTAATTTTAAAATCTAAAGATCCTAAAAAATAATAAACTATCCTATCAAAAAAATAATAAACTAAAATATTATTAGAGAAACAAGCGCTTAATTACAATAGTTTTAAAGCTATTAAAACTTAAAATTCATCAAATTTGGGGAAGAATGGCCTATCCCACATGTGCCTCTGTCCCATGTTGCGTTGTTACTATGTCCAAGAAAATATATATTCATTTTCTTATATAATTGTCTTTACCCATTTTCTTCATTAAAAAAAATAAAGTGATTAAGGCTTTAGGGATACCGTAAATTTTGAAAAAAATATTTGTATTTATTTATATATATATATATATATTCAATAAAATGTAAACTCAAGAATTGGAAAAATTATATTATAGGTTATTCACGCCACGTTATCATATTTTTACCAAATAAATCTTCACTTGGTAAAAACTGTTTTTAAAATTAATTTACAGTAAATATGAGAAAATATTCACTTGGTAAAAATATAACATAAAAAAATAATAAAATAAGTAATTTTTATTCGTTGGTCTCATAAATAACGTGACGGAAATGACCAATAATATAATTTTTTTGTCTAAACAATAATGTCCCTAACTGAGCCTAATACATCTCATCATCACTAATATTATCAGGTGAAACTTCAAAGCAATATAAAGTTAGATTTAGATGGAGAAAACAGAAGCGGAGAGGACGGAAGCGACATCGGTGGCTCAAGCTCGGTCAGGATTGGCACCTCCGAAGAAAACATCAACGTCAAGAGAGGAAGCTACAGTAGGCAAGCTCGTAGAGAAAAGGTTTGGTTCGGATCCGTACGGCTCTAGATGGATGATATTTGTGGACAACCTCAGCAGAAGAGTTTCTAGGTCTACGTTGAAGGAACTTTTTGACTTTCATGGGAGAGTGACTAGGGTGTATATTCCTGTTGTTAAACGGAAGGAGAAATATAAAAACTTTACTTTCGCTTTTGTGAGTTTCTCTAGCCAAAAGGACATGAAGAGAGCAATCACGAAAGTTAATAACTCTCTTATTGATGGTAGAGTGGTTAGTGTCTCGAAAGCAAAGTTTCCTAAACACGTGTTCACCGCCTCGGGGGAGTAAAAAACCAGCTTCTGCTCTTCAAACGGGGCACCATTCAACCTTCCACCGGAAACAACCAAACGGGGCAGACACCAGATCGTATAGAGAAGTCCTCATTGGGAAACCTATCCCTACTACCCCTTCGGCGACCAATATTTCAAGGAATACTGCTATTAACGGGCTTGGAGGCTCTAGCCTCCTAGATTTTCATATCCCGACTAGTGAGTTAGATTGGTTAAAATGCTGCTTAGTCGGGGTGATCAAGAATCTATTCAGTATTAATTTTGTACAACAAGCTTTGAATCATGAAGGTCTACAAGTGAAAGCCATTAATGGGGTCATGAGAGTGAATCCACTGTTCTGATGTTTGAATCGGTGGAAGAACTGGAGAAAGCTTGGTCCTTGAAGATGGAAGCTTTACTTTTTTGGTTTGATCATCTAGAACATCTGCTATTAGATGAGGATCGTCCGTTTTGCAGGGTCAACATGGTATGTGTTCCTTTATTTTGTTGGCATAAAAACTTTTTCTCAGCTTTGGGGAACAGATGGGAAAGATTTGTCTGTTTAAAAGATGAAACCTTAAACAAGGATCAGCTTAACATAGCCACGATGACAATTAGGGTAACAAGTCTCGCCATCATCCCCAAATCGATCAAGGTAACTTCGATGGGCTGCCCTTATTTAATCTCTATTTCGGTGGAGGAGAAAAAAGAGGAAGTGGCTTCGCCTAAACCAGACTTGGGGTGAGAACTTTGCGGGATATTTGGCGAAAGAAATCTCTCTGAAGGAGTAAGGTGTGAAGAAAAGAGGGTATGTTCCTCCGCCCAACATGGAGGTCGATATTCCTGCCTATCCAGATCCTAACGGCCATGAGGATCGTTTGGCGAGCGATGTCAACGTAGAAGGTTCTCTTTGATATCTGCAAGATGGCGTATTGGGTTCTGAGGCGAACACCGCAGAAGTTAATCATGGGTTGGAAAGTGAGTTTAGAACTACAAATGTGTCAGGGAATGTGAAATATCTTAATAGTGGCATCTCGGCTCCTTTTGAAAATTTTAGAACACATTTGCCAGGGGTGGATTCTAACGGGTCTAAGGCTGGAAATGATTTGGGCTCACCATTGGGCCAAAAGCCAAGTGGGGTAGTTAATCACTTTTGTCCTCATGGTGATATCCCGGTCGAGTCTAATCTTTCCTCCAACATGGACTCACCATTGGGCTAAAACTCTTTAGTGGTCCAGGATTCCTTTGTAAGCAAATTCATTGCTTCAATACATGACCCATCTAATGATATTGTCCAAGATAGTTTGAAAGTTCTGGAGCTAATTGATCAATACATTGAGGTCTCTGGTTCCAAGGATTTTGCCTTTTCTCTTCTATCCAAGAACCTAGAGCTTTGCTCTCAACCCCCTTTGTTCCGTTTTGCTAGCTCTAAATCGGGTATTCTTAATGCTTCACAAAGGAGAATTCTAAGAGGGAAGATCAGAAATAGTCTCGAGGACGCATCGCCCAAAAATTCTAACCTTTCTTCAAGCTTGCTAGAGAAAGCTGAAGCGGTTTGGGAAATCAGCAGGATCCTCGAAATCACCTTCAATGGGGGAAAGGAAGCTTTTGTCAAGAAGGTTTGCGAGCTCGAGGGTGACTTTCAACAAGGTATGTAAATTCTTTTGGGGTTTTTCTGGTGTTACTATTTGTTATGATGACTCTGTCAGTATTATCATGGAATACAAGGGGTTTTGGTAAAAGAGAGAAAATTAGAGCTGCCAACAAGTTGATCCGCAGTAATAATTCGAGTGTGGTATTTTTTTCAAGAAACAAAATTGTCTGATATCAACACCTCTTTTGTGAGAAGAATATGGAACCAATCTAATATCGAAATGGCTTTCTCTCCTGCAAATGGTTCTGCAGGTGGTCTGATTTCTATGTGGGATGGGGAATTCTTCCAAGCTTCTAATAGAATCATCTCTGCTAGATATATTACCATCCTTGGGGTAGTTAAACAAATGAACTTGCGATGTGGCTTTATTAATTTGTATGGGTTATCAATGGATGCAAAAAAAATTATCAGATCTTCTTTCCTTTTTAAGGAGCCACAACATCCCCTGGTGCCTTGGGGGTGAGTTTAACATGTTTCTTCATTTGGACGAGAAGTTGAGATCTTCTGTGCAGTTTAGTTTGATTTAACTATTCTAAAATTTTGTTCAAGAAACAGAGCTGATTGATCTTCTATTATTGGGAGGGTCTTTTACGTGGAGTAATAATAGAGATGCCTACGTATGTTCGACTTGACCGGTTCTTGCTTTCTGTTGAGTTCTTAGAGGCTTTTCCCCAAGTTATCCGAAGGATTCCGTCCAAATCTTTTTCGGACCACAATGCCATCATCATCGAAGAAGAAAGACATAATTTGGGTCCTAAGCCTTTTAAATGTTTTGACTTTTGGCTCGAAGAAAAGGGCTTTGAAAAGGCTGTCACATCTACTCTTAAAAAGGTCCAAAGCTACTATCAAAAGTTGGTCAAGGGATTGTAATCACAACTTTGGCGCTATTACTGACTCTTTAGAAAATGATATTAAGGAAATTGAGTTGAGGCTACAAAACGGGGAGGACGACCCCACTTTTATGTCAAAGTTGAAACGTCCAGGTTTGTTTAGTGGAATGCTTTCAGGAAAGAAGAAAGATTTTGGCTCCAAAAGTCTAGACTACTGTAGTTTCAAAAAGGGGATCGTAACACCCGTTTCTTCCATCTATCAACACTTACCAAGCAAAAAGCAAATTCTATTGTATCCATCCTTGTTAATGGTGTAGAAATCAGTGATATAGGTTCGATTAAAGAATGTATCTACAATCATTTGAAGGAGTCATAAACAAAGTTACTGCAATTGGAGTGGATGGTATGATTCTGGATTTTGCACAGGTTAGTCAGTCCCAATGCACTATGCTAGAGAGTAAGTTCTCGGAAGAAAAAATTTGGAACGCTAAGCTCTCGGAAGAAGAAATCTGGAACGCTATTTGTTCTTGTGGTGGTAACCGAGCACCTGGCCTCGACAACTTTAATATAGGCTTTATCAAACGGTTTTGGCCTCATATCAAAAAGGAATTTCTAAAATTCTTGGAAGATTTCTACAACGGCTATAATTTAGAGGAAGTTCTATTTTATTCTTTCATCACACTCATCCCAAAAAATAGCTGCTCCAAAGGAATCGAAGAGTATCAGCCGATTAGCCTTGTGGGAGGGGTCTATAAGATCCTTGCAAAGGTCCTGGCAAATCGTTTGAGATTGTGTGCTGAGTCTATTATTAGCAAAACCCAATTTGCATTCATTCTATGGAGGCAGATCCTAGATTGTTCACTTATCGCAAATGAAGCAATAGTTTATATGGCCAAGTCCGGGCGGGGTGGTATTGCTTTTAAAATAGATTTTCAGAAGGCTTATGACTTGGTCGATTGAAACTTCCTGATTGATGTTATGAAGTGCATGGGATTCGGGGAAAGATGGTGTAAGTGGGTTTATATGTGCATTTTATCGGCTTTCATTGCGGTCTTAGTTAATGGTTCTCCCACGGATAATTTTCACATATCCAGGGGTCTCCAGCAGGGTTGCCCCCTCTCACCTCTCCTCTTTAATATCGTGGGAGAAAGCCTCAATTTGATGCTCACGAAAGCTGTTCAGAAGGGTCTTTTCATAGGCTTCTCTATTGGGCGCGGGAATAATTCACTGTGCATTTCCCATCTTCAATTTGTCGATGATTTGATGATCTTCTGTAGAGCTTTGGAAGGCCAAATTCTCAATGTTAAAAGAGTGTTAAGAGTTTTTGAAATGGCATCAGGTCTTCGGCTTAATCTTAAGAAAAGTAAGTTGTTTGGCATTAATGTGAATAGCAATCTCCTATCTAGTTGGGCAGCTTCAACTGGCTGCTCTCTATGCTCATTCCCCTCAGAATATCTAGGCTTACCTTTGGGGCCTAAAAGGAATTCCAAAGCTTTATGGGAACCTATATTCAATAAATTCTCCTCAAGGCTTGCTAGTTGGAAAGCTAAATCCCTGTCTATAGGTGGTGTAGCGATGTCCCCTTTCGCTAAAAAATTTGAGTTTTCGAGGTGTTTATTATCTTTCGGGTATTAAAATATTTATTCCGTGGGGTTTTGAAAACCGCGTTTATTTAGAAATTAGAGTCGCCAACGGCCACTTAGGTAGGTCGGACACCATAAAACCAGAGATTCGAAAACTTTAGGTTCGGGAGTTGGTTACGGACGGGGAAGGATTAGCACCCCACACCGCCTAAAATTGGTACTTTAATAATTACCGCTTTATTAATATTAGATTTTTCGGATTAAAGTGACGATTAATTTAAAATTTGGTTATAAGTGCGGGTAAATTTTAAAGGCCCCGTTCCGAGAGTAAAAGCTCAACCACTATCACTGCGCCAAATACTGGCCCTGTTTACGCTCGAATAAAAGGGCACTGCATTGACAATTTATATATCTGTTATGCAACCTAAAACATGGCGAATATAAATACAATGCGATAAAATATAAATAAATGCTAACATAATAAAATACTAATCTAAAACACATGTACATAAATATTAATCTAACTCATAAATAAAAATAAATCTAACATAAATAAAATATTAATCTAAAACATAAATTTAAAACATAAACAAATACTAATCTAAAATATATACATAAATATTAATCTAACTTATAAATAAAAACAAATCTAACATAAATAAAATACTAACATTTATAAATATTAATCTAACACATAAAAAATAAATCTAACATAAATAAAATATTAATATAAAACATAAATTTAAAACATAATAAATACTAACCTAAACATACAAACTAAAAAAGAGCACAATTTTAAATTAATTAATATTCCATTAAATCATAAAAATTACAATACAAATAAAAAGGAAAGAAAATATACCTAACTAGGAGCTCGAATAACGAACCCTGACTGAACCCCATCGAGATCTACCACGACCTCTCCAAAAATATTAACTAGATCAGACCTAAAATAGGACTCCGATCGAACCGGTTAGGACCGAGGGGACTGCCCCCGGTCTTTGGCTACCCGAGAGCTATGCTCTCTTATTTGGCAAGCCTTGGTCGGCTCCTCCCCATTGTGTGTGAATCCTCTGCCTATTTATAGGCAATTTCAAGGGGTGGGGGATAGTTTGAGTGACGTGGAGCTCTAGGCTCCACACAATTTTTTTTTACTTTTTTTATAAATATATATTACTTATATATATATATATGATTTTTTATTTAGTTTATATTAATAATAATACTATTAAAATAATACTAATAACACTAAAACCCGGTCAAAAATGAGTGATTACATTTGCCCCTCTTTGCTTGTTCTTGTGAAACGAGGACAAAACAAAGATCAAAAGCACTCATTTTTTATCTACTTTCTTGTCTTTGACTTCGGAATCACGTGTTCTTATGTAACTCCCCGCTCTTCCTTAGCTGAATCTTCAGGCTTGTAAGTTCTTCCTATATAGAACTTCTTCACCTTCTGATCTTGGAACTATAGGTCCTCCCTATATAGAACCTTTCATTCTGAAGTCTTGAGTTACGAGTCCCTCTTATATAGAACTTTTCACTCTAAGACGGTAAAGCTTGGAGTCCTTTCTATATAGAACTCTTCACCTTCGACGCTGGTTTCTCCTATATAAAACCTTTTGCGCCACGAATGGATTCTTCCGACTGGGAGTTCCTCCTGTATAGAACTGCTAGTCTTCAAACCCTAGAGCCGCCAGTCCTTCCTATATAGAACTTTTAGCTTCTGAAATCTTGGAGCTATGGGTTCTTCCTATATAAAACCTCTCACTCTAAGACAGTAAAGCTCGGAGCCCTTCCTATATATGACTCTTCGCCTTTAACACAACGGGTTTTCCCTATATAAAACCTTCTGTGTCATGGGTGAATTCCTTTGGTTGGGAGTTATTTCTATATAAAACTACTAGTCTTCACCCTAGAGCCGCAAGTCCTTCCTATATAGAATTTTTAGCTTCTGAAATCTCGGAGCTACAAGTTCTTCTTATATAGAATCTCTCACCGCGAGAGCTTGAAAATATAGGCCCTTCCTATATAAAACCTTTATCTTTGAATTTTTTTTGTCTTTTTTCTTTTTTTCTTTTTTTCTTCCTCTTTTTCTACTCTTTTTCTTTTTCTTTCTCTTTTTTCTTTGTTTTCTTTTCTCTTCTTTTTTTCTATCTCGTTTTTTTTATTACGAGGCTGTTGATATCTTCGGACTTACGCTACTTAAGGTTGCCGCATCATGCCCAAAGGACTTACTAATGTCCCGAAGGACTTATTACCATGCTCGAAAGACTTACTGGTGGCCCGAAGGACTTAACACCGTGCCCGAAGGACTTACCGATAACCCGAAGGATTTAACATCTGGGTCTCACGCTGCTATGGCTGTTGATCTTTCTGGACTCACGCTACTAAGGCTGTCGCATCATGCCCGAAGGACTTAACACCGTGCCTGAAGACTTACCGATAACCCAAAGGATGTAACATATGGGCCTCACGCTGCTATGGTTGTCGATCTTTTTGGACTCACGCTACTAAAGCTGTCGCATCATGCCCGAATGGCTTACTGATGGCTCGAAGGACTTATCACCATGCTCGAAAGACTTACTGGTGGCCCGAAGGATTTACCGATGACCCGAAGGATTTAACTTTTAGGCCTCACGTTGCTATAGTTGCTGATCGTTTTGGACTCACGCTACTAAGGCTGCCGCATCATCCCTAAAGGACTTACTGATGGCCCGAAGAACTTATCACCATGCTCGAAAGACTTACTAGTGACCCGAATCAACGCCTCTATGTGTATTTATTATTTTATGTATTTATTATTTTAATCGGGCAAACCACTTGAATCAAAGCCTCTATATAATGTGGATGCAATGATAATGCAACAAAAGTATGTGTAAAATAAAAATAAAAATAAAACACAAAAAGAAATAAGTTAGTACCGGATAAAAATAATAAATACATAAATAAAAGGACAAATTAAATAAGGTAAACAAACAAAACAACCCTATTTATCCAGTCTAAAACACCTAAGGTTATTTGCATGGCTCTAACATGGTGGGTTTCTATGTTCTCTACATGCAGTGTTGGTGCTAGGAGGTACCCGAATTGTCCTTGTTGTCCCCTACTAAGGGTAACAAGGCCCCCGATCATCACCCATTATAGGCTCCTTTCAACCGGGTTCAATTCAGGGGGACCCATTCGCTTATGCCTGCATGAAGGAACGATATCCTTACGAAAGCATAAGGTACTCGAGCCCCGAAGGTACTTGCTAGGCCTACACGGGAGAACGATATCTTCACGAAAGCATTAGAGTTTTCCCCCCACTTAAAAAACGGGTTTATATGTCATATTTTAAATGCGTTAAAATAAACGCGCAATTATAACCGAATGTTAATTTAATAGTCACTTTAATCCGAAACTTCTAATATTAGTAAAGCGGTAATTATTTGAAAAAGCTTGACTCTCTTTTTTGTTTTTGAAAAACAAAAAATGTCCCTAGCGGAGTCGCCATCTGTAGCGATGTCCCTTTTCGCTAAAAAAAAACGAGTTTTCGAGGTGTTTATTGTCTTTCGGGTATTAAAATATTTATTTCGTGGGGGTTTTGAAAACCACGTTTTATTTAGAAATTGGAGTCGCCATCGGTCACTTAGGTAGGCCGGACACCATAAAACCAGAGATTCAAAAACTTTGGGTTCATGAGTCGGTTACGGATGGGGAAGGACCCCACACCGCCCAAAATTGGTACTTTAATAATTACCGCTTTATTAATATTAGATTTTCCGGATTAAAGTGACGATTAATTTAAAATTTGGTTATAAGTGCGGGTAAATTTTAAAGGCCTCGTTATCTGAGAGTAAACGCCCAACTATTATCACTACGCCTGATATTGGCCCCGTTTACGCTCGGATAAAAGGGCACCGCATTGACAATTTATATATCTGTTATGCAACCTAAAACATGGCGAATATAAATACAATGTGATAAAATATAAATAAATACTAACATAATAAAATACTAATCTAACATAAATAAAATACTAATCTAAAACATACATACATAAATATTAATCTAACTCATAAATAAAAACAAATCTAACATAAATAAAATATTAATCTAAAACATAAATTTAAAACATAAACAAATACTAATCTAAAATATATATACATAAATACTAATCTAACTTATAAATAAAAACAAATCTAACATAAATAAAATACTAACATTCATAAATATTAATCTAACACATAAAACAACAAATCTAACATAAATAAAATATTAATATAAAACATAAATTTAAAATATAATAAATACTAACCTAAACATACAAACTAAAAAAGAGCATAATTTTAAATTAACCAATACTTCATTAAATCATAAAAATTACAATATAAATAAAAAGGGAAGAAAATATACCTAATTAGGAACTCGAATAACGAACCCCGATTGAACCCCACCGAGATCTACCACGACCTCTCCAAAAATATTAATTAGATTAGACCTAAAATAGGACCTCGATCGAACCGGTTAGGACCGCGGGAACTGCCCCTGGTCCTTGGCTACCCGAGAGCTATGCTCTCTTATTTGGCAAGCCTTGGCCGGCTCCTCCCCATTGTGCGTGAATCCCCTGCCTATTTATAGGCAATTTCAAGGGGTGGGGATAGTTTGGGTGACGTGGAGCTCTAGGCTCCACGCAAATTTCCTTCTATTTTTTTTACTTTTTACATTTTTATAAATATATATTACTTATATATATTTTTGATTTTTTTATTCAGTTTATATTAATAATATTATTATTAAAATAATACTAATAACACTAAAACCGGGTAAAAAATAAGTAATTATACGTGGGAGGCTAACGTTAATCAAATATGCCCTCTCAAGTCTTCTTGTTTATTTCCTATCTATCTTTCGGATGCCCACTTCAGTGCTTCGATCCCTTAGTAGTCTTATGTCCAATTTTTTCTGGGGTGGTTTCTCGGATTCAAAAAAAAAATCACTGGGTTAATTGGAAAACGATGTGTTCTCCGATTAAGGAGGGCAACCTTGGGATTACTGATTTGGATCTTAAAAATGGCGTTACTGGGTAAATGGGTGTGAAAATACGGTAATGACCACGATAGCCTATGGAAACAAGTTACCTTCAAAAGACCAATCAAGGTAATGCGGGGTTTGTCTTTCCTATTCTTAATCCGAGGAGTTGTGGATTTGGAATGGTACTGCTAAGACATTTTTTGCAGAGGATGTAGTGGGCTTTCGTATTCGTGAGAATCTCTCTGCACGGTGATAGGAAATCGATCTCCTTTTGGACCGATTGTTGGGTACGTGAGGTCCAACTGAAAATCCGCTTTCCACGTATCTATGCTTTATCCATTGTTAAAGAAGGGTTGGTTGCTGACTTTGGAACCAGGGATGAATTTGGATGGTCCTGGAATATGCAACTGCGAAGGTCTCCTTTCGATTGGGAGTTGTCCCAATGGGATGAATTTTTAAGTGTCCTACGTAACTTTAGGTCTAGCTTCCTTGATAGGGATTGGGTGTTATAGAAAGGGTCCGAAAATGGTGTTTTCTCGATAAAATCATTAAGGAAACTTTGCATTCAAAATTTAGATGTCAACCTTTCTTGGGAGAGGTTGGTGTGGATTGGAGTTGTGCCTCCCAAACTTGAAATATTTATGTGACTTGTCATCCGGAAGCGTGTTCCAGTTAGATTAGAGTTATTAAAGAGAGGAATTTCGAGAATTGAGACCAACCTATGTCAGGTTCGAGTTTTTACTCTAAAATTCGAGTTGAATTCAGATCAGGTGGAGCATCATAAAATAACGGGCCGGATCATATTCGAGTGGATGTATTAAATTTTCGATGCAGATACAGGTCACCCAAAATTCCTACCCATGACCACCCCTAGCGGCACCAGGTTACTTTCGCTTCCTTTTCTTACCCAATATTAACAGAATTTCCCCTGATCCAAACATAGGATAAAGCCAGTCAAAAGGATATGCTTTACAAAAGTATCATATTCATTGCATTTAATAAGATCCCATTTCTGGAAAGGGATAGTGACTTCCAAGTCTACGCAAGTAAAAAATAAGAATTGCAGAAAACGCAGTGTAAATTCCCTATATATATAATTCAACCTTATACATACCAGAAACAAGCTTTTCCCCAGTATACCAATATCACTATATTTCCACTTTAAAAAACATGCATCGTCCTCAAGATTCTCCCAAGCTTAATTCCCGCATGAACTGCAGTAATTGTAGCAAGAACAGAAGGTGCAAAGGATGCATGAGTAAGTGTTTTCCAGTGCCTTTAACTAAAGATCAGGTGAAACGTATACTCGAGAGCTTCGACAGCAATGGAGACTGTCGGCTTAGCAAGCAAGAACTTAGGGCTGCGTTCAATTACATAGGGTTGCATTTCCCCGACTGGCGAGATGCCCGAGCGTTTAATCTTGCCGATGGAGATCGTGATGGTTACGTAAGCGAAGGCGAGATGGATGATTTTGTTGAATACGTTTGACAATGTGTTTACACTATTTCCTGAGTAATTAATCTAATATTAGCCATTGGGGCTTGGGATTTAATTACTGTAGTAATTTCTATACTTAAAAGCTGCAGAGAGAAATCTGGTGAAGAACTCCAGCCCTCAGCAGGAGTACTGATGTTGCCTTCATAATTGTTAGCAAACTAATGTGTAGATTCATCTGTTTTTCTTTTCCTACAAAACACAGATGAGTATCCAAATGTTGGATACAATTCCGATATGTACAATACATTATACATGTCAGGTTAGAATAATAAAAACAATTGAAAACATAATGTCTAATAATCTATATCGTGAATATTGATATTTCTAAATGATCTGGATTGGAAGAGTTTACGTGTATAGTGTGTTATTAAAAGGATCATCCTTGTTTACATATTTTTTTATTATTAAATACAAAAATATTTTAAAATTACTTTATTATTAAATATAAAAAGTAATTTAAAATTACTTTATCCATTAAACAATAACCTTGTTTCCCGTTTTTCTTTCAACACCTAACCTCCACCGCCGCGACGCCAGCTCCGAACCCAAAACACATACATTAACACTGTTTTGGGTTTTTGTTTCTTTTAGCTTTCTGCTGTTGTTTTTGGTACTGTGAACATGACGAAAGAAGAGTGTAAGGAGATGATTTATCTTCACGGTGACTTAGATTTAACCATTGTCGAAGCCAGAAGGTTGCCCAACTAGGATTTTATGGCCAATCATATTTTGGTATGACCTAGGTTAGGGAATGAATGAACCGATGATAGAGGTGGTTGCAAACGATACTGGGGTTTTATTTTTAGTTTTTTATTTTAAATTATTTTTATATTAAATAATAATAAAATATAATTTCATTTGTATTTTAAATTATTTTTTATTTTTAATAATAATAAAATATATTAAGTCATACTAAAATATTAATAAAATAACATTGAGTGACCAAAATAGGTTAATATATAAAGTTTAATGAGTATATTGATCGTTTTAAAAGTTTAGTGACAAAAATAGGACAGAGAGCAAAGCTCAGGGATGATTTTTGTAATTTATCATATATTAAAAATGTTTAGTAAATAAAATATGGACGAGTGCATCGAGTTTAATTTTTTTATATTTTTTAATTAGATTAGATTTGGGTAAAAAAAATTGAATATATATTTCGAAATGCCCTTCTCAAATTTTTTGAAACTTTCTTTAGAAGGAGAAAAGTTTTTGCATCGAATAACATACATATTTTTCATAAAACACTAAAACTCATACTATGACCGCAATCAATATGCATATTGTAAGTTGCATCTTCACAATTTTGATCAAATTATCACTATAAAAATTATTTATCTTTAAAAACAAATTTATCATATCACTATATAACATTGGTTTTACACTAAAGATATAACTCTTAATAGAAATTCTCTAACTTATTATATGAATCGATATAGTTAAACACACTTAATTAACAATAGAAATATGTAATTTTAAAAGTGAATATATATATATTCAAAAGTGTAAAAACCAATATCGATGATAATTCCTAGAAGGAATAAAATATGGTTAAGGAGGAGGAACCCACCTTACAGGGGGCTTTGGAACGCACATCTCCAATGCCAAAGAAGGATCCGACACCAAGTTTTCCAATGAAATATAATTCCCCGGAAACTTCGCTTTCATCCAAGATGCAAACCTATATCTAACTAAAAGATTCAGATTCAGATTCAGTTGAAACCAGTCCAAAATCTTACCCTTGAACACCATCTCGTTTCGGAATAGCCACACCGACCAAATTATAGCAAAAGGAATGTATGAACACCACTGCTTATTAATGGACATACCCGGCTCACCCCATGCTTCAAGGAAACAAGCAGGATCTTTAGGGAAAACAGAAGGAATGCCCATCCAACTGCAGAACTTGCTCCAGATATTCCACACACCCTGACAAAAGAAAAACAAATGAGAGACAGTTTCTGGAAATTTATTACAAAAGGGGCATAAATCATTCACGAAGGACGACACCCCCCCCCCCTTTTAATTAATTCAGTCTTAACCGGCACACGACCCCACGCCACCTTTGGAGGAGCAAAACCCAACCAAACCACCTTATTCTACATCTGATTGTCTACATGCGCATTACCAAGCAGTATTTGACTGAAAAAACACCGTCCGCCAACAGACCCAGTCTTTGTCTAACATACTAGATCTAAAATTTCTCAAACATTCCAATAAATCAGTCCATTGATGTAATTCCCAATCGAAAGGTGGCCGACGCAGAGGAATCTCCCAGCTCCAAGCTTCATTCTCATTCCTGCCAAAGTCTGAAATATTCCCAGCTTTGTTCAAAGCCATAGCGTAGATACGTAGATACTTTACATTCAAAGGGCAATCACCAATCCACACATCCGACCAGAAAAGAATTGAGGAACCATCCCCCACTTGAAACACCAAATTAGAACGAATGGTTTAGCCAATCTCGTCGTCTTTAAAGAAAGATTTCGATATGCCATTCCACACACAAGATAATTTGGATGCCGACGGCTTAGGTAGTAGCTAGAATCACAACCAAGAACTTTAGCCGAAATAACTAGTCTCCATAAGCACTCGGGCTCATTGCCAAGTCTCCAACACCACTTAGTAAAGCCCTATTTAAAGTATCCAGATTCGTTACACCCAATCCACCTAAATTCTTTGAAGTGCAAACTTTGGCCGAATTTACCCCGTGTATCTTAGACTGGTCAGAGTCACCACCCCACACAAATGTAGACATCAACTTATTCGAACGATTGACAACCGTCACCGGCATCTTGAAAAGCGATAGAAAGTACACACGCAGACTGGAAAGGATCGAATTGATTAGTGTGAATCTACCTCCAATTGAAAGAAATTTCAGTTCCAACCTTCTTGAGAATAAGAATATTAGTTACAAATGCAGTTCAACCCTCGAATTTTGTGCGACTTTTTAAAGGGTTTACAGACAAGCAAACGATTTTTCTTTTTTTGTCTTTTGCAAAGACAGGCTTGTTTGGTTTGGGTTAGTAATATTTTTGAGAGAACGTGAAATTAAAAAAAGGGTAACTCCATAAGTAGTCACCGAACTATGGTTTCTTTTCTATTTCGGTCACCGAATTATTATTTTGGCAAAAACATCACTAGCGTTATGTTTCCTTCTTAATTTGGTCACCGACTGTTAAAAACTTAATGGTTTTGCTGATGTGAAATTTTATTTTATTTTTTTAATTTTCCATGTCATTTTTTCTCTCTCCTTATAAGCAATATATGTTATTTTATAATATTTTTTATTCAAACTAACAGGAGGTGACACGCGTCACTACCTATTAGTGGAATGAAAGGAATGAAAAATCAAGCCCCTTATGCAGCTAGATAGATTCAACTAATAGGCAGTTACACGTGTCACCATCCTATTAGGCAGTTACACGTGTCGCCATCTCTCTAGCTGCATAAGGGATTTGATTTTTCATTCCTTTTTATTCCACTAATAGGTAGTGACACGTGTCACCATCATGTTAGTTTTAATAAAAATATTATAAAATAACATATATTGCTTATGAGGGGAGAGAAGAAATGACATGGAAAATTAAAAAAAATAAAATAAAATATCTCGTCAATAAAGCCGTTAAAAGTTTTTAACAGCCAGTGACCAAAATAAGAAGGAAACATAACGTTAATGATGTTTTTGCCAAAAAATAGTTCGGAAGGAAACATAACGTTAGTGATGTTTTTGCAAAAAAAAATAGTTCGGTGACCAAAATAGAAAAGAAATCATAATTCGGTGACTACTGGCATAGTTTACCTAAATAAAAGATTATCACGTTTGTATTGTTAATATTAACTCAGGGCCGGTAATTTTAGGTTTATCAATTTTGGGTTTTATTTTAATACACAATCCGTGTAAAATATTTTTACACAACCATTCTATTAAATCTAAAACCCTAACCCTAAACTCTAAATTCTAAACCCTAAACTCTAACCACTAAACCTTAAACTATAACTCTAAACCTTAAATTCTAAACCCTACAACCTAAACTTTAAACCCTAAACTAAACATCTAACCCATAAATTTGAAAAGTACGTGTAAACTTTAATTTACACGGACTGGGAATCAAACTTTTTCTCATCAATTTTATCCATTCATTTTATATAGGGTAATTATACTATTTTGTTTCCACAAATGCCCTAATTTTAGGGTTTAAGGATATGATTTAGGGTTTATAGTTTATGAGTTAAAGTTTATGTTCTTAGAATTTAGGGACTATGGTTTGAATTTAGAGTTTAGGGTTAGAATTCTGGGTTATAGGTAAAAACCTAAATACTTAGCATATTACCCTAGAACTTAAATCCTAACCTCTAAACTCTAAATCCTAATCTTAAACCCTAAATTCTAACTACAACCCCTAATTTCTAAACCCTAAATTGAATCCCTAACCCCTAAAATTAGAGCTATTGTGAAAATAAAATATTTCCATTGCCGGTGTACGATATATATATGTGGGGGGGGGGGAGAGAGAGAGAGAAAGAGAGAGAATCCAGTTACATAGTGTAATAGTTTTTAACTTTTACATGTTTTTTTGGATCGTTTGATGGGTGAAATGGATGGATGAGATTAACATTGAGTTATGTGAAGATTATCACTTGGTAAAAAAAAGTAAGGAGTTAATCTCAGCCATCAATTTCACCCATCCAAGGATCCAAATAACGTATAAAAATGTGTTTTACATTCTTTGTAAGTGGATCCTATCATATATATATTAGGTAAATATATTATGAGTTATATTTTGATACACAAACTGTGCAAAAATAGTTTACACAACCTTTTATATTTAAAATATAAAATTTAAAATATAAATTCCTTAGTATCAACAAGTGTTGGGTGCAATAGCAAGGCATATTGCTCTCTCAAGGAGAGAATGCGAGTTTGATCCTTAGAGATGATATTGTTGGGAGGGAAAGCCACAAATTCCGAACATGGACCATAAAATCATCCTTGTTCTCTTATATTCCCTTAGGCTATGTGTTTTAGACCCACTATAAGCACTCTTATTCTTTTCCTACAGTCCCTTTTGATAATGCGATTTGGTTCAACAACTTATGTTTGCGAGGTTTTATGTAGAGAATGAATCCGTTATACAAACTTCAATGATACAAGTCTTGTTAACTAATCCAATTAACCAATCCCATAAAAAAAAATTACAGTCATAAAGATTATATTGTTTATATGCACTCACTTTCAACCAGGAACGGGGCTGCAGCTATGGTGGGAGGGATTGTGTTGGTTTGAGTTTTGGTTTAAAAAAGAAAAAAATTGTTTTGGTTTGAGTTTTAGGTTCGCCGGCATAGACGAACGATGGCCGGCGATAGTCTACGGTGGCTGATGCGGTGAAGCCTCAACAGTACTTGGGTTTGGTTCTACGGTTCAAAGAAAATGAATTTTTTTTTGGAGATAGCTAAAAAATGGCAAATGAGTTGTTTTTTTGGCCAAAAGTGTCTTATATACTTCATTTTAAAAATAAAATAGGCTATTTGCGTTATAAGGACTTTCGCCCTTTGAAAATCCCTCTCGCAACCATCCCGTGTTTCAAAACTCTCTCCGTAGTCCCTATATCTTTTCCAAGTGTCTTAATTTCGTCCTTTTGTTCTAATTGGGTCCAAAAATTGAAGGGATAATCATGGTTTTAGTCCCTGCCCTTTTCTATTTAATTCAATTTAATGTTTATTCATTTCTCTATTCTTTAATTTATGCCATGTTCTTTAATTTTTTATTTCAGTCTCTTAGTTATTTGCTCACATGTTTATGTTCTCATATACGTTCTTGTTTCATATTTATTTGTTTATGCCTTTATTTCATATATTACGTCATTTATATATTATATATGCATATATACTACTGTGTTATATTATGCTATATACTATCAGGGCCGTCCTTGGGCCAGGGCAATAGGGGCGCCCTCCCAGGGCCCCTACCCTGCCCAGGGCCTACGCCTAAAAAATTAAAAGTATAGTTTTTAGCTCTTACGGGTGGATAAAATAAAAGAATCCAGTGATGAATATATATATATAGCTGGATAAGTTTTGAGGGCCCCAATAATAAGTATTAAAAAAATTAAATCGTAAGAGTATACTCATATTAATAAATATTGGGGGGAAATCGGATCCCTAATAATAAGTATTAAAATAATTTAATTTTAAGAGTATGCTCGTAATAACAAATATTAAAATTAATTTTTTTAATACTTGTTATTAGAGGACTTATTTTTTCAACTATTTATTATTGTGAGCATATTCTTAAAAAAAATTTCAATACTTGTTATTATAGACGCACTCTTAATTTTTTTTCAATACTTGATATTATAGACATGTATTTAAATAGGGGTATGTAACCGCAACAGATATCGTTATGTAGCGGTAGAGACACAACCTAAAATCACAATACCTGCAACCATTATGTCCACAATAGCATATGTTATTAAAAGTTTTCACAACTGTGATACCCTCAGTGATAAAAATAACATTCGTTATGTTTGCAACCATGATAAATGTAACATGAACGAATATACGATCGCAACCGTAATTTAAATCCCTAATTTATGGCTTAATTTTTAAGTTCGCCCTAGTGCCATTAAAATCTCAGGAACAACCATGTATACTATATATACATATGTTACATACAATATATATATTTCTCTCTCTCTATATATATATATATATATTTCTATATACTAGTTCCATATATATACATATATATGTATGTGTATATAGTTTTATATGTGTATATAGTTTTATATGCGTATAATATACATTTTCAAAAATTGCATACTTATCCTGCGTAGTGTACATATATCTTTATGTTATGTGTAGCGATGTCTTTTTTTCTTTATCGCTAAAAAAGCGTGGTGGATTTTTGAAAGTGTTTTTTAAAGGTGTTTGTGACTCTTTTGGATATAAAATATTTATTCCGTGGGGTTTTAAAAGAAACCGCATTTAAAAAAATGGAGTCGCCACCGGCCACTTAGGTAGGCCGGACACCATAAAACCAGAGATTCAAAAAGATTGGGTTCGGGAGTCGGTTACGGATGGGGAAGGATTAGCACCCCCACACCGCCCAAAATTGGTACTTTAATAATTACCGCTTTATTAATATTGGATTTTCCGGATTAAAGTGACAATTATTTTAAAATTCGATCATAATTGCGAATAAATTCTTAGAACACATAAACAAACATTCATAACGACGTAGCATTAAAACCCAAATACTATAATATAAAACAAAAACGATTAAAATGCATGAACATAACATTTCATGATGATAAAAACAAAATAAAACAAAATATGAACAAGAAAATGCTTGCTTCCAAAATTAGACTAATTAATTTTAACATGCTTAAACACATTAAAATGAACCACAACTATAACATGCATGGCATAGACCTAAGAAGGATACGGAATTAACAAGTCAACAATACCACAAAAATACACTAAAACCCTTATCAATGACATAATTAGTATGTAAAAATAACTACAAAGACATTACATATAACAAACAATATCATACTATCAAGTAACCTACAAAGAAGCGAAATGGACATAAAAACATTGTGTTTATGAGACCAATCACACCGTACAAAATGACCATAATAAGCTAACATGTAAACATGATATGCACATTAAGTTAAATATAACAACAAAAGACATATGTAATACGAACGATCAAATTAAAGCACAAAAAATGATATAATACACTATAAAACATAAATAGACTAGGCATGAATGAAACATATGTAAATATGATGTGCAACACAATACATTAAAATAGATAAAAGGAATAAAAGATATAAAAGATTAAAGCATCATAATGACTAAAATGGAAAAGAAACAAAACCTAAAAACAGAAATTAGATAGTCAAAGACATAATTAAGGACTTGATTAAAAACTGAATTAAACTCCAAAGGACCTATCGAGTAATAAACCCATGCGACAAGCTCAAAGTGCAAGAAACAGAAACACGGAAGGACTGCGAAGGTATTTATGCCATTTATAATCTGATCCAACTTAATTTCGGGGTTAAATTGAATGAAAATGAAATGCAGATGCTAATTTGAAACGAAAAAGGGGATGCAAAAGCGTGCGGCAACAGAGAACGGGATTGAAAACGCAATTGTGCTAGGGCCGAAAGCAAAAGCGGGAAAAAACAAAAGGACCCTTCGTGTAATTAAACCATTTAACTATATAAAGGTTATTATTTGTTTTATAACCGGTAATATTAAACCTAAACCTAAAAAATTATTCAGCCCCCCCTCTTTTTCTCTCAACAAATCGACATCGCCGTTCACCCCTTTCATGGCCGATGTCGTCTCCGGCGGTGGTGGAACCCAATCAGAAAAACTCTCCCCTTTCTCTAAAACCCTGGTGTACGCTTAGTTTTTAGGGAAAACACTTCGATTTGCCTAGATCTGAAAAACCCGAAGCCTTTTTTTTGAAAAAAAACCTCCTTTTCACCACCCCGACATCTCTCCTCTCGACCGGTTCACCCTAGGAGTGGGCTTATCACCGATGCGAAGGTGGATCGACGTTCAGAATAAGGGAGAAGATAAAGAGATAGATGCATGAGGACCTTTCATCGGAGATCCTAGTCTCGGCCACCGTACAAGGTAACCGGCCGAAGCCTAAAAGGTATACTCTTCCCTTTTTTTGTTTATATTTGGTATTGTTTTTGGTTCGAATGAACATGCAAAAAAGAAAAAAAAAGAGACTACCTTTCTGGAATTTCTTGTGTATTTTTTAGATCGGTTCCAAAAAAAACCCCGTACAAAAGAGGGTCGACCTCTTTACATATATGCTCTTTTTTTCCTTTTGGTAGATCTAATAATAATAAAAAAGATTATCTTTCTGAGATTTGGTTGTTGATAATCTGTTCTTTTGCCTCTTTTGCACGTCTGGTGGTTGGACTGATGGTACGGCGGAGTGGTGCCGGCGTGGAGAGAGTATGGCAGCATCATCTTCGGCTGGATTCACTCACGGATGTTGGATCAGATCTGATCCAACGACTGTGATTATATGGGGAATGTGCGGCCCAGATCGAACCTTGAAATACGTGGTGTTTGCTGGAGATGATGACACGTGGCAGAGGATATCGAACGGCCTCGCGCGTGGTGTTTGCTGGAGATGACGACACGTGGCAGAGTGAGAAGCCGAACGTCCTGGAAGTGTGTTTCACGCGCTGGACAGCTCTCCCAAGGCTGATCGTGGCCGTTGGTTCTGAATTTGATCAAATGGCCCTCCTTCAACTGCTGCAAAGAAAAATATGATATTAGATATCATATAGGGTTTTAGGGTTAATTAGATGGGATTGGGCTGGCCGAAAATGGGCCTTGTAAATTACATATATATATTTTGTAATAATATGGACTTGAATTGTTATTATAATATTTGGGTTTTATATTTTAGGTTTTATTTTACATTAGTCCAATAACAATAATAATAACAATAATAATAATAATAATACAGCGTTACATACATACGTACACGTGCACACCCATATAAGTGTAACATACGAGTACACACGCAAACATTAATGTAACATACTAACATACATATATATATAATCATACACATAATTAACATAACATCTACGCACATTAAACAAATACACTCATACTCTATAGATACATACGCGACACACATACACCATTAATACGTATACATACATAGCTTATAATATACATGCACACACCACACCTTATATATATATTAGTAACACTCATGCATATAATATAATAAATATACATGCAATACTAATATGTATTTACAAGCGAAAATGAGTGATTACATTATGTTAAATATATGTATATATATATATATATTACGTATATGCAGGTTCGTTCCGCTTCTTTTATATTTATACAAATATTTATTATAGATATATATGTATGTATATTCCTTTATATTGCATATGTTGTTTTTCATAGTTTATCATGCCATGTTATTATGTTGTATGTCGGGATATAAACTGTCAATGCAATATTCTTTTTTTCCAGAATAAACTTGGTTAGTACCTTAGAAGTAGGTGGTGGTTTTCGTTATTCCTCGAACATCGGAGCCCTTTAAAATAAACTCGCATGTATAGCCAAATTTTGATTTAATAATCACTTTAACTCGCAAAAAAAATCTGATATTAATAAAATGGTAATTGATTTGGTACCAAGTTTGGGCGTGATGGGGATGCGAAACCTTCCCCACGCGTAACTGACTCTCGAACCTAAAAAAAATGAGAATCTCTGGTTTATTTTTTTAGTGTCCGATATACCTAATCCAAGTGAACGGTAGTGACCCCAAATTTTATTTCAAAATACAAACATTTTTTCCAAATTTCCCTGATTAAATATTTTTTAAAAGAGAAAACTTACGATTTTAAAATTAGACACTACAAGAGCCATCGCATACCATATAGACTCACCCACAAAACTTATCTAGTTATCTCACAAATTATTCTTGATATTTAGTGTTACACTTTATTCTCAATGGTATTTTAGTCATTAAGTAGTTTTTGAATGTTTTCTAGACCCTTAACCCATTATCAAGTCTATTAAAAAGTTTCTAATCAAATTATATTGTGAGTATTGATACTCTCAATTGGTATCGCTACCAAACAAAGAGTGTTACTACTCACCTAGGAGTATCAGTACTAAATAACGAGTATTGATACTCACATATAAGTATCAATACTAAACCTTTGAGTATTGATACTTCTCTTGAGTATAGATGCCAAAATAACATTCGGTGTTTCCAAAAATTTGACAAGTACCGATATCAACCACCAAATATTGATACTAGATGAACAATACTAATACTTAATGAAAGTGATGTTGATACTCACCTACTAAAATGTTCAGTTTAAACATGTGTTCATATGGTATTAGCATCGTATGAATGAGTACTGGTGCTGGAACCCATAAATACATATTTTAACTCCAAAAGTCACATCCAACTCAGCAATAAACACTAATTTTAAGTTCCTAGTTGATTATTGAAACTTATGAAAATTATTAAGGATTTATTAGCATCATTTTTACACCTTTGTAATAGCAAACAAGCATTTTTATGATTTAAACAAGCTTGCATCATAGAATGAATTTTTTTTTATTAATATAATAATGACAATTAGTAAAATGAATCCAATAATATATTAAGTAATTTTATATTATGATAATTTTATTACATAATAATTTTATATTTCGTAAACAAAACTCTTTTTAAAAAGTAATTTGTTTGCAATATTGCAAAGATATATGTTTGGGAGTACCAAGATTTCCTAGACGTGCTTCAATTTTCTAAAAGTGTTTCAATGTATTTTGTTATATTCTCTCTATAACACCCGTGACCCGGATGCTACATTTGGGCCTTAAGCCCAAAATCCGTACGATAAAAATCTTTCATTTTTCAAACCCAAAGCATAATAGGCCCAATAAAACATAAGTCCATGCATTAAAATCACAATCAAATCCAGATGTTTAAAACAATATTTACGGAGCTCCATTTACAATTATTAAAACATTTGACTTGACCAAATAATACAAAATAAGAGTTACAAAATACATATAGGGTCCTACGAAATATATAGCCCATTGCATCTAGTATTTGTACTCAACCACTAGAGCCGATGTTGAAGTCCAAGCCTTGATGGTGCTCCTTCAACCCTTACAACAATCTACTAACCTGTGAATGGAAACAATGACTCCGAATGCTGAGCTAACAAGCTCAATGGATACACTGCCACTCAACCATGCTTCATGCAAATCATAAATAAAGCAATGCAACATGAATGATATCATGGCAAGATAGCAATGGCGCTACCATAACCGCATAAACACATAGCATCATGAATGTATGATCACGCACACAACTCATACTAGAACCTCGTACATTTACCTAGCATCACACAGATAACACCAACCACAATTAAGTGAGGTCCGCGTCCACAAAGCATCGAAATCCTTCACTTGAGTGAGGCACGCGTCCACATAGTATCGGGATCCTACACTACGAGTAAGGCCCGCATCCA
The DNA here is from genome assembly GCA_019671005.1 of Hibiscus mutabilis. Classification (NCBI taxonomy): domain Eukaryota; kingdom Viridiplantae; phylum Streptophyta; class Magnoliopsida; order Malvales; family Malvaceae; genus Hibiscus; species Hibiscus mutabilis. Next base: position 7,732,917 of record CM033742.1, read on the forward strand.
CATAGCATTGGGATCATATACTCAAGGGGATAAGGCTCGCGTCCACAAAGCATCGGGATCCTACATCCATGCTCGGAATCTCACATCAAGCACCTTCAAATGAGGCATGCGTCCACAAAACATCGAGATCCAACATCGGGAATCTTCAAGGTGTTGCAACACACTTAGGGTATCCAAATCCCAACAACAAGGGATGACTCGACTACCTAGGTGTCCCTCAGTATACAAAAAGGATTCTAATTACCACGCAACATTGATTGATCCACCTAGGACCCTATGGGTTACTACCTCACACGGTTTACCCAATATTTACCAAGTCATCAGCCAATTATTTCACATATGGGGTTAAAATCGCAGTTTCTCAATTTTAGTATTCATTTTATACCTTAAAAGACTCGCAGGGCCTTTTGCCTCGAATTATAGAACCCCCGAACGTAAAGTCAAATTCCTTGGACAGAATGCCCAGCGAGTACCGATACTCTTATATGGGTATCGATACTCCCCTCTATGTACTAATACTCGGCCACGAGTATCGATACTCATTTCATGTTTGAAAGAACTTGACTCTCAAGCCGTACCTATACGCCCCAACCTATATCAATACTTATAATCTATACTAGGATCTCCCCGTACCGATCTATAATCGTACCGGTACGTTAAGCCTCTCCCAGGTAATGTAACAGTGTGTATCGATACGACCCTTGTGTGCCAGTACGCGAAAGCGTAACTAGAATTCTTAACTTACAAGGGGTACAAATACACAGGGAGGCGTACCGGTACACCCCTCACAACTTTTCCCCTTTTACACTAAGGCGTACCGATACGATATCTCCAGTACCGATATGCGAGCCCAATTTTTTGAACTCTGGGTGTGGGTTTCACCTAAAAACCTTGTTTAACCCCCATGGTTAAACCCCAAATCATTCCTACAAGTTATGGTGACAACATTAAGTGGATTACTACTTATTTTAAGCCATTACATCTATAATTCTATAATTTGCCATTAACAACCACACAAGCTATACCAAAGCCAAAAACACCAAAACATGCCTCAAAGCTTAACTTCATGATTTCCAGGAAACTATGAGAGTTAGTAGTGTACTAACCTTAGCTTAGCTGATAACACAAGGCCTTCTTCCAAAGCTTCAAGCTTTCCTCCATTCTTGAGCCTTGGATGAGCTCCCAACCTCTTTCACTACATGGAGAGATTACGAAACACATTACAATGTTGCTAGAGGATAAAAGAGGCCAAAAACATAATCTAAATTGAAGATTAAAGCTCCCAAACTCCAATCCCATCCAACCCTCTCAACCCTCCAACAACTTCTTCTTCCACCAAACCATACAAAGCTTACCTTGAAATGTAGATCCTTGAAAGCTGGTAACACTTCCCTCAATGAGCTAAACGTGAATCACAATACCAACTCTCAAAATCCTACCTTTGATAAATGTGTTTTGGGTGAGGAAATAAGTTGGAAGAGGGAGATAAAGATATTAAAGCAAGATGATCTCACCTCATGTATAAGTGTAGAAAATGAGCCTTACCCCCCCAAACTCTTCTATTTAGGTATTTACCATGATACCCTTCCCTCTCTCTTCATAACCCAACCACCACTTGAGCCCAACAAAGACATACTAGCCCAAAAGGCTCTTAAAAGCCCAAAAACGCGATCCAAATACGAGGCCCATGCCTCGATCAAACTCGACCCTCGGATCCCAAAATCCGGGTCGTTACACTCTCGGGAGTTAATTGTACCACATGTTCCTAAACTATGACTCTCATTTAAAATTGATCTTTAATCTTTTAAATGTTTCAATTTCATCACTAAACTATGGTTTTCATTCTAAATTGATCATAAACTTATGAATGTTCCATTTCACCCTAAACTATGGTTCTTATTTTAAATTAGTCCTCAAACTTTTGAACGTTCCAATTTCACCCCCTAAATTATCGTTTATACCACATCATATTTTTACATAATACACATCAGTATTTCCATGACAATTAACATTTTTATAACATTTTCATTAACATACAATATGGTTAGTGTTGGAAAAATGTGAGGAAATGGTAACTTTGAGCCATATTACGAAACGGTTAAGGTGGAGATTCGAATAATGATTCTATTGGGTCTTATTCTACTCCATGAGACCTTTACAACGGTATCTCATATGCTCAAATTGGTTGAATGATGAATGAGAAATTGATGCTCAAAGTATGGTAGTTGTGAATTGAGTAAAGAAGTAAAAACCCCCCTTTATCCCACATCGGTGGGATATATAGCATGAGAAGTGTTTATATACACTTACCCTCTTGGTGGTCATTGAATGACTTAAATGAAAATTGTGCCTTACACACAGGCAAAGGGTGTGCAAATCGATACTCATCAAATCCATTTGGATTGGGGCGCACTCGCACGATGTGGGGGACGCGAATGTTTGAATTGGTCAGGCCCTTCGTGGACTTACATATATTTTACCCACTTCGAATAATTTTTTACTTACAAATAAAATATCCTTTTGAATATTCCGAATTTAAAAGCAAAAATTCTGACTTCCTTTAAATTCGGATATTAAAAAGTAATGAGTGCAGTTCACGAGAATATTCAGTTTCGAATATGGTATTATCAGTTTATTACCATTTTAATTCGGTCAACTATTAATTTGGAATATTATATTTTCCATATTTTCTGCTTTATTCCCTTATAAATAACGAGCCTTTTTCTCAGTTTTATACAATCTCGAAAAACTCTCTTCTTCAAAACTCTTTGGTATTTTTCGGTGATAGGCAAAGACAAGGTTCTGTTCATGATCTCTAAAGTCGTGCTAGTATTGAAGATCATCAGTTGTTGTATCCTGGGAGACTGGCGACCAAAACAACTCAAGCACCAAGGAGTGGTCGAAATTTGTCTTAAGGAACTACGTTCGTGCAAGCCTCAACATGTTTTCTTTCGGTTTGGTTTATTCGAAAATTATTTAGTTCCAATGAATTTGTATTTTCTTTTATTTTAATAATATTCATGATTCGTTTTGGATTAACACTTTTTCAACAGTTAGCATATACTGATAATTTGGACAAATTTAGAATGAGTTACGATATGGGGATAAAATTAGAATGTTCAAAAGTTTGGAAGATAATTTAGAATGACAGCCATAGTTTAAAGATGAAATTAAAATATTAAAAATTTATTGATCAATTTAAAATAAGAAACATACTTTAACGACAAACGGTATAATTAACTCTTCTACAGGCATTTAGTTGTGTATACTTTAAAGACATACGGTTGATATGTGCTTTTGGACTTAACAAGGGTTAGACAGATAGAAATAATGGAATGTATGTGGGCCTATTTCACATATAAAAGTTCGGTGGAGATCTAAATGGGAATATAACAAAAACAAAGAGAAAATTCATTCATTTAATTAATTAATTAAAAGAGAGTGAGATAATAATATATAGGAGAAAAGTAAAGTAATTTAGTGTCTTGTTTTTCATAGACCCAAAGCTCCAAAAACTTGACCTCTTTGCCAGCATGCCTCTTTACGTGCCAAAATCCATAAATCTTACCATAAATGAAGAACAATTGAAGGCCATCTTCAAAGAACAAGACACCAACGGGGACGGTTGTCTAAGCAAGGCAGAGTTGTCGAAAGCTTTCGAAAAACTGGGTTCCCGAAACCCTGGATGGCGAGTTCGTCGTTCACTGCACCATGCCGACAAGGACGGAGACGGATCCATCAGTTTGAACGAGCTTGAAGAACTTGTCAAATATGCTGTCAAGGCGTCAACTAGGTTCATAAAATATGTGCTTATTCAATAAAATTATCTAATGTTATGTATTTGATTGCTTCAGCAATTTCGTATTAACTGGTTGTTGAAAAAAAAATCTATTTTATTTCTACCCCATATAAGTTGTATTGATCTTAGTAATAGATTATTTTAATAATCATAATGGCCCATATAGTCATTAGGACTATATATAAAGTGACTCAAGATAATGGTTATTGAATATTAAAGAAATGGAAATAATGTGGGTTTATATTCCCTTCCCTCTTCCTTTACTATAGAATAATTACGTTAATTATGTAGTGATAAGTTTTAAGGAACAATTACGTTAACTACATAATTTAATGTAGTTATTATAGAATTAAATATAATGTGAGTTATATGAGATTAGTTTTAAAAAAAGCTATAAATATGAAAGTATTATTAATCTCTCTTTAACCATTAAAAAGGAAAACTCAAAGAAAAGGTTGAGAGGGAAAGAACATCAAGACAATAACTATTGCCATGGATCAAGATATTTATATTTGTTTTTTTTTTCTAATCAATTATTTGTATATATTTTCATTTTAACAATATAATTTTTAATATTAAATTAAAAATATTTACATAAAAATACATCGAATTATTTTTATACTATCTAAATTTTGAATAAAAACATTTAACATATCATTAATAAAATTAATATATTAAACAATTTTAAAAAAAATAAACTTTATATTTGCATGCCCTCAGGTTCTCTAATTGTTTTTTGAATTATTAAATGTTTGATATAATATACATTTATTTTAAATTTTTCCGGTTAAATAATTTGTCAAACAAATTATAGTACATAATAAAAACAAAAATCATTTAAAAATTATTAAAATAGTGATAAAATTTGTAGATCGTAAATTTAACCTTTTTAAATATATTTTTCTTGAAAGATGAAGAACATCTTGTATATAAAAGAATAAAAATTAATAACACTAATTTTTAACTTATTCACTCCCAAGCACCATCCAACCTCACCATGCAACCTTAAAAACATCATAAACACAAAATTAATAAAACACATTAAATATTAAAGTATTATTTAAAGGAAAAACTTTGATACAAGCTTGTTAATTTTAGGGTTTAGGTTGTAGAGTTTAGAATTTAAAATTTAGTATTAGAGTTTATAATTTAGTGTTTAGGAATTTAGATTTTAGGTTTTAAAGAAGGATTGTATAATATTTTTTTACACAAGCTTGTGTATCAAAATATAATCCTTATTTAAATAGAAAATATTTTGGTACACAAGCTTGTGTAAATTTTAGTTTACACAAACCTTTTAATTTTAGGGTTTAAGGACTTGGGTTAGAGTTTAAGGTTTAGGGGTTTAGTGTGTAAGGTGTAAAATTTAAGGTTTGTTGTTAGAATTTAGAGTTTAAGATTTAGGCTGCTAGGGTTAGGAATTTAGGTTTTAAATAGGGTTATATTTTGATACACAAGCCGTGTAAAAAATTTTACACAACATTTCATATTTAAGCTATAAAATCTAAAACCTAAATCTCTAACCCTAGCACCCTAAATCATAAACTCAAACCCTAAATTCTAAAGCCTAAACTGATAAATCTAAACCCTAAACTCCTAAACCCTAAAATTATTTACACAAACTTATGTATCAAAATATTTACTATTTAAATATGCCTAATATCATTTAAATATTACACTAATATGAAATAAAAATATTTAACAAATTCACACACAAATAAATAGCTAACTAGTTGAAAAATACAACAAAAGATGATTTATATGAAAAAAACCCCTTATTTTAGGGACAATATAATAAAACAATTAAAATAATGTAATACAATCCATGTAAAGTGGTAAGAATGACCATTTTAAATACAATCCATGTGAAGTGCATATATTAAAACAACCAATAATTATACTTCCAGAGAGATAGATTTCCCCAATTGAAGTGCAGGCATGGATACTACACCAGCATATGCTGATGGAATGCAATGAAATGGTACCAGCAAGTGGCATGTCGAAAATTCCTAGAATATAATTTTTTACAGAGATTCGATGTGGGTTTCTAAAGATAGACTCCTGGTTGGTGATCGGCCTAATCTTCATTCCTATTCTTTGAATTTGTAAGTTAATATTAAGTGTATACGTTGTACTCTTAACTATAAATTCTGGATTTAAACCTTAAAAATACTTTAATGAAGAAACAGCCATGAACCCCAACCCCCAAGGTTCCTTGCATTTAGACAACAATCGAATGTTTACTATAATTATAATCTCTCTCGTACTTTTTCTGCATCTATGAGCTTCATTTATGTATACTTTTAAAAGGGGATAATGGAGAATATTAGGCAACTTTTGCAAAAGCTATACTAATAATTCTTGGGATAATGACACAAATACTTCTGTACTTTGTCATTTTGATCAATATCGGGTTGATACTTTTTAAACGTTTTAATGTGTCCTTGTATTTTACTTTCGTATTTTATTGTGTCTCCTCAGATTAACGTCGTTAAATAATGACGTGGCAGGACACGTGACACACTTATATGATGTCACGTGACAATTTTTTAAAAATATATTAAAATCCGTTTACTTTTGATTTTGACCTAAGGACATCTTGATAATTTACTCAATTATTTTACTTAAAAATAGGGTAAACTACATAAATAGTCTCCGACTATGTTCTAATTTTTTTGCGTCTTCCGACTATTAAAAGCTACAAACTGGTCATCCGACATAAAAAATAACAAATTGGTCTAACGCCGTTAAAAATTTAAAAGCCTATGATTTAGCAGTTAATATAAATTAATATAATTACATAATTAGCCTTCAAATTCTACACTTATTTTAATTTGACCTTAATTCTAAAAAATTAACCCACATAATTTTGATAATCTATCAATTTAGTCCACACTTATTATTTTCAATCTCACCCTTAATTTTTCAATCTCAAAATCCATTTCCTTCGTCTTCTCCATAGCCATCATTCATCGATATATGCATCATTCCTCCTTTTTTTTTTCAACTTTGTGCCTTTGTAAACCTTCCATTTTTAAAGTTAATCAAATACCCAAATTTTTTTAAAGAATTCTTAAATTTTCAAATACCCAAGTCCAGGATAGCAATGGATTTTGAACCATTCTAAATTTGAAGTCGCCTCCGGATCCGATTAGTTTGCCAAGAACGCGTTCATGGCCTGACTAGCCAAACAGTCATAGTCGGTCTAGACGAATGTGGTAACCACCACCGGCGCCGCTCAGGGCACTGCTATCGGTGCTTTAATGGGTTTTCTCTGGGTCGAAATTTGTACACTCTCAGTTCGGTTCTCATCACCAAAATCTACCGACATGTCAACCATTCCATGCATACGAATAACTTCTATCGAAACGGCGACAATAATAACTCTTTCAGCAGATCAATTCGCGAACTGAGATTGAGCATAAGAGAAATGTCTTGGTTGAACAAAAAATATGGGAAATGGATTAATGAGGCAAATTTAATCAAATTGAAATTTGGGTATTGAATATACAAGAATTTTAAAGATGGGTTTATAATTTCATAGATTTTGGTGAAGTAGAATTGAATAATTGAAAGAATTGGAGCGTCGGAATTTCAAATTAACTTATTTTGGACTGTGGCTCTGACACTTTGGGCGGCGATGGCTTGGGTGAGGAATGAAAGAAGAAAAGAGTAGTTTAATGAAAATGAAAATGAAAAAATGTAAATGATTTAATAAAGGGTAGAGTACATAAATGGTCCCCAGACTATTATCAGGTTTGAATTGAAGAATTAAAAGAGAGAAGAAATATAAAATTGATAGATTATTAAAATTATGTGGGTTAATTTTTTAGAATTATGGTCAAATTAAAATAAGTGTAGAACTTGAGAGCTAATTATACAATTATATCAATTTATATTAACTGCACATCATTAACCATTAACTTTTTAATGGAGTCGGACTAATTTATTACTTTTTTTAAGTTGGAGGACCAATTTCTAACTTCTGATAGTTGGGAGACACAAAAACATTAGATCATAATTGGGGGACCATTTATGTAGTTTACCCTAAAAAAATATTATAATTTTTCCTTTTTTTTCTCCACTACGAAACCTAGCAGTCGTCCTCCAGTACCATTCGTTGACAGTAGTCCATCATCATTAATTTTTTCTGATACATTCGCATGAGAGACCCATACACATAGTTAGAGTAAAAATCTTAGATTCACAACATCGGGTAATTTTAAGGGGGGAAGGGGGTTTTCAGCAAAAATAAAACTAAAAAAGTTGAATGGTTTGACCTTTAAAACGTATTTTACATAAAGAACCCCCCCCCAAAAAAAAGATAATTTGTCTGAAAATGGACCACCTGAAAGGAAGACAAAGCAATTTGTTTTAGGATAAAAGGAGAGAAAAAACCCATATTCTTTCTGACAAATTTGGATACTGAGAAATCAGAAGAAAATACAGAAAGATTTTGAAAATTAAACTTCAATTCACAAAACAAAACACGCAAAGAATTAAGATTCCAACCTCGCACCTTTACGAAACAAAAGACAAACCAACTCATTATATTACTACACATTTTCATAAGTTGCTCCATATTTCTTTCTTTGGTGCTCACTTTCACTCTCATTTCACTTCCTCAAATCTCTGAAACCACGACCAAGAGAGACACAACAACAACAAAATTTCCATTGAAGACTACATCGCTACTCGTCCCAAATCTTTTGCTTTTCTTTCAACAATTGATGTACACTTTGTTTTTAATTTTGTTGAAACCAGCGTAAGGAATGGAAGGGTTCAGTAGTCGAAAAATGGGGATTTTTCATGAGAGAGACTAGAAGCACAAGAAATTGGGTAAATTATTAAGAGGTTCCTTAATTCAAAATCAAAGTAAACAGATTTTTATGATTTTTTTAAAAAATGCCACATGACATTATATATGAGTGTGCTACCTGTCACATCATCATTTAAAGCAGTTAGTCTCAAAAAGCACAATAGAACACGAAAATAAAGTAAGGGTCACATTAAACCCTACATTGATAAAAATAATAAAGTATAAGGGCATTTGTGTCATTTTCCCATAATTCTTTTGCTTATCTAAAACTTTTAAAGGCTCTTTGTTTCGTTTTTATAGGCATCTTGCATTAAATGTTTATCCAATTTCCATTTTGTATTTTTTAAAGGCTAAAGAACGATGGCAAAAGGGGGTGATATGGTATAAATTTGATAAGCCTTTAGACAGTTGTATATTGGGAAGGTAGAAAGAAAGAAAGCAAGCAAGCAAAATAGTGACAGACTTCGAGGGCTTTGATTATCAGAGATGGCTATTAAAACTCGAAGCTACTCAGTCAATGACAAGCGCGAAATAATGATGGATGAGTTCAAAAGATGGTTAAAGAGATTCGATGAAGATAAAGATGGAAAGATTAGCAAAGATGAGCTAGCGGACGCCAATGGCAATGGCATTGTAAAGTGTGAGCTAGCGGATGAATAAATCTGTGGACGCCAATGGCAATGGCTTTGTTGATGACAATGAGATAAAAAAAAAACATCTCAGATTTTGCAGAAAAAACATTTAAATGTGAGGATTTTGCATTTGTAAAGTGTAAGTTTGAGCCATCATATCTTTCTTCTTGTTTCATATGTTCGTCTGTTGATTGAATTCTTGAACTGAACGAGTTAATGGTCCAAACAATCACACAGTTTCTTTCTTCTCATGTACTCATAGTTTACTTCAAAAAAAATTGTAAGAAACGACACAAAGTACATTTATCATCAAAACTCAACATTTGTCTGAATTTAAAAGATCTGATCAATACTCACGTTCAAATATGTATTGCGAGTAAATACGGAATATAAATATTTTAAGATAAATGAAAAGTTCAAAAATGATGACAAGGTGAGCATATAGTAGTAATGTGGATGATTTGTTGATTACTGGTAATATCAATGATTTGATTAAAGAGCTAAAAACTATATTGAATCTGAACTTTAAGATGGAGGATTTAGGAGAATTAAAATTTGTCCTTAGTTTTGAAGTTTTGAGATCAAAGGTATATAATTGAATCAAAGGAAGTATATGATTCAAGTTTAGGGTGAGCAAAACCTACTCCAAACTCCTCTCGGACAGAATGTGAAGTTGATAAAGAACAACAAAAGGATTCTGATGGTTCTGTGTGAGAAGATAAAATGATTTATCAAAGATTAATTAGAAGATTGATTTACTTGACACACACAAGACCAGATATTACATATGTTGTGCAATGTCTGAGTCAATTCATACAAAAGCTAAAGAGATCTCATCTTGATATTACAACTACTTGTGCAAGTTGGGGTTAAGAAACCACTAACGTGAGGGGCAGTGTTGAAAATAGAAGCTATGTAGTTAGTTACTGAGGTTAATAATCAGTTAAATAGTTACTTGTAATTTAATTTCATATGAAATGAAATGGAAGTATTATTCAAACAACTTGTTGTCATACAACTTAACACTATAAATTCAGAATATACATTTTTATTTACAAATTATTAGAATAAAAATTATTTTTTGTTCCTTTGAAATAGAACATAAGGAAATAAAAGGGAAAATAATTGAGCTTTTTTTAGTCAAGATCAGAAAATTCAATGACAGATATGGGCCGAAATATATATATGGTTAAGGACAATTGAAAAAGAATAATGAATGCATTGAAAAAGAAAATCATCTCTAACTTGATACCTTTTTCTTATTTTTATATCAAAATCTGCAAAGAGTTGCTGCTTTCTTTGGAGTCTAATGCAGCAACGTAAAGAGCTGTTCAGACAAAAATTCAATCAGTGAGTTTTACAAATTTAAGAGTTCCATAATTATAGCTATGATACAATTCAAACTTGTATCCAAATGCTAATATAAAATAATATTCTTATAGGGATATAAATGATAGATTCATCTTATTTTTATTTTCCTCCAAGGTTACAAAAGAAAAGTCATGATCTGTAAAATGTTAGATATTTAATTTCAATAATCAAAATTATACTTTTCTCCAGAAAAGGGGGGGTATAACATAGGAAGATGGATTGTGCATTTATGAGCTAAAGCCTAAAGTCCTAAACCCAATCCACCCAATTCTCAGGCAGTTGGGATTTGGGAAGTTGTTCGGGTGCTTGCCTTCTTATAGAGCTTGAATTGTACACAGAGAGAACACAGACGGTGAGTTCATAGTGTGACTTGACTACAGTCTACTTCCTCACAGCCTACTATTCTCGACAGGAAAGCTAGTCCCATGCTCGTCATATCAATCAATCCTCAGACTCTCGTAGGTCAAGATCTGGCAACTAGGTATCACAAAACAACAGATATGTATATATAAACTAAACGAGTGTATGTTGTATATTCCTATTGATAACACCAGAGTTTGATCCTTGATCACTAAAAACTATAAGTCCAGCACTCTATCGGTAGACCAAATGATAGGTGAACAAATTTCATTCAACTAGTTAGTCACAAAAGTTTTTCCTAATTTCAGACAGATGTGTATATGTACTCATCAAACCCCCTATACATTATAACACTACTAAGAAATGAAGCCCTTGGTATACAATGCGGAGAAAGATGTTTAAAAAACACATAATTACCTCTGAGGCATGCCAGTAGAGGCATTGCCGAGACTAAAACCCTTCTGCCCATCTTTTTCTCATTGTGTTTTCATATTTTCCTTTTCTATTCCCACTTGAGGTAGTTTAGAGAAATCTAAACACATTTCAACACTGATCTTCAGACATGGAGCATAGAACCATCTGGATCCTCAGTTGCAAATGGTCAGAGAGCTCCATGCCCTCCAATAAGAAATTTGAAGGTAGCCACTGCAGTGAGAATGCACCATCTTCCCCATTTATAACCACCTCCAAAACAATTGTCAGAGCCCATAAAATGCAAAAGTAATAGGAGAAATCCAGCTAGTCATTTTCACCGCTATATCCATCTGAAAATACGGGGAAAGGTGGTTTAGTAACACCAATTTGCAATTGAGGAAGAGAGAGTGGAGCTTCAGTCATTACCTCCTGATGGCCTTTTCCCTTCCATGGCTTCTTTCTTTACCTGACAACTAGAGCAAAGGAAAGGACCATCCCATTTGACGTAACTTTACTGAACTAGAAGGACCAGCATGAACTGAAATACCCTCTCCAGGTTTCAACTCTAACTGACAGATTGCACACATGAACAGTTTAAACATGTTGCACACTGGATATTTTGTATCCAACCTGCATCAAACAGACATGTTCCCCATGAGATGAAAATAAAAACTACTAAATCATGTCCTCATTCATAGCAAGTTATGCCCGGCAGAATGGATAGAAATAAGCAATATATGGGACTGATGCTTGATCTGACAATCAAAGTACAAATTTTAACAAATGGAGGATCCTCTTCCACACAAACCTTTTTGAAAGCATAGCAGATCCCTCCTCAAATAATACCTCCACCGCATCTGGCCCCTTGTATTTTTTTTTCAGAACGAGAAGATGATTCAGAAGGCTTCTTGCGAAATAATGACATGAACAGGCGTTTTACTCGTTTTTTGGTGGTGTCAAAGGAACAGCTGGCTTCTCTTGTGGTAAGATACCAATAACAATGCAGGTTGTATCATCTCGAAGACCATCAGCCCGCAAAGCTTCCTGTTCATTAGAGACCAAGGAGTCATAAGATATATGAATATAGCAACGGAAGAAGGGCATAGTGCTCCAAGCAGCAACATTTATAGAGCATAATGTTGACAAATATAATTCAAGACTGTACTTTCACAATCTGTGCAGCAGCTGCAACTGGTGGCATTCCACGACAGCAATCAAGAGCTGCTTCAGCTGATAACGCATCCCAAACACCATCACTAGAGATGATCATCCTACCGCCAGCTGTAGAAACCTGCAGAAAATAAACTAGTCGGTAAAATAAAGGGTAAACTACAACCAAAGTCACTTAACTATAGGTTTAGTAACAAACAAATCACTTTTCTTTTAAAAGTTACAAACAGGTCACTCAATTAACATATTGTTACAAACAGGTCACTCTCCTTACAAACAGGTCACCCAATTAACATATTATTACAAGAAGGTCACTCAATTAACACAAAGAGTAACATGCTTGTAACAATATGTTAATTGAGTGATCTGCTTGTAATAATATGTTAATTGAGTGACATGTTTGCAAGCAGAGTGACCTATTCCAAAGAAAACTGATTAGGGTAAACAAATGAAAATTGAGAGAAATCGAAAAAACCAATATGCAAAAGTTTTTCAGTTGTGAGTGTAGGATTCCAAGGCTGAAGCCGAAAAATTTCTATTGTGGGCCATAATTTGAAAAATTAAAATGTCTAAAACAGACATATAAACTAATGTAGAACATTAAACCTTGATAAATCAATGTATAATATGGTTAACTATAAGATTATTACAAAACTATTAAAGTAGAAATTAAAAGAAAAAGTATTGTCATATAAATTTCAATAACTTGTAAATTTTTCATAATTGCCGACGACGCTTTCTCTCTTGTGTTGAAGATTTAAAACAAATAAATCTAACCATTAAATACGCAAGTTTTCATGAAATCAACATACAACTAATAATTTTCTTTGAATATGAGAATGCAATATGTTAAACACGAGATGAACACAAACACAACATTCACAATAAGACACTAGCAACAACAATTTCTAAACAAAAATACTACGTTTCTAATCAATATTTAAGAAATCCAAGATTAAAGACAATCAATCCTAATTTCTTCAAGGATTTGTATTAATAAATCTCTAAATATTATTACCCAAGATGTTAGGACTTAGGAACCCCATAGAAAATCAATATACCAAAATCATTCAATCAATAAAAAACCTAACTACGCATGAAAATTCTAATCTATCACAAGCAAAGTCACGGTCCTAGTTTTTTCTGATATTGATCAATAGAGTTTGAAAAGAAAAGAAGAGTTGAAAGTCTTGACAAAATGATAAATTATCTTGTAAATCTAGAGAGTGTGTCAAAGAATAAGAGAAATTTGAGAAAAGGTGATGAATGTTGAAAGAAAATAAAACTATTATGAATTTTTGGGATTTTAGTGGGTGGAAATAGATTAAAATATTTTTATATAAAGCTTTTTTTCCAAATTTTCTGCCCGGTCAATTCTTCACACATAAATTATTTTAAAATTTTCACAAAGTAAAAACAATATTGAAACTATTTTGTGCGGTCAATTTAACCCCACAATGCACAAGGTGGCTCCACCCAAGTGTAGGACAATAAGGATATGAAAATGATGCCTGTAATAAATCCTTCAATGATCAATGAATTCAGAAAAGATCTGAGGGAAGTCCATAACAGAAAAGTACATATCAAACTTCCTAGGATAGTTGCATAAGGAAAATACATATTAATCAGGTGCTCCGAAAGGCATTGCACAAAATACAATTTTATGCACAGAAGTTAAATCCAGAAATTAAGATAGGCCAACTAGCATATATAAAATGCAGTGTGCACATAGAATATGAGAGACGAAACCTTTATTTGCTTTACATATGGAACAGGAACAATAAACTCCCCAACATCCCTATCGCCAATGGATCGTGAAAGACACAAGCCTGCAGGCCAACATCTCAAGGGACCAATCTACAAAATAACTTTTCCATTAAGTCACCATCTTTGATCCACACAATTAACCGAATGCAGTTTTTGTCACTGACTGCAGATACTGAAATTCTATACAGGGAACCAAATCATTTACAAGCATACCAATAGCATGTTTCTAATATATATATATAAGCAAAGATGGACACAGAAAAGTTATTGCTAATTACAATTGTTAGAATTATGTTTCTAAGTTATAAAAAAAGGAGTCCTCTAATTCACATCAATTTTCAAATAGGTTTAATGTCTGCTTTATATACTTTTCCATAAGTCATGAAAGGCCTGAAACTAGCTTCTAAATTGTGTTTTCCAAGTATTATTGTTGCACATCCAGTCACATGAATATATCTTAAGCGAGTTCAGTTTCACTGCTCTAGAAAGAAAAGGTGTTGAAGCACTAAAAATGAACAAGATGCAAAACTGTAAGGGAGGAGAAGATACCTCTGTACCACAACCAGCATTTAACCGATCAATATCACCCCCACTTGCGGCGATTCTTCCTCTTCTGATGAGAAGAAAACAGAGAACAAGACCTCAAAATTTAAGGAAACTTTCAAATGAAACAAACTCCACGTCATTAACTTACTCCTCTTCATTGCAATCAAGCCTATGATCAGCTGACAAGTAATATATTCCCCCAACAGCTGAGTCAAATATACACCGGGAATCACCAACAGATGCCACTGTAATAACCCATCCTTCTATTATCGCCAAGGTTACAGTTGTTCCCGATATTTTTTCTGGAAAGAAAAGCATAACACATATATCAAATACTAAACATGTCAAAGAAACCCCAAGAAGTTGCTACCTAAAACTTAAAAAAAGAAAAAAAAACAGTTAAAATATGTTTTCTTTATCCCAAATGCTCTGATGTGAGGAAGATAATTCTGTACTATATGCTCATGTAAAGTCATAACAAGGTAAAATAATTAATTGATGAAACTGTCTAGTGAGTGTCTCTTGGTATAGGTGGTAAAAGTATTAAGTTGGATGCTGATTGGTAGAAAAAATAATATAGACAAGCTGATCCATGGTGATAAATGTCTGATAATCTGATATATTCTTTTTTGTTGTACAAGGGAACCCAGTCAGAAACTGAGCGATTACAGGTTGTTATAATCAACTATCAAAAAATGATATCCATAAACTTCCGAGTTGCAACCATTTCTACATATAAGCATGTTTTCTCCATGGAGATTGTTAATGACAAATCTGTAGAAATCTGCAATCCATATGACACACGGACCTCACATAGAGCAAAAGCCAGCATCAAAAAACAATAGGGAGAATATTAAAAAGTTAGTTGAGTGAAATAGGATACGGTCTACATGGATAAAGCAGGAGTGCCTGAAAAAGATGCAATTTGCATTAATAGTAACAACCATTCCAAGGTAAATGGACAAGTAATATTAATATCTAGAACAATACTTTGTCCAAAGATTATCCTATAAATTATATGTTAGATATATTTACCAAAACAACTCATACCTCTCTCTTGCAAATCTTTATCTGTTTTAACAGAGCCAGCAACCAAAGCCCTTGGCAGCGCAGCAATCCATTCATCTGTATTAAGATCCGGCGGAATAGCATTTAGGACATTATTAAGGAGATTCTCTTTACTGTAAATAGCAGCAGCAGGTCCATTATGTCCATCAAAGAGCTGCAAAAAGGACACAAGTTTAGCAAAACCAATCCATAAAAAGAGAAGCAAAAAACAATAAAGAAAATCAAGAAAGCATCTCCTTAAAAGATGATCCTTCCAAGGATTTTCAAAAGCAAATAAATAATGACAAGTACATTTGGGGAAAACAAAACATATTGTACAGGTGATTGCACCAATAGCCTAATAGACAAAAGTTTCTAAACCTTTGTATGCTAGTGAGACAAATTATAGCTTCATGGTGTTAGGTGACAACGTCTCGAGCATATAGTAATATGATTAGCAATGGTTCATTTAATGGGAGACGAAAATTCTTACCCCGAAAACTGAGAATGTGGTGACACCATCTCCCATTGTTCTTAGGCATTCCGTTTTAAGCAACGTAAAGTCCTCTCCTTTCTTTCTCTGGCTCGCTAGTCCATGTACAATCTCCGGTTTCTTTATCTTTACATTTGCTGATTCTCGTTCCAGTAGGACCGATAACGACACTGGTCGATGTTGGCCTTTCGAGGACATTGTTCCAAATCCAAAACAACACAATAGCACCTAAAATGCCTCCTCCTCAAACAATGCCTCTAATTCTCCATGAATTACAACAAAATTTCTGAAATATACACAATGCAATCAAATCTCATCGCAGAATAATTGAAAAAATATATGATTCGATACTGAGAGATTAGACGCCAATGGATAGCAAAAAAAAAAACATCGAGATCTCTGATCAAAACGAAATAGAGAATCTAATTTATATAATAAACGATCAGATTTTACATCAAAACCAAATAAGACTGAAAAATAATAATAAAAAAGAATCGGAGTCAATGCAAAAACGACACATTATAGACATTCCTAAAATCTGGCAATCATAACAGATAAAATATAATGAATCTCGATGCGGAAAGAGAAATGGAATTGCGAAGAAAATATATATATCGAAACGAAGAGAGAAGGAGAAAATTACAGTGCAGAGAAAGAGAAGGGAGAAAAGAAGAGAAACCTGATGAGAGCAGATGAAGAAGGAGATTAGGCGCCAAGAGAATGAGAGGGACGACGGCACCACCAGATGAATTAGATTAGTAGCTGAGATCGATAAACAAGGATTTGTTGATTGTAAAAACTCTATTCTTAAGATTCTTCTGTCTTCCATTTGCATCGAGAAATTATAGGGTCACGCAAATTTTTTATTATTTTGGTAAAATTTTATATAAGATTAAGTGATAATTTAAGTAAAATCAAAGTTCTTATTAATTAAATTAAAATAATAATTTAATAAAAAATAAAAGTAAAATAATTAAAATTGAATAAAAATATCATGTTTAGACGAATAATTTAAATAAATTGGACTAACAAATGTAATTACATTCATTTTTACATGAATAAATAAATTATGATGATTATTTTCTTAACATTTTAATTTAATACAATATATTATAGTAGTTCAATTTTAAATTTAAATAGATTTATGTATCGAAATAACTATATTTGTTTTGGTAGATATGTTCTTTAAGCATTTGAACCCGCTTGGATTATATCTAGACATAAAATTGAGGTGCCACACAAAATTTGTTAGACCCTATTTTTTAAAAAATTTTAAATTAAACATCTAAAAATTTTAAGTCCCTCAAATTTTGTTGCCAAAATCTATTCATGCAGACTATCTTAAATAATTTAAGAGGAACGCATCTCTTTTATGACTAAAATTACCCTTTTATTTCTGAATCTATTCAATGAGTTTAATTATGATGATTATTTAAATATATTATAACAATTGTATAATTACACTAAATCTACGTCTAGTAAATATCTTTCCAAACGTGCCAAAATAGAATGCGAAAAGCTGGAGTTAACCCAAACAGTCAAAACCATTCCCAAATTCTGACAAGCCCTAAACCTAAAACCCAAAATTTGTAAATGTTCAATCCAACAACCTAATCCTTCGATTTAGGGCATTCAACTTCGATTCTGTTGATCGCCTAAAATCTTCAAACAGCTTTTTACATATTTTCGGAAATTGGAAGATTTAGGGCGTTGTTTTCATTTGATTTTGACAGGTGAGGATATTTTTTTTTGAATTTCCTTTTTACTATTTTTTTAATGTATTTGTTGTGTTTATATTATTTTTAATATATTGTTGATACGGATTGTAATTACCCGTACATGGCATTCGAAATCCTCCTATTTCTTGTTATGGGTTAGACTAAATCCGAAGAATTAGCCGTTTCGTTTCCTTCAAATTGCAAACTAAAATCAGTTTTGAATGTTTGTTTTATTATTTAGTATTTATAATGTAAATATTCATTTCATTTGAAATCTGAAGATTCTTTTTTGTTGTATTCGGAATCCCTCTATTTTTTATGTTTATTTTTAGGGACTTCAGTGTTTTTTAGAAGGCTTTTGGATATGGGATTTCCTCAGGATATGTCCTCTATGACGAATAAACCCCGGTTTTGTTTTGTGTTTTATGAAATTGTTCGTAAGTTCCAAGATTTTAAAATGTTAGCACAGATTTAAAAACCACTAAGAGAGCTTATAATCGACATGATAAGTCCTTATTTAAGCTAGTACGAAAACCTTTATCCCCTCGATAGACCATTGTGTTGATACTGATCAACTTATTTTGTGTTGATTTGTTCTTCAGTTTAGGCCAATGTTCTTGTTTTCAAGTGCTATATTGTGGGTTAATTAAGTATTTTTGTTGTTTTAACTTTGGAATTCACTGTTTTTGGTTTATTCATCTCATTTTGAGAATTACATTTGATGGTTCAATCACTTAATAACTGGTAGTGGTTGTTGTGTTGTTTCATTAATTTTGTCATTTTTATGCAAAAACATTTTCTTCTCATAATTTGTTTTTCTTGGTTCATTCACAATTTAATTCACACTATGCTTAAGATTAATCTTGAATTCTGACACAAGTTTTAGTTTTCAATGATAGGAATAATGCTTGTTGTAAGTTTAGTCCTTATATTATTTGTTATTTGATTGTGGGTTTGGGAAATCATTATGAAGTGCTTTGAACTAACCATTTAATCTTTGAATACTGCCTGCAATGCCCTTCATAAGGGAAGACTTTCTAAACTGTTAAACTATAGTTTCTACTAACCTCCCGTGAAATCTATTTTTATGCATTTGCAGTGATATAAGTCTTGTAAACAGTGGTGGTGAAGTATGATTCTTGGAAGTAACTCCGTCCGAGAAACCCACTATGATGTTCTATCTGTGAAGAAAGAAGCGAGTTATGAAGAAATTCGTACATGTTATCGAACTGCTATCCTTAATTCTCATCCAGATAAGTTAAATTCTGATCACGAGTCTGGAGAGAGATTTTTGAGAGTGCAAAAGGCTCGGGAAATCCTTAGTGACCCCAATTCGCGGACAGTCTATGATAGGGAGCTGCAAGATTTAAGACAAGATGTAGTGGCCTCGGAAGTTATCGGCTTAGATGATATGATGATTGAAGATGTTGGTGAATTCATGGA
The DNA here is from genome assembly GCA_019671005.1 of Hibiscus mutabilis. Lineage (NCBI taxonomy): Eukaryota > Viridiplantae > Streptophyta > Magnoliopsida > Malvales > Malvaceae > Hibiscus > Hibiscus mutabilis. Next base: position 7,752,496 of record CM033742.1, read on the forward strand.
GCTCTATTACCGGTGCCGATGTGGTGATAACTTCTCAGTTGATTCTTTGGAGTTGAGTAAAATGGGGTACACTTTACTGAAGGATGGGACTGAGATATTTGTAAGGACCCCTCGTGCTTTACCTGCTTCAGTTGTTCATCCTTGTGGATCTTGTTCTTTTCTTGTTCAACTGTTGATAAATCCAGATATTAAAGTTCCAATTGATGGGCATTTGTGATTGGTTTTCCATTGTTTTAGCTGAAAACCAGACATGCTTGCTTTGATCAAATTGGATGGAGCTTGTAACACAGCATTTGATTCTTTGACTTAAAGTTGACTTTTTAATTCCTTCCTGATTGCACCTTGGAAGTCTTCACATATTTCTCTGATCTAAAAGTTGATTTTTTTTCGTACTCCAACCTTGTTTTAAGGAACCTGATTCTTGGCTTTTAACTTTTTTAGCTATCTGAGTGTAGAAGAACCTTTCTTTCTGTCTCAGTTTCCCAAACTAATTGTATCAAACTTGACAGACAGATTTCATATTTTTAAGGTTAGTGTCTGTTTCTTCTATTTCGTCTTTGCGCATGATTATATACCAGTTCGAGCTTGTTTGCTTTTGGCCCGGGGTTGGTTATGGTTGTTATGAACTTTTAAAGGCGAATAAACTTGTATTCTTTGTAAAAAAAAATGGTATTTGGACCTTAGTTCTCTCATATGTGATGGAGTGAAGAAGTGTTTTTTAAAATTTCGTGAAATCTGAACTCGTCTTTCTTGTAATAAAAAAAGCCAAGTATCATATCTATCTACTCTTATATGAAGACAGTTCTTTCAAGCTTGCATGCGGTGATCTCTTTTCACGACGTCGTTTCTCTTCCGAAAAGATTTTAAGTAATCTGTAAATTTTATGAGGAGCAAAAGTAATAAAAAAAATTCAAATTAGCTCATAAGAATCATATCATAAATTTATCAGATTCCAAAGTAATTGTTTTTCTTTGATCACGTTTGATTTAATTCACTAATAGCATATAAAATAAGGGTAAAACTTTGATACACAGGCTGTGTAAAATTAATTTTACACATGCCTGTGTATTTACACTATAAAAACTCAAATCTTAAAATTTTAATCCTAACCCTAAAAAACTAAACCTCACACCCTAAACCCTAAATTCTAAACACTAACCTTAAATTTTAAACCCTACAACCTAAACCCCTAAACCTTAAACCCTAAACTAAAACCCTAACTCCTAAAACTAAAAGGCACGTGTAAACTTTGTTTACACGACCTGTGTATCAAATTTTTTTTCCATAAAATAATACTATTAAGATTCGTGCATCAAATATATAAATATATTTGTAAGCCGAATATAAAACCTTGTTAAAATAATAGTAACTAACACATATAACCGGATAAGAGTAATTATATATATAGGGTGGTACACTATCTGCAATTCAGCTTGCCAAACATGTTCTCAATGATAATGGCATAACTTGGGAACGATTTTTGAGACCCCCTTCGATGGGCTAGAGGAGCCAAAGAATTACAATAATACGGAGCCTGTTGAGTTGCCAACGAGGATGGTGCATCAAACTTTCTTATTTTTTTTTTGGATAAATTGGTACATCAAACTTTATGGTTGAAGAAGTATTGATGCGACATAAAATAAACACAATGACAGTGGTACATCTCAAAAATAATTTTAGAGTTTTTCAGTTTTACTTGTCGAGTTTACTAGGTGTAGGTTACATTAGACAAAACCCATGAGCTTGTGGAGTTACAAAGGTTTGGTTAAAACACAAGAAATCTTTCAAAGTTTTGTAACACAGGTCAGAGTTATCTACGATTTTTAAAAGTTCATCCAATATTTAACGTTTGCATGAGGATTAACGGATTTAAACTGAGACATGTCACAACTAGTAGGGGGAGAAGGGCATACGGTCAAGATGTACATTATTGATCGATAGATGAAGTTATATGAAGAGAAAATCATAGGTCATGGCAATTAGTCCAAAGAAAGGGATGGACCAACATTGAGTTGAGTTGGGAGCAAACGGATGCAGTTAGTCGGTTCCAAGATTTCATAGTCTAGTTCTATTCCGAACATACGACAAGAGCATCGATGGAATGTCACGGTACGTCATGCGCACAATGAGCCCAAGAGGTTCATTTGAGCAGCTTGGACTCAACAAGTTCACCAAAATTGGCTCAATCTGAGAGCATTCTGGAATGCCCAGTTACAAGAACCTTGGTTAACTTAGTAAACTTCAATAACTTTGTAATTATTTGGATAACTCGTATTAACTTAGCATCTACGGAAAGAGATAAAGTTGAGATTTAATTTCCCTAGATATCTATCTTGCAGTGAGTGAATTTAGTTGGATATGATGTCATCTCGGCTGATCAAGATGATATTTATTTGATTATTTTGTTATCTTCTATGTTTTGGGCTCTTGGGCTAAATTAAATAATGCTTTCACAATCATTGTTTTTTATTCGCAATTGAAATGTGGTATTGACCGTTTTGTCAATGTGTCCCATCGTTATATGTATCTTTATGTTAGTATTGATAGGTTTTATCTTTTATCGTCGATTAATGATGTTGTTCGTATCTCTTTTTTGTTCGAGTCTCTTAGTTGTGTTTTTACCCTTTTTCTTGTATGTTCCTTTTATGATATTAAGTGGCTAGTTTCTTGTTTTAATGGTTATAGGAAAATGTCTGAATTACGCGTTTGGTTTACTTCTATTAAAAAAAATATCATTTATATCATTCATTTCATGAAAAATATATTTAAGGGAATAATATTAGGATGATTTTAAAAACCTTAGGATATGTTTGGTCGCAGATAATAGAGATTATTTTAAGTTTTTTTTGGAAACAAGTTAACACATTTTCAAATCTCTATTTTCATTTTTTTGAAATATTATTTACCCAACATGTTTTTAAAATTTTTAGAAAAAAGTGAAAATGAAAATCATTTTCTAAAAATGAAAATAAAAAATAAAAATATTTTCTATAACCAATTGTAGGGTTGTACAAATTTAATTGTAATTATTTATAATGTTATAATACATAATAATTCCAATTTAAATGGCTTTCTATATCCATATACGATATATATTTCTTCATATTTCCACATGTAATATACATAATATATCAGGTAGAATTAACAAACTCGACTCTAACTTGAAAACTGATAAACTAATTACTAAACTTCAAGTTATTCGAATTTCTATTTTACAACTCAAATTTTATTTGAAATTTTTTCGAGTCGAGTTTATAAAATTAAGAGTCGGATATTTTTTGCGTCGAGTCGAGTCGGATAATTCGTTTTTTTAGTCGAGTCAAATTTTGCTCATCCCTAATTAATTGAACTCAATACCAGAGGTAGGATTCAAGATCAAGTGAGACAAAGTATAATTAACAATGAAAAATGAGAGGCGCAAAATTCAAATAAATTAAAAATTAGAAACCACAGCCCCAAATGATACATTCCATCACTCAATTTAACTTCAATTCAATTATCTGATTTTAAAAACTTAATTCTCCTCAACGAGAATTAAGCACCCTGCACTCACCAACGAAATCGGCTTATCAAGCCATGACGGAGGTACTAAGGGGTGGGAGGGCCATGTCTCCCCAACCCCCATTTTTTTACTTTTATTATATATAATTTTTTTAAATGGATTAATTTACCCTCACCTTTCGAATGTTTATATTTATTCTAACTTTTAATCTTGATTGCGTCCCTGCATCAAGCAATAGCATCACCCGTCTCTTAATTTCCTAGAAAAAATAGATAATCCAATTACGATACTCAAAAGACAAATTCAATACCATATCAACAACCATAGACTATTTTGGAACAAAATTAAAAAAATCAATTCCACACACGCTTTTTTCACGTCAACAGGGTCGCCTTTGACTTTCTTTCTCCTTTCCAAATGCAAGGATTTCTATACATTATTCCTTACGAATTGCTTACTAATTCTTCGACTCCAAAGCTTAAGGACCACTTCAATTAGAGGGCCATAGCTATTAATGCAATTGTTCTGAATTTTTTTAATGAAAACTACAATTGTTCGGAACTTGAGTTTGTTTTTTCATGAAAGGGAAATTTCATGAACCCTGCTCTATGTATTCATTAAATTTCAAAGCGTGCATCAAGGTCACCACTTTCATGCGTTAAAGAATAGTAGTAATAAACCAATTCTAAACACGGTTCTTTTATGTCAACGAATCATTAATGCAACCAATGCAGGTCGATCGAGGCAGAGATGAAACTAGAATCAAACATTAAGAGGGTAAGAGTTTATTAAACATTTAAATCTAAGAAGGGCAAAAACCTTATTTGATTAATATTTAAACTAAGAAGTACCTAAAATGCTATTATACCAAAAAAATTTTGGGAGGGACAAGAGCCCTTCCCAACTAGGGGCGTAGCCCCGTGGCCCATCCTTACTGTCTATTTTTCTACCCTTACAATCCATTTTTTAATTTGGTCCCAATTTAAATTATAATTTATTTTATAAACTTTGATATTGTAAAATAATTCTTGCCTTAATAGTAAAATATATAAATGAAAGTAATTTTGTTTTACTTGAAGTCAATAGATAAAATCTTACTACTGACATTTTTAGTCTTATTTTTTCTTCAAATTTCTCTATAACTCTTATAGTAACATTTTATTTTCAGCCCCGATGTCCATGGACTGATTACGTCAACTCCCTTAAGAATTGCATACTAATTTCTCGACACCAAAGCTTAAGGATTCACCACTTCAATTACATGACCATGGCTGTTCAGATGTTGCTTGAACAAGTATATACTAAGATGTTTTTTTATCATTTTATATTTGTTATGACTGTGGATAATTAATTAATATTATTATGATCAATTACGATAAATAAATAATACTGTATTTGTTAAGATTTTCCATGACTGTTGAAATACAGATAGTGCTATTGAACACTAATTGGCCACGTCTCCCTTGTTGACGATTCAAATGAAAAGTATTGAATAGGTAAGTTTATGGTCACTAGGGTTTACTCTATCACAACTAATAAATCCGAACCATTCAAACCGGTTAAGTTTGAATTTTCAACATTTACACGGTTTCGTAGCCACCACCCACTACAGCAGATTGAGATTTCAAGCACAGCTTCGGCGATCTATTCAAGCAAATTGCAAGTATAGAGTTAGATTAGACACATTAATGTGATACTTAATTTTATAACTAATTTCTTGCACGGTAAAAACTTGTTTATCCAATAAAATATACATATTAGCAATGGATTTATATCTAATACACTGGCGGTAGAAACTTTTAGTTTTTACAAGCGCCTTAATTTTAGGGTGTAGGGTTTAGGGGTTTAGAATTTAGGGGTAATAGTTAGAATTTAGGGGTTAGGGTTAGAATTTTGGGTTTAGAGGTTAGGGTTTAGGTTTTAGTGTAATATGTTGAGAATTTAAGTTTTAACCTATAAACCCTAAACCCTAAATTCTATTCACAATCCCTAAATTTTAAACTACTAAACCTAAACCCCATAAACCATACACCATAAATTGAGTCCCTAAATCTTAAAATGAAGGCGCTTGTGGAAACTTTTAGTTTCCACTGTCAATGTATCAAATAATTATCCATTAGCAATTAGGCATTAATATGGAAAATAAAATCATATGCCCATTTTCAGTGTCTCTTTCTATTCCTAACACTAACAAATTAAATTTTAAACTTTAACCTTAAATTCTAAATCTTAAACCTTAAACCATAACTCTAAACTCTAAAACCTAAATTCTAAATATAAACCCTAAAACTTAAAGCACTAAACCCTAAACTAAACTTCTATATCCTAAATTAAAACATGAAAAATGAGATTTCTCCGTCATAGCATGAAATATTTTTCCAATATTTATATCATTAAAACTTAACAAGGTGTTACTATTTTCATATGGTCTTAATTTAAGGTATTTTCATAAAAATAAATTATTCTAGTAATTAAGAAAGTTAGGCATTAGTATAATTCAAAGCATAGTTGAAAGTTTCAAGAGAACTGAAAAGCCTATAAATATCCATGGCATGCATTCCTCAAGAGCATCAAACATTACAAAAGCTTCTGAGTCTTGTTTTCAGTACAACTCTCTTGCGAATTAGTTAATATTCTCAAACCCAACCAAACAAAACTCTTTCCCCATAATGGAAAACATCCCACAAGACAATATTGCCATGGCAAGTCCAAAATCACCCCTTCAGCCTCCCACATATGGGAACTTAATCACTGTTCTTAGTATTGATGGAGGTGGAGTTAGGGGGCTTATTCCCGGAACCATTCTTGCCTTTTTAGAGTCTGAGCTTCAGGTTTATATCTAGCTAGGCACTCATATTTGGAATTTTTGCTTTGGAAATGCATATAAATACACTATTGTTGATGATTCCTTTGTATATTAATGCTATTTACAGAAACTAGATGGTGAAGAGGCTCGACTGGCTGATTATTTTGATGTTATTACCGGGACTAGCACGGGTGGGCTTGTGACTGCCATGCTAACTGCACCGAGCCCGAGTGATGGCAATCGTCCTCTTTTTGCTGCTAAAGATATCAATGATTTCTACCTTCAACACTGCCCAGGAATCTTCCCCCAAGATGGGTAATTTATTTCAATGATTTCATAGTTTAAAATGAAAAAGAAGCTTTCCTGATCATGTAATTACTTCTAATTCTGTTTCTGTTTGTGATTTATTATAACAGCTCACCGTTTGCAGCAGTTGCAAATGTGTTCAAATCTCTATCCGGCCCGAAATATGATGGTGAATATCTTCACAATATTGTGAGGGAAAAGTTGGGAGAGACCAGATTGGACCAAACATTGACGAATGTGGTCATCCCAACATTTGACATCAGACAACTCCAACCGAGAATCTTCTCCTCCTACGAGGTTTCACTCCTGATCAGTAATAAATAGACACTTTCCAAATTTATCATTACGTTGCCTTGAGTTTGATGTAAGATACGGTTGTGCAGGTTAGGAACGAGCATTACCAGAATGCTTTGCTCTCTGATATATGCATTGGAACTTCGGCTGCGCCAACTTACCTTCCGGCACATCAGTTTGAGACCAAAGATTCAACAGGCCAAGTCAAAGAGTTCCATCTTATCGATGGTGGAGTTGCTTCAAATAATCCCGTATGTGTACATGTTTCTTGGTGTTACATACAAGTTTCACAAAGAGGTGTTACTAATCAAACACGTGTTTTTAATGCATTTGTACAGACTTTAGTAGCCATGAGCGAAGTGGCAAAAGCAATCACTTGCAAGAACTCTGATTTCGACCGTATAAAGCCAAACGACTATGCTCGTTTCCAGGTGTTATCTTTGGGAACTGGCTCGCAGAAGTTGGAAGAGAAGTACGAAGCGCAGACGGCAGCAAAATGGGGTCTCTTGGGATGGTTGACCTATGAACATTCGACTCCATTGATTGATGTGTTCATGCAAGCAAGCAGTGACATGGTAGACTTTCATCTCGCCACTGTTTTCCGAGCACTTCGCTGCGAAGACAGATATCTCCGTATTCAGGTATGTTAGATTCATCAAATTGTTAGTCAGATCGATACATAATAGAATCTAAAGAAAACAAAATACTGCAGGACGATACACTATCTGGAGCGGTGGCATCCGTGGATATTTCCACGGAAGAAAACTTGGAGAACCTTGTCAAAGCTGGGAAACAATTGTTGAAGAAACCAGTTTCCAGGGTGAATTTGGAGACCGGGGAATTCGAGCCTGTTGATGAGGGTACAAATCAAGAGGCTCTCATCAGGTATTATATATTTGTGTTACGTGTATTCTTCATGCACGAATATGACAATTAATATTCCATATGATAATTTGCAGATTAGCTGAAGTGCTTTCGGAGGAGAAGCGGCTTCGGGAAATGAGATCACCCCATGGAAGTTTCAAAGAAAGATAAATGATAATTTGGATGGAAAACTCCAAAATCCAGCACTATACTTCATTTTAGTACAAAATAAATTTCTAATGTTATTATTATTTATTTTCAAAATTATTACATTATTCTCCTCTGAATAATGTATACGTGTGTACGAAATAATTTAAATAATTATTTTTCTTTAAATTTATGAGATTAATACACATGCTTCAAATATAATTTAAATTTAATAATTAATCAAATTGTATTAAAAATCATTATTTAAATAATAAATTAATATATAGATATTTTAAATATGCTTAATAATATTATATTAAAAAGATGAGTCTAGAACGTGCAATGCACACCGCTGAACACCACTAACGTAATACGCCGTTAAAAACCATTAATTTTTAATGATTTTTAAATAATTATTAAAAATTTTAAATGATCGGGCATGCAATTAATCATATTTCATAATTAAATTAGAAGAAATTATTTCATGAATCATCATCACCACCTCATCCATAGTCCTACCCAATTAAATAAAATGATGTCATCCTTATTTTTTACATAATATTTTTTATAAATTAAAAGCTACAAATCATCATCTTCTTTTTCATACTTCATATACTTATTCTAATATGTTAATGAATTAAATCATTAAAATAACAAGATGATTATATACCCGAATGTTGGAAGATTCATTGCTTCATACCTGCAACTTCTATCTACAACAGTCTAATGGGGACGGCGGCAGGCAACAAACATATTTTACCCTGCTATTAGACAATTTAATCGTCTCTTTTTTAAAGCTTTAAAACATATTTTACCACTTTCTAGGGTTCCACGGTTGCGAGCGGAGGCGAGGCCCTGTCTTGAGTGACGGCGGCTTCCATGGTTTTTATCAATTTTCAGGGTTCAAACTAATATGCTAATCTTAAGATTTTTAACATATTAGAATTAATTATTTTATTTTTGTCTCTTTTAATTCGTGGGTTTAATTTTTTTGGGTTTTTTTTTTATTTTAACATTTCATCCATTAACATATTAGAATGGATATATGAGGTATGAGGAAGAAAATGATTTGTAGCTTTTAATTTATAAGAAAATATTATGCGAAAAATAAACATGACGTGGTTTTATTTAATTGGGTAGGACCATGAATGAGATGGTGATGATGATTCATGGAATAATTTCTTCTAAATTTTATTTTAAAATATGATTAATTGCATATCAAGCTTGTGAGATTTTTAATAATTATTTAAGTCATTAAAAATTAATAGTGTTTAGCGGTGTATTGCGCTAGTGATGTTCAGCTGCGTGCATCGACCGTTCTAGAATTTTCCTATTAAAAAAATGCATAATCTAATTAATATTAGTAGATACATATGTTTTCCTTTAAGTGCACCGCATTACAATTTTTTTTATATATTTTTACTTCCAACAGTAAATCTAATTATTATTGTCTAATGATATTTGGTTGCTTTTCCATATTTATGCAACTAATTTCTTACCGTGTCAAGGTATGTAAGGCACCAATACACAATTTACATATTGTTTAGGTATATTTGATTGGCTAATCTTTTTTATTTTCACATTTAATTTGTATAACACTTAAAAAAGCATGTTGTTTTGGTTGTATAATACTTTTTCTTTTCATAATTCAAACTATATGTCAGAATTTAAAAAAATATATAATTTTTTTAATGAGCATAGATAAATTATAAGTGTCAATATATTTTTTAAATGATGCCAATTATTTTTAAATAGTGTCAACTGACATCTCTTGTGTAAAGGTGGCTCGTCCACTCCCAACCTCATAGGTGTGGAAAATATGTTATACGATGGGATGGAGTTTCTTGATATCAAAAGTTGGAATTAGAAAACCTGGATCATTCTCGCCACGTCATCCCTGGGACCAACCAATAAAAATCACTCATCTCATTATTTTTTTCGTGTTATATTTTTATTAACATCAAGAGAAAGTGAACATGATTGGAGAAATGATTTAAACTAAAGCAAAAGAGTTTCTGTAGAAAATGTACGAGGATGCAAATTCCGAATTTAACTTCTTAAGTGGTTGGCTAGAACGGTTCAAGTCAAGACATGAGATTAAATCTAATAGAAGATTTGGTGAAAGTGGTTCAATTGTTATGGAGAAAATTACAGATGTTTTTACCCCAAATAAGAGCTAAATTAGAAAATTAGAAGGATATCTACAATATGGATGAAATGAGCTTATTTTATCGTTTGCAAGCAGATCATTTACTAGCTGCAAAGCAATTAGAAGGATGAAAAAAAAAACAAGGAAAGACTTTGTTTCTTGGTTTGTTGCAATGGGATGGTTTAGAAAAAGTGCCTATTTGGGTTTATTGGTAAGTTTGCTAATCAGAAATGCTTTAAACATGTGAATATTGGCAATCTTAACCGTCATTCTTGAGTCAGCTGATGATGAGAAAGCTCTAAATGATAGTAATGTTTTACCGCATGTTTCTAACGCCTATTTCTAAGATTTTGGTGGCTTAAGAGCGAATTTAAAAATTATGCCACTAAAACAAGTATTAGAAAAAAAATAAATTTTAAGAGTAGATCTCTAATAACAATTATTTGAAAAAATTGGACTCAAATAACAAATATTTGAAACAATTAAGAGATGTTGCTAATAATATATACCGAAAAAAATTAGACCCTAATAATAAATATTAAAAAATTAAATCCCTAATATTAAATATTGAAAAAAAATGGGCTCTAATAACATTGCAGGACGATACACTATCTGGAGCGATGGCATCCGTGGATATTTCGACTGAAGAAAACCTGGAGAATCTTGTAAAAGCTGGAGAACAATTGTTGAAGAAACCAGTTTCCAGGGTGAATTTGGAGACCGGGGAATTCGAGCCTGTTGATCAGGGTACAAATCAAGAGGCTCTCATCAGGTACGTCACATGTATTCTTCATGCACTAATATGGTAATTAATTAAAAAGGTATGACAATATGATCTTATATTATTTATATTATCATTGTCATAAACTCTTGATATTTCCATTAAAAAATAAACTCTTGATATTTGACAATTATATGTTGTAATCACTCATTTTTATTTGAGTTGTATAATATTATTTATTAATATTATTAATTAATTAACTAATATTATTATATGCCATATGTATGTATCGTATTATTATTGTTACCTTGAATATGTTTTTTTTAAAATGTGTATGTATTGTGTGTATATAGATGTATATGCCATTAGTGTTTATTATGTATGCATGTATGTTTAATATTATATATGTATGAATGCATGTTATTAATATTTATGTGTTATTATTATTATTTATGTATGAGTGCATATGCGTATGTATTAAAGTTAATATATTGTATGTATTTTCATGTGTGCTTGTATGTTGTATATTGTATGTGTACATTGCATGTGTGTTTATGTTTTATCATTATATCTTATTATTATTATTAAAAGAAAAAATGAAAAAAAAGAAAATAAAAAGTTAAATTAAAAAAATATTAAAATTAAAATTAATTAAAAAGTAAAAAAAATGGGTGGAGCACAAGGTTCCACGTCTCCCCTCCCCCTCCAAATTTGCCTTTAAAAGGTAAGGAGGGGGAGTAGAGGGGAGCCAAGGCAGGCGGCATAGGGGGGCAATTATGAGAGCAGTGCTCTCGGCTCCCCAATTAAAGAGAGTAGTGCTCTCGGCCTTAGGGTGGTTCGAACAACCATTTGATCGGAAGTCTCTTCGTGGTTTGATCGGATTAGTTTTTAAACAATGACCCGAGGGCATAAAGATCTCGATGGGGTCGGTCGAAGTTTTTCATTTGAGCTTCTAGTGGGGTAAGATTCGATCCTTTAACTATGTATTTATTATTGGCTTAGATATAGGGTAATAGATAGTGTAGTATTTATTAATATTGACATGTTTTATTATTAAATATATTTTGTATGTTATGTTAGATCTAGTTTTTAGGGTCTCGGTATCCGATTAGGAGTGGCATCTCTGGTCTCCGGGTGTCATCTCTTTTGGTACCGCAGATCGTGAGATTTTTTTATACATTCAAATTAATACCATGCCCATACATTATTATGTTGTATAGATTTAGGCATTACGGTTTCGGTATCTGGTTGGGAGTGTCATCCCGGATCTCTGGGTGTTATCTCCTTAGGTATCGTGAATATCGAGGCATTTTAAAATATTACCATGCATGCATGCATTTTAGGGGTCGATTTTTAAATTAAATTAATTTTTTAGATTTTGCCGTATTTATGATACAAACCCTTTATGTACCAATTTTTGGCGTCGTGGGGTGCTAATCCTTCCCCACACGTAACTGACTCCCGAACCCAAATGGTTTTTGAATCTCTGGTTTTATTTTGGTGTCTGATCTATCCTTTTTGAATGATCGACGGCGACTCCAAGTTTTTTTTTATAAAAGACGAGTTTTTTTATATAGATAATTTTCCTCATTAAATTAATTTTCAACAAAAATGAAAAAATTAAAGCACTTTTGAAAGTTTTGATTTTTTTTTCAAAAAGTGGGAAAATCAAACTTTAGTGAGATAAAGGTCGCTACAGCATGGCGACTAAAAATTTTTGTTTTCAAAAACAAAAAAATTTAGAGCCAAGCCTTAGTTAGGGTTCATATTGTAAATGCAAAAGAAAAATAAAATTTTGTTTTAATTTAATTTTTGACCCCTCTTTTCGTGTTTGTTTGCTTGCATTTTTTTGATGCATTTTTGCACGGTGTTTGATATACAAATGTCATTCATGCACGAGCTCTTTTCGAGCTCCATCCCTCGTTAAGTGGTTTCGATTACTTGGTCCCGTGGGGTTTTCACCTCCGTATGATTTTGTAATTCGCTTCTGGGTTACGAACCTTGTATTTCATAGGGTTCTCACCTCCGTATGATTCAAGGAAATGTACCCTCGAATCGATGTCTTATCATTTTTGGTCAATGGTAAGAACAGTTCGGGTACCCTTAGAACTATAGATCCGAACGCTCATACAATGGCCCGTAAGAGCCTACCTTTTAGAGCCATGCAGGTACTCAACTCGTTTAGCGGTAACCCTTTTAGGCCTTGTTTGATTGTTATATGCCGTTGTTTGCTATGTTGGCATGCCTTGTGTTCTTTTAATTGCTTGAATTTATTTCTTTTTTCAATATTTCATTTTATTTAATTTATTTTTTCGATTACATCCACCGTATTAACTTTGTTTTCGAGTGTTTCTGTTTTTCTTTCTTTTTGCATTTACTTTTTACATATTGCATCATATCACGAGTGTTGGTTTGAGAATGGTTTATTTTAGAGGGCATTCGATTATGGGAGAGAAGTCCTGAAATGGCAAGAGCAATAATGTTACAGTATCGAGTTGGGCCAAACGAAGACCAACAGAAAAAAAGAGACAAATTGACAAGGAGACACATGTCGAAGGCGGATCCCCTTCAAAGCCAATAGGGGTCATGTTCCCCCAAAGTTTAAAGATTTCACATTTATCCCTTTTAAAAAAAAATCAAAATCTTTTAATTTGGCCCCTCCAAAATTTAAAAAAAAACTATTATTATATTTCAAAATTTTGTTATAATTTTAATTAAATCTTTTTTAAAAAAATTAAAAAAGAGAGAAGGATCTTAAATTTTTTTTTATTTTTTTGAAAATTTTAGCTAAAGTCATACATTTTATGAAAATATCAAATTAAATCCTTCACAAGCTGTGAAAATTTTAATATTAAGTCTCCAAAATTTTCAAAAATTTTAAATAGACCCCTTCAAACTAGATTGTCAAGATCCGCTCTTGAAAAAAAGAATCTTGTCTGCACTCTACCTGTACGGGTTAGTGAACTTCCCAAAAGCTTTGTAGCACATAAACTAAACCACTGTGATCTTTTGAGCAACATAGGAAAAGAATAAGGAGGTTGCCTATTAGCCCAGAGACGGTGTTGAGAAGTGGAGGGCGAGTCATGCTTCCCGAAGTCAAGATCTCAAGAAGAGAAACTAACTATTATCTGTAATTCATTTTCAGCTTCTTGAGATCAGACATCTTCTCTGATTAAATGAAAGCCTATCTAAGGACTATTTGAGAATCAACATCTTCATTCTCATTCATCATCGCAATTATGACATTTACCATACTGACACAATTTCCTTTTATGTTTGTTATCATTTTTTCCTTTAAATTTGTTTTGCATTGCATTCTTGTGGCATAAAATGAGGTATTAATTTGCAAGTGACTATCACTGTAGAAGGCAATCATAATGGGTAAAAAGTCTCGTGATCAGATAGAGCGGATAACAACTCATAGGCATTGTCCTAAGGATACACTGGCTACCAAAGAGGTGGTGCATCCGAAGGGTGCAAATCATACATAGTAGACGATACTCGCGCTAATGATGATCGACATGAGATGAAAGAACTGAAAAAGTAGATGGTTAAGATGATGAACTTGATGACCGTTATGGCTAAAGAGAAAATGTCAATTGAATCGAAAGAAGAATCGATTAAGAGCCAGAATATGAAACACGATGGTCAAAATTATACCCCTAAATAAGGCAGCTTTAACCAATACAATAGTTCGAACCCATTTGTGATCTGCATCAACAGATCAGTAGAATGTGCATCTGGTTCGAGTTCTAGCAAATTAGAGGTAGGTCCAAAAGAAACCCGAGAAGCAAATGACGTGAAGATTGATGTCACCTAAGCACGTAAAGTGGCTCAACAAGTAGGGAACGCGGCGGACACAACGATGTCGTTAAGTCAGAATATTGATCCGGCACTGTATCATGAGGGAAAAATTGACTCGGTTGTTGGATGAAGTCAAGAAGTTAGGGCTCATCAGTATTTGTAAAGCTTAGAAAAGCAACAATTGATGTAATGAGCCTTTTTGTTCATTGGAAGTCTTTCTATGATGAGCACTTTGCGATCAATACCTCGTTGATTCATATTTACATTTCATTTCAAATCATAGGTGTTGATTCAAAAATTATTCCATATTAGGAGATCTTTATAATGAGATAGATGTTCTGTAATATATAGAGTTTGATAATGTTACGATCTAGGATAATCCAAGCATAAGAAAATAGAGAGGAGACAGAGTTGGAGCACCAAGTATGTGCTTCACTCCAAGAAATCAAGATACTAGGAAAAATGCTTATTATCAATCTTTTGTAAACAAACATATTCTCTTGATAAAAGTCTTCCTAAAAGATTATTTGAGAATCAACACCTCATTTGCATTTATTATTGCATTTGTTGATTGTTGTTATGCTTTATACTTTTCGTACATTGCATCACCTAATATGTTCCTACATCATGACATCTAGTTTTCCATAAAACATTCATAACAATTGCATCTTTGCATCACCATGAAAGCATATACATGCATTGCATAAATACATTTAACAGAAAGTAGTTTTGCACCATTATTCATCTTTCTATGAGGATACATCTTTTCGAAGAAAAAAGAGAAGAAAAAATAATTTCTTGATTCACTCCTTTTATAAAGATATTTCGAAAAAAAAAGAAACAAAAACAACATGAATTTCTTAATTCTATCTTTTAAAAAAATTAGAATTTCTTTTCCGATCCTTTTATAAGGACATTTTTGAAAACCTTTGGTCCTTATATAAGGACATTCTTCTTAAAATAAGAATTTCTTTTTCTATCCTTTCATAAGGACATTTAAAAACAAATTCATTAATTCAATCCTTTTACGAGAACGTTTTAGAAAAATACAATAGAATTTTTTAATTCTATCCGTTCATAAGGATAATAATAATAAAAAGGAGAGAAAAAAAGAAAAAATTTGTAATTATTCTTTCACATGAAATTTTGCATACATCAATCCATAGAAAGATAGAATCGATTGCAGGTTTTCATGGTAGCAAAGCTGGAGAAATAGCCCAAGATAATAGGGGGTATTGATGCCTTGGATGCAAGAGAGTTCTACTTGTTCCTTTACCTGCTTTCTCATGGGGCACCGGGGCATGCCACCAAGAAGTGTAAACTTCTAATAAATCAAGAGGCTGGTTGGCAATGGAGTCATGACAGAAGAGTTGATCAAGCAATAGAATGTAAAGAAAATGGGGCAGGCGTATACCGCGCTGAAGAGGCCAGAATGAGTAGGCACCCTGAGGATGATTTGAAAGTCCCTATGCTTGGGCTCTCATATTTTATGTTTTCATATTCCTTTGCATTTTGGTTTCCCTTTTTTAATTATAATGTACGAATTCTATAACTTAAACCCGAAAACAGTAGAAATATTTTGTAAAGATACTTGTAGTTATTTTTGAAAATGTTAGAGTATGGCAAGTCTGACAGAAATGTTGGCGTAACGTGTTTAAACACGATAAAGTTTAAGACAATTGATAATTCAAATGTCCATCGAAAATCCATTTTTACGAATGGTCAAAGGAAAATAAATCCTTTGGAAAAATCCAATGTCATGATTGGTATAAACTGATTGAACCCAGGGGAATGATACAACTAGCCCAGAGCAAACGGCTACCGATAAAGGCAATTCAAAACCGTTGATCCCTGTGCATTTGGAAAAATACAAAAGAAATCTATGAGCTAAGCTGTAGATTTTTTTTTAAATCAAATGTCAGAGTGTAGTTATTTTTGTCATAATGAAAATTCCATTTTGTTATTTAGAAAACTCTTTTGCATTTTTTGTATTCTTTGATTCTTTATACTTTTCATTCATTGTTATAGGGTAGTTTTTGTTCTCTCATACACATATTTATAAAAAAGCATGTATAAGTACATACATTTTTTATTATGTCATTGAACCTCAAATAAGATTGAACACCATGGGGATATTGTGAATGCGAGTATCCGCTAGTCCATCTAGGCCAACAGAGGAACAAAATAAGTGTTTAGATAATGGGCAGATCCCATTTTAGGAAATTCCCTTCTCAGGCACTTGTCGTTTAAGATCCTTGAGTCGAGTGTTGACCCTAAACTTTTATCCCCCTGAAGACTCTCTCTCGAAATCTATGAATGAGATGACGAATGACATTCTTTCACTTTCCAAGGAGGAAGAAATGAGACCAGATACACTAGATACGAAGGCCATAGAATCACTAGAGGGAAGCTATTGAAGACAATATTATGTTCAACAAGCAAACCAAGCAAAGAAGGAAAATGCCAGGCAGAGAATTGAAGCAATAAATAGTGAGCGCAGTAAATTGAACATTGCAGTAAAAAAAGACACATGAAGAAGTCACTAGCCAATAAGCATCAATTTGAGAGAATCGTTGAGAATTGACTATTTCCAAGCAGAAATAAACAGCAAGGTCTAATATAGATACAATAAAAAAGAGATTCGAGACTAAAAACCCTAAAATAGTCAGTCAAAAAAAGATAGAGAAAAGAAAAGAAAAAGAGAAAAGAGAAAAGAAATAAAAGAAAAGAATAAAAGAGAAAAGAATACATTACATGAAGTACACCTAGATCCAGCAATGCAAGAACGAAGCTTAACCGGAAGAAATGAATAAGAGACTTCAGATAATCTCGATTTTGAAGAACCTTAGAAGATTAATTACCTTTAGATCGAAAGCAAGCTTCAATAACCAATCAGAATACAAGTCGATTCGAAGGTACAAAAAAAGGAAATGAACTCTAGGGTGAAAACCCGAAAAACGGGCAGTCTAAAGAGATCCCAAAAATAAAGAGAAAATGGGCAGTCGATTCGAATATACACGTACTTGTCAAATTTAGAGGTTAATGATTTAGTTTAGGGTTTAGAGACCAAAGATTTATGTTGTAGAGTTTAGAATTTAATATTTAGGTTTAGAGTTTAGGGTTTAGATCTTAAAGTATTAGGGTTAGGGTTTTATGTTTTAGATTTTAAAGAATGGTTGTGTAAAAAAAATTACACGGGTTGTATATCAAAATATAACTCTTTAATAAAGTTGTGGTTGAATAAAGAAAGATGGGCTCGTGCCTTCAAATTTTTTGGTCTTATAACAATTTTGATAAAAATATGAGATGGAAAAATTAATAAAATGGATGCATTTGATTGCTTGGTCCCATAGATGACGTGGAAAGAATAACCCCATTATATAATTTCTCCTATATAGATGTGTACGGAACCATTAATTTCATTATTTATTTTAGTATGCAACAAATTGCACACATTATGCCAAATAAACAATTGTATTCCATTAAATTCATCTATGTCTGGGATAATTTTTTTTTTTACATCTATCCGATGAATTAAACGTATCTGGGATTTTTATTTAAAATATTATAAAATATATACTGTGATATTGATTTTAAATCAATATATTTTAAATAATATTGCGATAATATCTGATGAGTAAAACGTGTCTAATTTTGAATGTAATAAAAATAATGTTAAATTATAGGATAATGTCAAAAAGTTTAATTTCTAATCAGTTTTAAAAATAATTAATAAAAATAAAACAATTCAACATATTATACATCTAAAAGCAGGTTGACTCATATTCGAATGTTGAATGCTAAAGTTTTATCTCAACTCATTTTTTGGAATATGAAATGAAGCCTAGACCAGTACATTAGGTTCTTACACGCAAGTAAGGAGGACCGTGAATATCCCTATGCAATATATGAAGCAATCTGTTTGGTGGAAAATCAAAATTGGAATATGTGCGCCTTGTGGAGAATCAAATTTGGCCATGTAATTGGATGTCGTTGTCGTTTGGTCCTAAATTTCACCAGTTATATCGTTTTGTCTTTTAAGTCTGAATTTAACCTTTATTTCGTTGAAAAGTACCCCGAAGCCCATGACTCGAGAAAAAATCTTTTAATTTCTCTCTCACTGATCTCCCTCATCTGCGCCGGGTGAAGCCAATTTCTCAGTATATTGTTTCCCTCGTGCCGATGAAGCTTTCTACTGTTCGAATTTTGGAGAAGTTCCTATGTTTTCCGGTAAATGGACGCCGTCAAAAAGTTAGTGGAAGAGTGACCAAACACGTTCAATGTCTAGACTTTATTGAGTCAATTGAACGTTTTGAAACTTCAATGACCAAAATACTTTTGAGAATAAAGTTCACAGATGATTTACGTATAATTTACCTAATACATAAAGCCATGTTGTTTTGGTTTTGTTTTCGAAACAAATGATTATATAAATTAGAGTTTGCATTACTACTCCGAGGTGTTTTATTTTTTTTATTTTTAAATAGTCTTAAAGTGATTATAAGGTAGTACTTGTTTATATATATTTTTTATATTTAGATAAGACACACATCTTGCAGACAGAGCTGCTCGAATCCGAGACTCCTAGAATAAATACCCTCTTTTTCACTGGGATCACAAGTTCGGTTCAAGCGTTTCATTTTCTTAAATAGTAAATTGGTTTGCTACTTCAAAAGTCGGAAGGAAATTAGAGAGGGAAACTCATTGTTTCCTTACTTGTTATGCTAATGAGTGTTTTGTCAAAAGTTTTGATGTTACAATTAATAATAAAATTTCCATCTATTACCCTACATGTAAAAAGATCAAGTTCACTCACTTATCATTTGTTGAAAACTTTTTTTAAAAAGGTAATATGGATTTAGTAGGGGTGAGCATTATTCGGTTTTAACTGAATTAATCGACTGAGCTGGATCTTTTTCGGTTAATCGGTTAATTAATTTTAAGTATGATCGTTTAACGGTTAAGAGTTTTTTCAAACTTTGGTTATCGGTTAATTTGGATCGAAATCGATTAATTAACCAAATTATTATATATTAAATATTATATATTACATACATATATTTTTGGTCATTGAACATTTAAAAGTTATAAAATGATCATTAAATTCTTCGATATGTTATAAAATGATCATTAAACTTTATCAAATTAACACAAAATGGTCATCAAATTTTTTAATTATTGCAAAATGGTCATTAAACTTTTCAAAATTTATTAATATTTTATAACGTGCAATGATCATTTTGTAATAGTTTGGTAAATTTAATCATTATTTTGTAACTTTTGAAAGTTCAGTGACTAAAAAGATCATTTTAGCATAGTTTAGTGACCGTTTGTGTACTTTACCCAAAAACTTATAACAAATTTCGGTCAATTCATAACTTGACCGAATTAACCAAAATTTGTTCGGTTAATAAATTTTTTAAAATATTTTGTTTGGTTAACGGTTAAAGAGAAACAATTTCGGTTAATTCGATTCGACCACCGACTGAATTACCGAAAGCACTCCCCTAAGATTTAGTGATCAATAAGGAGATTATTGAGAGACTTAGTTGTTAGTCAACAAAAAAATTAAGCTAAGTTGGTCGAAAACAATTAATTCAATTGACGATTTATAATATCCAAAATTACTAGAGTCGTTATTTTTTATTGTCTAAGGTTGTGCTCAAACTAATTAATCAAATTTAAACATGATTCTCTAGACAAACAAAGATCAGGCCGCAACAATTTTTGCAGTAAGTTGAAGTTGTATTTGTTTGCAAAAAGTTGGAATAAGGTATGTTTATTGCAACCTCTGAGGGATTTGTTTGTTGGAAAGGGCTCAATGGATAGTTTGGTGAGAGCATGTGCGAATCTTGACGACATAGGTTGAGGGGCCTATTTAAATTTTTCAAAAGTTTTAGATGTCTAAAGCAAAATTTTCAAAAATTTTGAGATTTATAAAGAAATTTTAAAATTTTTATGAGGACTTAATTAAAAAATATTCAAAAAAATTTGTAATATAATAACAATTTTTTAAATTTTTGAAGGGGCCAAATTAATTCTTTTAAAGCTTTTAAGGACTAAAAGTTAATTTCTCAATTTTTGGGAGCCAAGGCCTCCACTGGCTCTTGAAAGGGTCAGCCCCTCAGTGAGAGGTTATGTGATGAATTAAATAATCTATTAGCACGATGCAGTTTCAGGAGCAATGAGTTGGAAAGTTTTCATAGTGTTTTTGGTTTGCGGAAAAGATGATTACAAAAGATAATAATCTTTTTGAAAATTGCATTCTTATGTTTGTTTTGGTAGGATTCCCCCTAAGGGATAATAGGCTTTGTTTGGTAAACAGCTTTTTAAGCTAAAATTAGAGATTTTGTGCATTTTTAGATGTTTGACCAGTCAAATATGCTAATTTAGATATTTAATAAATAGAGGACTATAATAGCGGGTTGAGGGTGAAACCTCTCATTTTTTAAAAAGCTCTATTTAGGAGTTTTTAGTTAGAGGTTTTGACAAAAGACTTGTAAAGACTCTTTTGTCCATGATAATTATAATAAATTTCTCTAAATAACATAAATTTGAATAATTAATATAATAAAAAATAATTTCGTAAATAAGAAATTAATATATAAATTAATATATACATATAAATATAATAATTAATAAAATTATATTCAAAATATAATTTTATAAATAAGAAATTAATATATAAATTTAATAATTATTATAGTTATATTAAAAATTAATTTCACAAATAAAAAATTAATGTATACATCCTTTATATATGCTCAGTAATGATATTAAAAAATAATTTTCATAATCTAATTAATATTAATAGATATAAAATATTAATAACCAATAAATTATTCAAACAAATTTTGAATATAATCATGTCCTTATATGTTATTTTTCTTGTTCAAATAATTAAACAGCTATAAGCTATCAGTTAATTTTATCAAATACTTTTATATAACCAGCTAGTCAAATCAACTAATATTATCAACTATCAGCTAATGTAATCTGCTATCAGCTATCCGCTAATTACCAAACAGGTCACAATCTTTCCCAATAGTGATATTTTTCCCTCAAATGGTGGTATGTCATTCCCCCATTTTTAGGTATTAAACAATTTCTTTCTTTTTGGACAATATTTTTCTTATAATAATGAATTTTGTTCATGTGTATCCTTTGTTGCATTTTTAATTAAGTGACTAATTATTTGTGGTGTAAATTTATTAAATATTTTATTTAATATTAGTTTAATATTTAAATGGTGTTACACGTATTTAAATAATGTTGTAATATTTAGGGAAAACTACATGGATGGTCACCCAACTATCACCCTTTTTCTATTTTGGTCACCTAACTAATTTTTTTATATCAAAATGGTCACTAATGGTACCTTCCTTTCCTGTTTTGGTCACCATTTTGATGAAAAAATTAGTTGGGTGACCAAAATAGGAAAAGGATGATAGTTGAGTGACCACCCGTGTAGTTTTCCCTAGTATTTAATATATTCTTATTAAATATTAATATTGTATTTATGATGTTTCTAGGACTATAGGATGAGATTTATAAGATGTTTCTCATCTAACAAATTATTAATTTATTTATAAGATGTTATTAATTTTATTGTTTGATTTATAAGATGTTTCTCATCTAACAAATTATTTTTAGCATGTTAATTTATTTTTGTCACGGTTTAAATATTTGTTTTATTATTTATTTTAATTTATTTGATAAATTGTCACAAGTAATAAAAATTAAAATTTTAAACATATTAAACATTTAACATCTGGCAATTCACAAAAAGGTATTTTAAAAGGGGATGAGGATATGCAAATATAAAGTATGTTTTAATATTTAATATATTGATTATATTATAAATATAAAGTTTTTGCAAATTTTAGACAGTGTAACAAAAATAGTTCTATAAATTTTATGCAAATATTTTTAATTTAATATTGAAATTGTAACATGTTAAAAGAAAATATATCATAAGGACAAGTTAGTAAATTTTACTCATAGTTAATCTTATATTTTTCCAACCAAACATTGTAATATTATATTCATACCAAATAAACCAAACAAGGTAAAGTAACATTCCAGTAATATGTCAGGTAGTGTTACATTTCACGAATCTTATTCTCATAGGTAATCTTACATTTCGTGCACCAAACTCCCTCTTCAAATTTAAATTAGAGGCTATTGTTTTAGTTATGGGTGTTCATGGTAGGTTAACCGTACCATTTAGCTTAAACGAGTGGTTAACCGTTATAGCGGTTATTAACCGTAATCTAACCGTTAAGAAATGGTTACCCGTTAAATTTTTTATCGGTTAACCGTTATAGTGGGTAACCATTTCTTAACAGTTCGATTACATGTTAACATGTAACCTATTATAATTTTCTTTTCAACTATTCATTATTTCTTTTTAGAATAATAAATCTATCTCTATGATATATATTGTATTAAAATTTTCAAAAAAAAATATTTAAATAGAGATTCTAATCACAAATTTTATACTTAGTTAAAAAAATACCTTTAAATTAACCATTAACTATTATTTTTAACGGTTCGATTAATCAAATTCTATAAAATAAACGATTATGACGATTAACTGCCGCATTTTATTCTGCACGCCCCTAATTTTAGTCACTAAATTTCATGTTGACAGTGGAAAGATCTTAATTCAGAAGGTGTGGATGAGATAAGATTAAAAGGATACAAGGTAACTTAGCACAAACTAGTATGATTTTAATTTCACTTATCAAAATGCTCTCTCGTCTCTTGGTTTGTTATTTTAAATTTGTATACTTGTGCCGAGTAGTGATAGACGAGTACAATTTCACGGATTTTGTATCTCACCCGTTTCAATTGAGACATGTATGAGTATGAATTTGGTGAGTAATGGGTGAGTGTAAATGCTAAAAGTCATATTCGTCATAGGTAACGAGTAGTGATGAGTTTGAGACCTTAATTTATCTGTCCCGCATCCGCCTGCTTATTTTTCACCATATGAATTTTGTATTATTATGAATCAAATATAAGTTCACGAGCTATTCTGTAAACCCTATAATTCTGAAGGGGTGTGCCTTGTAATTTGTCCAAATCTTAAGGTTAAATTTCTTACTCAATTAATTTAGCTTGAAAAAATGGTTTTTTCGTTATGTTTGTTATTAATGGTTGCTTGGTTGACAGGTTTGACGGGTATGAATTGAGTGATGAGTACCCATCTGAGTAGAGAATGTGGGGTGGATTTGAGAATACACATGCATGGGAGGATATGCATTTAAAAAGTATATCTGCAGTAGGTTATAGATAGGTAGAGAACATAAAAATTTTAAGTGGACATGAATATGAGGTATCCACACCTATCCCCTCGTTTGCCATCTCTATTGTGTTAGGTTAATCTTGAAGAGATGAATATTAATACTTGACCTATATTGTATTGTAAAAATGAGGAATATCAGAGTAAGCGTACTTGGTCGGTTGGTCAAGATGTTCATCTTTGTTCTCTTATATTCCCTTAGATCATGGGTTCTAAACATACTAAGAGCACCCATTTCCTTTCCCTAAAGTCTCATTCTCATCCCTTCTAAGTAGGATTAGAATTAGAATCAAAATTTATAAAAAAAATATGATGAATCTCATATTCATCTATTATTTGAATATAAATTCTCAAGAAAAGTGAGATTCAATCCTTAGAGGCATTTTTTTACCTTACTATTTGTATCCTCCATTTCTGAAGTAATATAAATATAATTAAGATAAAGGAAAACTACACGTTTGGTCACCGAACGTCCCTAATATATTATTTTCCTTTAAATATATTGGACCCATAAGGTGGTGACTTTATAAGAACCAAAGAAAAGAATAGTTAATACTCCCCGGTGACCTTATAATGTGATTATAAGATAGTATTTGTTCATGCATATTCTAAACCTTTTGACAATGCATATACATCTTGCAAACAAAACAATTTGAACCCGAATATCCTAAGATAAACATCATCCGTTTTTTCACTAGAACCACTAATTAGGTCCCCTAAACTAAACTTTTAATTTGTTAAGTTTCCACAAAATATTATATTTAACTTATACCAAGTACCAACAAAAAACAAAACACAATCCGTATTGACCATTGTTGCTTCCATCTTCACCTTCTACCATTTCATCAACTTTTACAGGTTTTGTCTCACTCTCCTTGATACACAATCCAGCCATGCTCTTCTCTAGCAACCTCACCGACTGCCTCGTACCATAGGCACGCTGCAATAAACCTTAGTCTCAATGGTAACACCCCAATTCATCCTTCAGTTTTTGAGGACTGTTGCTTGACTATTGAAGAGTCCCTCAGTAGTGTATAGCGCCAAGGGCGTGTATGCGACAAATCCATCGGATCTCTTGAGATCAAGATCGTTGAACCAGGGACATTCGACAAGCTGACGGATTATGCCATTAGCTTAGGCGCATCGATTAACCGGTACAAGACGCCACGATGCGTGAAATTCACTCCCATTGTCGAGCTTCTGAACTCAAGGGTAGTATCTTGTTACTTCAGTCCCAAATGGTTTCCTGGTCACAAGCAATGGAGCAACAAAAATTAAGCGAAATGGATGGGGAGCACTCAATCAGTAGCTTTTCAATGGAAGTTCACAAGTACTGTTTTTGTGATCATCGTTTGGAAAAAAGCTTGATGGAACCCATTCTAGGTTGACCCTCTTGATTTTTAGGTTGCTTTTTTCCCCTTTCAACTGCTGTTTATGCATAGAGACTCTTTTGTAAAAAAGTTTTTGTGATAATTTACTTTTTTTATAATTCGGTGTTTAAAATGAAAAAAAATGTAATGTTTTTGTCAAAAAAAATAATTTGATGATCAAAACAAAAACAAAAATGAATGCGGATAGTTTGGTGACCAGTTCATCACCCAAAACCGCATAGACCTTTCAGTTCTCAGGGCTTCACCTTGACTAATTTAGACCGACCCGCATCGCATATTTAATTTTGGTGGGTGAGTCTCTCAGCGAAAATTTTCTACATACACAAGGCCTCGAACTCGAGATATGTTTAAGCAACACTAAACTGCTTACTACTCAAACTGACCCGTTAATATATAAATATTAAATTTAATTCAGTTGATTTATATAATATTCTCTCAACCAGCGGCAATATTTAAGATTTAAACGCCAAGTACAAAACGATTTCTACTCTTTTCTCAGATACTTCTTGTGTGGGATCAAACAACTCTTACTCTTATTCTTTGTGGGAAATTTGTTTTGAATTTGCCAAATGAAATTGATAATTAAAAAAAGAAATATATCCCTAATTAAACCACCATCTTCCCTCACTAAGACTGAGCCTTTTGAATCAAGAACTGAAGCAGGCATTCACAATGCAATACCTAATGTCATTATAACCAAAAGCTATTGCATTTAGATTTTAGATTTACATTTCTTCTTTTTACCTTTTTTCCCTACATTGATTTCCTAAACTTTAAGAATTGAAATGATGTTACAACCACGTTCAGTGAACTGAACCATTACTTGTTACAAACTCGGTTTTCTCTGTTTGTCTAATAACAAATTGGTCAACAATCCTTACAGTGTTCACCGGATCCTGCTGCCCTGCAGATGCACACCACCTGCTAGGATGTTTTCTCCGATGGCTCGACTGTTGTGGCTGTTTAGCCTCCACATCCCACTCGGAGTCTAACTTCCATTCCTTGGGAACCTGCATGCATGTCAAATGGATTCAAGATATCAACAGGTAGAATTATATTAACAATCGGCTCTTACCAACATCAACAACGTGGCTAAAATCTAATAACACACATAGTTCGGTGGCCAAGTGTACGGGCTCCTTTCTAAATCTATGGGAATGTTCTTTCTTCCTCAAATGCAAAACATGAAGAGAAGCCTAAAGAAGAAGACAGCAGCAAGTGAATAAAAACTGGTTTCTCACCTTATCGACTGCAAGAGTGAAAACTTCAAGATCGCCATTACGGTTTATGTGAAATCGAATGAATGACTTGTAGTTAGCAATTCGAAGAGAAGAGAAGGCCTCATCATAGTGCACGTGAAGCCAGTTGATGCAGATATATACGTAGCTTCCAAACACCAAAGAAACCACAGGGGTGGAGAAAACCCTGAAGTACAGGAAGACTGAAGCATAATATATGACAGCTCCTCCACGGGATAGTGACTGTATTCCGTTTTTGCAGATATTGCTCCGAGTGACAGCCATAACCTGGCAAGGTTCCCTCCATCAATACAGTAACAAGTAAAAAAGTATCATATCTCCCCAACAAGGGTAGGCTTCTTACCTCTGGAACATCAAATGCAGACATGAGATACTTGATGCATGCCAGATAGAGGCCAAATGTCCATTGCTCAATACGAGATCGAAGACCAGTAGGGTCTGGAAAATGCTCAATTTCCACTGATTGGTACCACTGGTACAAAGAATGATAACCTGAACACAGGACTTAACCATCACTAACTTCCACCAATAAGACCCAATTACGCCAGCCATAACAAAAATATCAAGAATTACTTTTTATTTGCATCACTTTTGCTTTATTTAAATTGTCTTGCTCAAAAAATAATAAAACTAGTACATACAGATTCAAAATCTGGATATTACATGAAATAAAAAAGCTAATACTTGGGTTGAATTATATTGAAAAATTTTAATCTAATTCAAATAAAATTAACAAGAAAATAGTAGTACCAAAAATCCTCTATTCATGGAGGTTAGAACAACTTTAAACTGCTTGGAGCAGATTACGATGTAAGGCTTTAATGTTGAGGTGATCACAGCAACAATGTTAATGATCTTACTATTACAAAAAAGGTAATTAGAATGTAACCCACCCGAAGTTGCTAATAATTTATGCCGGATACACGTCTCCAGACCTATTTCCAAGAGCAGCATAAGAATAAGGGCCGCAGTGAGATGCACAGATACATGAAGAATTCCAATTATTGCACGTTTCTTCCGTGCTAATTTGGAAGGAACAAATGCAATTGCTGCAATCAGCAATATCAGCAAACCAGCCAATGATACAAAAGAATGTTCCCGCACATATACAAAAGCACTCCATACTGTGCCAAAGAAACTCCTCAAATGACCAGAAAACGAATCATCTTGCAATATGTGATCGAGCTTACACTGAGAAAAGGCAGGAAAGAAATCAGTCACTTGAGTATCAGAGTTATCATACCCGACAGAGTAAAACAATATCACATTGCATATACGCTTTCCAATTAGAAAGAGAGTCAAAAGCCACAAAGCCACAATTGGGGTGGCAAGGTTACTGTATGTTGACACAAAAGAATAGGATTCAAGCCCTGGTAACCACATCCCTGTTCCCCAAATTTGTAATGATAAATAGATAAATAAGTAAACAAATAAAGGGAGTGAGAGTCAGTGAAGGACGAGATCCTAATAATCAGGTCATTTTAGGTCCACTGAAAGCTGAAGGTAGAATAAACAAGTCGAATGTAACCAAATTCAATGAATTTTAAAAGAACTTTACCTGAGGAAACGTAGAGAAAACCAACATAAAGTATATAATGCCACCAATGAAATCAAACTGCCAGTTCTTCTTTCGAAACTTCAAGATATTTCCCAATGCAATCTACATCACAACCTCAGGAGGAGTGAGAACTCAGAGGAAACAAGGCAAATGATATATATGAAAGGGTAAAGAAAGGAAGATTACCCTGCTTGAATCATCAAAAGAAGGATAAGCTGCTTTACACTCGTATGTTCTCCCATAAAATTTGCTAAAATTACTAATCACATGAGTGGGGTGTAAAAATGCCCCTCCACACCCATTTACAAGAAGATGCTGCACATGAACTGGGCCTTCTGATGGAACACATGAATGGCGCATATAATGATGCAGATCTCCAGCAATTCGAAGTTTACACCTTCCTTTTAAGTAATCAAGTATCAGGTGTGAGACATTCTCACCGAAGCACCATTCCAGTACCAATCAAGAAGCCAGTGTGGTTCATGGGTCATAGTGATTACAGAATCATTTTCTCCAAGCGCACTAGGACGATAGGTGGTCCTAGGTGCAAGGCGCGCCTTGTCGAAGTGAGGCGTAATTTTTTTAAAATTAAAAATTTATTAATCAAGTGCAAATAAAATTATCACCTAAAATTAAATTTATTAAAGTACAAATAAATTTTTTTATAATAAACTTTTTATTACATTATATTTATTATTCAGTATTGAATGAAAATGTTTTAAAACTTAACTTATAAAAAATATTAAATAAATATTAATTTTATTCAAATATTAAAATTATTGTTGAAAAATTATGTATTTAAAGTGATTTTTTTCTTAATCGTTGTTTCTTTTTCCTTTTCAAAATAAAATGTTAAAATTTATAGAAATGAATGAGAGAAAACTTTGCCCAGCAGTGGGGCCCACATCTTTTTGGGTAAAAAAAATCATCTTTCTTATCCAACTGTTCCTCTACTCCGTACCTTCTTCGACAACGCATCCATTAAAGCAGTTACAACACCATTTTTCTTTCCCTTCCTCTTCTTCAACAAATTTCTCTCTTTTTGCCCAATTAATTAGATTTTTATTTAAATAATATAATAAAACAATAAAAAATACATGAAAGACAAAAAATTAAAAAAGAAAGTGATTTCAGCGCCTCCTACCGTCTCAGCCACATGGGTGCTTTGATGCGCCTTTTCCCGCTTCATCAAAATTGTGCCGCCTACACCCAGACAAGGCGCTTCAACAACGAATCGTTGCGCCTTAGCGCCTAGGCGCGCCTCTCCCTCGCCTTTCCAAACACTGCTCCAACCTGAAAAGGAAAGTGGTGGAGATGAAATTATTCTCAACCTGCAAAATATTTAACAGGTAAAGGTGAACCTAGCATGTAACCTCCTAAATTCAACCTAATTTCTTAAGTTGAATCTTAAAAGTTAAGTTAAAAAACTTGGCCATCAAGAAATATTATTAGGTTTAATAATCAAATTACAGTTTAAATAGAAGAGATAAGAACTACAAAATTATATCAATTTAAAAACGTAGTCGTTTAGCAGAATTTTAAAAGTTATTATAAAATCCGAAAGAAATTCAAATAATGCATGTCAAACCAATATATCTCCAAAATAATAATAATGTCCCAAATACAAAATTATCCGAATAACAAATATATATATATATATTCAAATGTCTGAATAACCATACTAT
This sequence comes from Hibiscus mutabilis, assembly GCA_019671005.1. Classification (NCBI taxonomy): domain Eukaryota; kingdom Viridiplantae; phylum Streptophyta; class Magnoliopsida; order Malvales; family Malvaceae; genus Hibiscus; species Hibiscus mutabilis. Next base: position 7,782,289 of record CM033742.1, read on the forward strand.
AAAATAAGGTCAAGTTTGAAGATATGAGTCCCTCCAAGTACCGTACGCCTAAGCCTGAACATCTGAAAGAGTAACTAGGGGAAGTAACTTATGAGGCTTAGTGTGTCTCTAAAGTGCAAGAAAAACACATAACAGAAATTCAAACAACAAGCAAAGTTCAATATACATTTCGATATACATATGCATATAACAAGAGACAAAGAATATAATGTCATGCACCCATCTCCATACACCATCCGAAGAGTAAGGTTCCCCAGAACCACTCTAACTACATCGTCACCATCCGAAGTGGAATCTCGACCCGAGGGAGGAGCCACTAATCAGAAGTGGAATTTAGTCCGAATGGTTAACCTACTGAACTTCCCCGTACAATTTACCAACTCAAATAATATGACATGTTCCGATTTTATTTTCCGAATCCGAATGTATATCCGATCTATTATTCAAGTTGCATACGATATATGTCCGATATTAATTTAATTCGATTCTAATATTTGATGCGTGACAATGTCATCATACAAAATATATCATAATTCACAGTTCATTCAATCAGTCACATATACAACATACACGCACAACATAGAGCACAAAAAAGATGTAGCACTAGAAGAGTCACACGTTAGGCAGCTACCAACTCAACGTCGAGGGTGATATCTCCCACGCTCAACTCTAGTATTAGGTCGGAAAGAGTCAACACCTACGAGGACAATAAAACATAAATATCTACTATTATGCCATACTGACTTAATCACTAAACGAAACCATACTTGCGTGCAGAACTCGCAGGTTGTGCATAAGGAGGTCGACCAGGTGGAGGGGAGGAAGGTTTTCAGTCTTCAAATCAACGTTACCTGACACATTAATATTCGAATCAAATTTTTGTATACATAATTCTCAAAATACTAAATATGAAGGTAAAACGGCCAAAGGTTCACTCGGTCAAAGGCAACAATCAGGCCGTTTAAACGAGTTAGATCCGGTCAATGGATCATGGTCAAAACCCAGTTCGGTCAATTGGTTCTGCCGGTTTGATTCAAATCAAGGGTCAAATTCAAACGCTGGTTTGATTCGGTTGGTTCACAGATTCAGGTTCACAAATTAAAAATCGGTCCGATTCACACACTGATCTAGTTCAAAAAGTTGGATCAACCGAGTAAAATTTGGTTTGCTCATTGCCAAAATCCTTTATAATTTCCTAGCACAAGGGCCCCACCCAAAACTCACTGCCACACTTTAACTCATTCACGCGGGTTTTTAAAAAAAATGGGTCCCACTCCTAATCTCCAACAATAACCCATTCACCGATTTATTTTTGGTTCACAAGATAACACACGCACATTGCTACGAACAGCTCTAGAGTTTGAACACCTTAGACAGCGGCAGCCAGATCAGCTAGGATGGCAATGGCTTACCGGCGGTACGAACACGAAAAGACGACAGCTTACAACAACAACAAACAAATACTATATTAACAAACAACACCCAACGATATAAAACATGAACTGAAAATAGAGAAGAAACTTACCCAACAACGAATCCAAGGAAACGGATATCGGAGCACGGCAGAGCAAGGAGCCACGATGTGAAAATGGAATTGTTTTGTTTCGATTTTAAGAAAAAGATCGATGATGAAGGGTGATGGTTGTATGGGTTTTGGTCGGACGTCGAGGAGGATTCTAATGGTAGAGGTTGCGCCCAGAACGGACGATGGTAACGCCCTCGTCGGAACTTGATCGGACCGAGGGGGAAAAGGTTGGCTATCGAGAGAGAGAAAAATATAGCTGCCGAAATCTCATTTGAGATATTAAGAGTCAGCAATAGACAAATAATAGTGTTTAAAGCCTAAAATTTGGGTAAAACGCAAAGGAAGGGTCCCCACTTCCACCTGTTAACTGAATGGTCACTAAAGTTCTGGTTTTAAACAATTTGGTCACCATATATAATTTATTATAGACTTAGCCCCAAATTAAATTAGGGTTTTAAGAAACAAACCTAAAACTTAGGGTTATCGAATTAGGATTTCAAAAATTAGGTTTTTTTTAATTAGGGAAAAATTAGGGCGTTACAACTCTCCCTTAAAAAAAATTTGACTTCGAATTTTACTTGGGTCAAAAAGATGCGGATACTGGGCTTTGACAACGGCTTTGGATTCCTTTGTAGCTTCATCATGACTACAATTACGCCACAGGACTTTAACCATCTTAATGGTCTTCTTTCTAAGAGTCTTCTTGTCCTTAGCAAGAATCTCAACTGGCTCCTCATCAAAATGCAAGTCGGGACGAATCTCAATCTCCTCTACAGGTATAATATGAGACGGATCAGCATGATAGCGTCTCAACACTGAAACATGAAAGACGTCGCGAATACGCTTAAGTTCTGGTGGTAACTCAAGCTGATAGGTAACTAGTCCAACTCGACGAATAATACGATAAGGGCCAATGAAACGAGAACTCAGCTTGCCTTTCCGACCGAAACGAAGTACCTTTCTCTGCGGAGAAACTTTTAAGAAAACCTCATCTCTTACCTCATACTCAATGTCTCGACGTCTCAAATCGACATAAGACTTCTGTCTGTCAATAGTAGCTTTAAGTCGATCCCGAATCAATCTGACAGTCTGTTCAGCCTCATGAACAATATTCGGTCCCAACAATCTGTGCTCATTAAGTTCGGTCCAACCAATAGGTGTACGAAACTTACGCCAATACAGAGCCTCATACGGTGCCATCTTGATACTAGCCTTGTAGTTATTATTGTAGGCGAACTCTGCAAACGGTAAGAAATCCTCCCAACTGCCTCTGTAATCCACAACACAACCCCTCAACATATCCTCAAGGATCTGAATTACCCACTCAGACTAGCCATAGGTCTGAGGATTATAAGAAGTATTGAAATTCAATCGAGTACCCAAAGCAGTATGAAGAGACCTTTAGAACTTCGTTGCGAACCTTGGGTCCTGATCAGAAATGATAGACAAAGACACCCCATGAAGTCTAACAATCTTCGAGATGTAAAGCTTAGCTAACTTACTCAAAAAATAGTTAACTCGAACAGGAATGAAGTGTGCAGACTTAGTCAATCGATCAATAATAACCCAGATAGAGTCATTCTTTAATGGGGTCAAAGGAAGACCACTGACAAAATCCATAATCACACGCTCCCATTTCCACTGAGGAATCTCAATATGCTGAAGTAACCCGGACGAACGTTGATGCTCTGCTTTTACTTTCTGGCAAGTTAAACATTTTGATACAAATCCAACAATATCTCTCTTAAGGCCCTTCCACTAGTATCTCGAATATTTTTATACATCTTATCCCCATCGAGATGCATAGCATAAGGACTATCGTGGGCCTCATAAAGAATAACCTACTTCAAGCTAGAATTCCTCAGAATGCAATACCGACCCCGGAAACACAAAACACAATCCCGATCAATAGAAAAGTCTCGAGATGTTTCCTCTTCAACCTCTCTTATGCGGTGGGCTAAGAATGGATCACTAGGCTGCTCAACTCGAATATCCAAAATCAAGATGGGAATAACCCAGAGTTTGCCAAAAGACTGTCATCCTCATACAAACTCATTCGGGCAAACAAGACTCTCAAATCTGAAATGGCATTACGACTCAAGGCGTCAGCAACAACATTATCCTTGCTTGGATGATACTCAATTTCACAATCATAGTCTTTAAGAAGCTCTAACCAACGTCGCTGCCTCAAGTTCAACTCCTTCCGAGTGAAAAGGTATTTCAGACACTTATGGTCTATGAAAATATAACATTTCTCCACATAGAGATAGTGTCGCCAGATCTTAAGAGCAAAGATCACAGCAGCGAGCTCTAGGTCGTGAGTAGGATAATTGCACTCGTGTTGTTTTAGCTGTCTGGAAGCATAAGCTACTACCTTACCATCTTGTATCAAAACACACCCTAATCCGATATGAGAAGCTATATACGGTGTAAGCCTTCCCCGGCTCAGGCTGAATCAGGATCGGTGCTTCAATCAACACGGTCTTAAGCTTCTCAAAACTAGACTGTTGGGCCTCATTCCAGACAAAGAGAATATTTTTCCTCCAAAGTTTAATCAACGGAGCTGCGATGATCGATAAACCCTCAACAAACCTCCGATAATAGCCGGCTAATCCCAAGAAACTTTGGTTCTCAGAAATGTTCTTGGGCTGCTTTCAACTCATTATATCCTCAATCTTCTTCGGATCAACCTAAATACCATCGGAAAAAATGATATGCCCAAAAAACATAACCTCCGAGAGCCATAATTCGCACTTACTGAATTTTGCATAAAGTTGTTTCTCCCTCAGAGTTTATAAAACAATCTGTAGATGTTCCTCATACTCAACCTCAGATTTAGAATAAACCAGAATATCGTCTATAAAGACCACAACAAACTGATCGAGATAGGGTTGAAACACCTTATTCATTATATCCATGAAGGCGATAGAAGCGTTAGTTAACCCAAATGGCATTACAAGAAACTCGTAATGACCATAACGTGTTCGAAAAACTGTTTTAAAAACATCAGAATACTTAACCTTGAGTTGGTAATAACCAGATCTCAGGTCTATCTTGGAAAACACCGAAGCTCCCCAAAATTGGTCGAAGAGGTCATTAATACGAGTGAGGGGATACTTGTTCTTGATTGTTAGCTTGTTCAGCTTTCGATAATTGATACATAACTGAAGTGACCCATCTTTTTTTAACAAAAAGAGCATAGGCTCCCCACAGAGAAACACTAGGTCGGATAAATCCCCTGTCTAGCAGTTCTTGTAACTGTACCTTCAATTCTTTAAGTTCTTTTGGTGTCATCCGATAAGGTTCCATAAACACAGGAAATGTACTCGGATAAACTTCAATACGAAACTCAATCTCATCACGCTTTGGTGGAACACCAGGCAATTCTTTCGGGAATACATTAGGAAAGTCTCTCACAATTCAGATCTTATCCATCCTAGAGTCAGACTGTCTAAGATTAAGAATGTAAGCAAGGTAGGTAATGGACCCCTTTTTGATCATCTTTTCGGGTTTAAGAGCCGATATTACATTAGACAGAAAACCTCAACGCTCTCCGATAAGAACTGCCACACGATCATCAAGAGTTTTCAGGGTTGCCTTCTTCTTTTCACAATCAAATTTGACTCGGTAAGCAAACAACCAGTCCATGCCGAGAATGAGATCGAACTCCCCAAAAGGTAACTCCATCATATTAACCGAAAAAATTTCCACTTGAATCTCGAGAGAACAATTTTTATACACTCTTGAAACCACAATAGGATTACCTATCGGGCTATGTAGTAACCGCATTAGCAACATCCTCAATAGGAATTTCAAAACCCCTAGATACATAACTCGCAATATATGAATAAGTAGAACCATTATCCAACAGTGTAAAGTAAGAGATAGAGTGAATAGAAAAGGTACCAACAATAACATTTGGCTCATCTCGATCCTCATATCTCCTTGTAGCATAAACTAACCCTGACTGTCTTGCCCCTAAACCAACTGATCCTCTACTCTGAGTAGGCTTACCCCTACTAGCAGTACCCGAAACAGCAGATTTACCATGACCTCTCCTTCTAGTAGGAGTATGTACAGATGTCTAAGACTGACTCGGAACATAAGTAGATAGAGGCAACATCGAACAATCTCCAAAAAAGGTGTTTAAAAGAACCGCATTGAAAACAAGCCCCACTCTACCTCCAACACTCGCCTGGATGCCATTTCTTGCAAAAAGAACACTGTGGCACCCCACGAGAACTAGTCGAACCCCCAACACTGGCGGTCTGATCAGTAGATGTCACTGGTTTAGCTCCGGAATAACTCTGATGGTCTTACTCATCTCTAATCCTCTTCCTAGACTGATTCCCCTGACTGTGCTGAACTGATGTGGTTGTCTGCCTCCTGGCCCGATCATTACCTTCAAATTCTTGTTGTTTCTTTATAGATTCAATTCGCTCAGCAGTTCTAGCTCGTTTGGTGATCTCTTGTACTCCGTATTCGGTTGTAAAGCAACTCCAGTCTTAATAGAGAAACGCAACCCTCTTAGAAACCAATTACACTTTTTTTCTATAGTAACCAACCCCGGGACATACTGGAGAAGTCTCAAAAATTCTATCTCATAATCATTAACACTCATATCCTTCTGCTCCAAATTCATAAAGTTATCTCGGTACTTTGCTAGATACTCAGACCCAATATATTAGTCCTAGAATGATTATCTGAAGAACTCCAATAGATCTGGCTAGCTGATCCTCTGCCTCCCACCAGTTTTAAGCCTCACCCTGCAACAATGATACTGCGGCTCTCAATTTTCGATCAGCAGGAAAATCTAGCTCCACAAACAATCGTTGAAGTTTCTTCAGCCAGTACTCTGTATCAGTCGGGTTTGTACCCGTCTTGCCATCAAACATGGTCATCCTGACAGTTAAAAACTTAGTAGATATAGGTTTCCTCACGCTCTCAGACTGACAAAGGTAACGAAGCAACTTTATCTGCACTGTAACAGAATCTATGCCCACAATCTCACTATCTCCAAAATCATGTGGACCAACATTTTGCGTCTGCTGAACAGGTGCTGCATGCTGAGCTTCATTCTGATTCACAGGATATTCCTCTACCTCGGCATCATGTACCTCATCCTGATTCTGCGGTAAGTCCGCAAGAAGCGAAGCATCACTCTCTATAACAGAAAAACGACCTCAGCCACGACCTAGTCCGATAAAATTTGGTTTGCTCACTGCTAAAATCCTTTATAATTTCCTAGCACAAGGGCCCCACCCAAAACTCACTGCCACACTTTAACTCATTCACGTGGGTTTTTAGAAAAAAAAAATGGGTCCCACTCCCAATCTCTAACAATAACCCATTCACCGATTTATTTTTGGTTCACAAGATATTACACGCACATTTCTACGAACAGCTCTAGAGTTTGAACACCCCTAGACAACGGCCGCCATATCAGCCAGGATGGCAATGGCTCACCGGCGGTACGAACACGAAAAGGCGACAGCAGTGGACACGTACGGCGGTGTCGGTGCACATGAAACGACGACGACTCACAACAACCAAATACCGGATTAACAAACAACACCCAACGATATAAAACATGAACTTAAAATAGAGAAGAAACTTACCCAACAACGAATCCAAGGAAGCGGATATCGGAGCATGGCGGAGCAAGGAGCCACGATGTGAAAACAGAATGGTTTTTGTTTCGATTTTAAGAAAAAGATCAATGATGAAGGGTGATGGTTGTATGGGTTTTGGTCGGACGTCGAGGAGGATTCTAATGGTAGAGGTTGCGCTCAGAACGGACGATGGTAACGCCCTCGTCGGAACTTGATCGGACCGAGGGAAAAAATTGGCTATCGAGAGAGAGAAAAATGTGGCTGCCGAAATCTCATTTGAGATATGAAGAGTCGGCACTAGACAAATAATAGGGTTTAAAGCCTAAAATTTGGGTAAAACGCAAAGGAAGGGTCCCCAGTTCCACCTGCTTAACTAAATGGTCACTGGAGTTCTGATTTTAAACAATTTGGTCACCCATATATAATTTATTATAGAATTAGCCCCAAATTAAATTAGGGTTTTAAGAAACAAAAATTCCCAAAACTTAGGGTTACCGAATTAGGATTTTCAAAAATTAGGAAAAAATTAGGGAGTTACATAGCAACAGACGATACTATTGTCAAATAGCTTGTATTATTAACTGTAATATGAATTAGTGCTAGCATCAGATTTGAAAGCATAAATATATGCTAGCACAAAAACTTCTTCCACAACTAACTGCATACATATATGATATAACAGTGAACATTCCAAGTGAGCATACTTCTGAAGGTATGCACTGTGTTGAGAAATCAAATTTCGTGATCTATTCACCGCATATATTATGAATTACAATGTTATGTTAATCAAAGCCAGTACGCCTTGAGAATCTAATGCCGCATAGATGACTCAAGAAACGAATACCAGTATTATTCTGGAACACATTAATGCAATACAATTCATATGACATCGAACAAAAAAAGTCAAAGGAGTTTTCCAGTATGTTACAAATATATCCTCTCCTTCAATTAGTTGCAGTTTCTCATCATAGACAATTCAAAATGTAAAATTAGAAGTAAACATAACAGAGTACAGATCTTAGGGTAAATATTACCTTGTTCTTTACTAATTCAGAAAAAAACTTGAACTGGTATACATCAATGTCAGAGTGTAGTGATAAATCAAGACCAAATACCCACCATCTTTTCGGGAGCTGCAGAGCAAAATAACTCTTCTTTTGAGGCATAAACCACCCACCCAACCAGCTCTTGTGGCATATATATCTCATAAAAGTATTAAGTCCATCAAAGCAATCTGTAAAGTTAAAGCATAATTCCATTAGACATGGAGGACCTTTTAAATAGCAATACTAGTAGAAGACTTCTTTGTAACAAAAATAAGCTTCTACTGTTCTAGTTCTGCCAAGGAAAAATGTGACAAGTGTTCAGACCATGAGAAAATTACAGCAAAATATAATAAGATCAAGTATAAAATTGTTTCTAACTAAAAAAAAACCCGGATCACTCAAAGATTAAATTCAGGCTAAAAATGTAAGACCTACCATGATTTCCAGGAATGAGAAAACACTGAGGGTCCATTGAATTCCTTGAGTTCATGTATCCCGTCGGGTAACTCAGGCTTGTTTACAGCTATGTGATTCGGTTTGTACCATGCTGGAGGTTGAACAGCATATTCAAAAGGACAAAATAAACGCTTTTCATAAGTAAATCCTGATGGATTAGGATACCTACAAATAAACAAGTTATGAGTATAAACCATCAAGACACTTTACAGCCAAATCATCTATCAAACATTCAAAATGCTACATAGAGGCGCTAGCTTCATGAATAATAAACCATCAATTTTATCCAAGACATTGCAGCAACTTACGCAAGATCTCCTCCAATAAGTAGCAGGTCCCCGCGTGGCACAGTAAGCATAGAATCATCTCTAGTAAGCTGAAGCGAAGGTTGAGCAAGCAGCCGAGCCACAGCATATGATGAGTTTCCACCATCACCAGTATCAGCCTGAAATCGAACCATAGATCTTTTTACTCAAATGATCATAAAAAAGATCATGTTCATGAGCTCTTTCGTGAACCCTGCTCATTGCAGCCTTCAAACACAGAAAGGATGTGATAGAAAGTCAATCCTTCATGGTAAATTTATTAGGAATTTTTGCTTAAAAATACAAAAAGAAACTATTACTAAATGCATATAAAATCAAGATTTAGAACTATACTTGCATCATGCGCATGTCAAACAGCCAACAAACAGGGTTACAGATACCAGGAGGTCAAAAACAGTATTGAACAAGTCAGCTGAGGTTCTGCAAAATTTTGGGATAAGCATACTAAGGTCAAGAGATTGAAATATTTTTGCTCCCACCACATAGTATGGAAAAGAAGTGACAAGAAAGGGTAAATGAAAAAGAAATAATAAACATTTACCCTGAATACCAAGGAACCATATCCAAGAAATCTTGTTTCATTTGATTCTTTTTCAGCTTCTCATATTCTTAAACGGGCAATGGATGAGTAAGAGCCCACCTGAACTTCATGTAAAAGGTGCAGCAAAAAGAATAAGATAAATTGTACCAACCAAGGTATTTAGAAGGATGTGAGTTATCCGTGAGAAGGTCTTAGTGTTGTAATCAATGTGTAATTAGTAGTTATTATTCTACTTAAAGTCTATCTCCCTAGTAGATTAGAATTATAAGTTATTATAAGTATGACTCCTTAATGTACTAAAAGTCCTATACTAGAGTCTATAAAAATCTGTAACGAGATGTAATTATTTATGCTATTTTCAATAACAAAAAGATATTTTGTTAATCTATATGGTATCAGTCTAACTTCGATCCTTCAAGCAAACTTTCATGGAGAATTCTCAGACTTTCATGGAGAATCCTCCTACGATAAAGAGGTAAACTTGTCTGTGATTTTTGCAAAAAGGTGGGGCATTCAAAGGATAAATGCTAGAAACTTCATGGTCGACCATCAAAATGGAAGCCTACAGCTACTAGGAATTCTAGAGCATCCTACCCTACTGCCGCAACTATAGTTGGATCTAATGGCTTTACTAAACAACAATTGGATGAGATTCAAAAGCTGTTTAGCAAGTTTAATACTTCTGGTGAATGAAATTTGGCAATCGTAGAGACTGCAGGTAGTGAGATACTTTTTTGCCTGCTGCTCTTGTTTCTACCCATACTACACCAACTTGGATCATTAATTCAAGTGCCTCTGACCACATGACTGGTAACAGGGGTTTATTCTTCTTCTACAGCTTCCATAAAACTGCAGATAGTTCTTTATCTCCTGTTAAAGGGGCTGGTTCTGTTTACTTGGATGGTGATTTGTTGCTTAAGGATATGTTATTTGTGCCTAACCTTGCATGCAATTTAATATCAGTGAGTAAACTTTCTAAAGACTTGAATTGCTCCTTAAAGTTTACTGATTCTACATGTTTTCTGCAGGCACTGGATTCGAGGAAGATGATTGGCAGTACTAGCTTGCAACATGGTCTCTATGTCCTTCATGGCAAGCATCAATCTAATATTTCACATTCTCTTTCTTGCTTTACTTCTTTAGGACAGTTTGATATTGTAATGTTATGGCATTTTAGGTTAGGCCACCCTAGTTTTCATTTTCTCTTTCTTCTTTGTTTGTTAATAAAAATCTAAATTTTTTTAAATGTCATATTTTTCATCTTGCAAAACAGACTAAATCTTTGTATTTATCATTTATTTATAAACCTTCTAAACCCTTTACATTAATTCATAGTGATATTTGAGGTCATTCTCGAGTGAAGAATATTACATGGAGTAGGTGGTTTGTGACATTTATTGATAACCATAGCAGAATTACTTGGACCTACCTTCTAAAAGACAAAACTGAAGTTGTTTCTACCTTTGAAAGATTTTATGAAACGACAGTTACTCAGTTTGACGGCAAAATACAAATGTTTAAATCTGACAATGGGGGATAGTATTTCACTACTTGTAACCCCCTTTGACCCAGCCTAGACGCCCAACCGAACCAAAGAGGCTACATTAGGTTTACCGTAGCAAACCGAAGAGATTCAACCAAACCCGGTCCAATTTTTTCTTTTATCTTATCTAGATGCTAATTATTAACCCTACATGTTCATACAAACAACAGGTGCAACCCCAACTTAATCGGGCATCAATTTGACATCCAATTGATTGTATTTGCAAAATAGGGACCAAATTGCAAATATAGAAAATTTTAGTATTACAACTCATTTTTAGGTTACCCCTCTTTAATTAGTCAGATTTCAAACCTTCATCTCAAATTTCAGCTCAATCCGATCATTCTACCACATACATTTGCATTGGCAAGATTTAGGGACTAAATTGCAAGAACGCCCATGCTACACGAAAGACATTTACATAAAATCAACTTTCCGTACCGAACAGGTAAGCCCGTATCGATACGATTTAAAACACCTAGTTTCGATACACCCCTTGCCGTATCGATACGCCTAACGGTATTACCTAACTTTTGAAATGTTACAAACCGTACCGATACGACTTCGTAGGTGTTTCGATACGCGGGTTCAGATTGAAAAAGTGAATTCTAGAGGCTAAAACTCGTACCAAAACACTCGTATCGGTATGCCTGGCCAAAATTTCCTAGGCGTATCGAAACACACAGTACTTGTACCGATCCCTCAAGCCTGAATTTGCCTAGCCGTATCGATACGATCCCCCACGTATCGATATGCCTAGGCCTGTAATGCCACAATTTTGTTGGTTTTACATCCCAATAGTATACTCTAATCAACCCAACATGCTTTAAACACAATACCAACATGCAAGACATATCACAAGCCAACTAACAACACAACTTTAACAACACCACAAGGCTTCATGCTTCAAAAAGAAATCTATAGGCATGCTTCCTAACTTGCATCCAAACAACATACCCAAAAGATAAACCAGCACCAAAATCAAACTTTAAAGGCCATTTACAACCTAAGAGCAACTAAAGAAACATGCTCAAACAGGGAGTTTCACAAAACATCTCCCAAAACACAATAAGTACCTCATTGCCCTTATTCCTTATAGTCTAGTCTTTAACATACGTTTGTAACAAGTCTTGCCAAGATCCCCTTGCTTCTTGCTGCCTTCCAAGACCTCAATTATCTACATTGATGGACAACGAGAGCGTAAGCACACAAGGCTTAGTGAGGAGTGCTAAAAAACAAACACCACCAATGCACTTAAAACCGTTTACATAACATCATCCTTTAAAACATCATCATTATGCCCATTTTTAAACTTGCACTTTACATCATTTAAAACCAGTGTATTAAACCATATGCTATATGTATCATTAAACAACAACAAATCACATTGCTAACCCTCCACTTAAGCCATCCCATGCATTACTACCAAATGCAAAGCTTAAGGAGAAACATGTATAAACCACATTATACAACATTAACATTTCAATGATACATCAACAATTATATTGGCTTTCAAGTGATCATTAACAAGTTCAGTAACAAATGAGTTCATCGGATACACGGATTCAACAAGTGTTAACCCAACACTTCAAGCCATCTCAACCGGAATAGCAATACAATTACAATCGCTGTACATTAACAACCAGGTACAATCACAACCCACAGGGATACCCACCCCTCTCATCGGTCAGATGCTTAACCCACTAACGAGAGTATCCGGTACCGTTAAACCCCTCTACAGTTAGGGTACTTGGATAGAGTATTCGGTACACAATATAAACCCCTCAACATCCAAGGCGACTTATTTACAGTGCACTCAATCCTATGGCCAGCCAACTATATCCGATGACAATTTTAAAACCACATCACTTGCCAACATAATTAACCAAATAACATTTACCTCATTGTTTTTAACAAGCATTAAACCATGCCATTTCCAAAGCAACCACCATGCTTTAAAACACAAGTATAAACCACATACTTACAAGGATCACTTACCATGTGCATCATTCAGCATTTCATGCTTAAAAACAGTATATCAAATACTTTAAAACATGCTTTAAACAGTAGGTAACATGTAAGTTAAAACAAGTGCATAAAACCATTTCAAACTAGCACGTCCGAGAGAGAAATCCACTTTATACTTACTTCCGAGTCTAGGTAAGCGTTTCAAGCTCCACCATAACTCCCAAAACACTATTCGCAAAACATCAAAATGCTTTAAACCACGTTTTCACTCACCGATAAGTGAAACCTCGATTCGCCGACGCAAAATCAAGTATCTGAAGCCTCCTACACTTCTCCAATCACTTTCGGATCAACCTCCCCTATTTTTATCACAAAACAACAGAGGATTAATGCATCATAATGCATTCCAAACACAACAACCACAATCCTTTTCGGATCCTCACAAAACCTCCACAACAACCGAAATCATACCAAAACACTTCGATTCACAATCCAGCCAACAACTATCAACCTAGCATCATTTCCAACATCAAAACACATCTAAAAATAGATCCAAAACAAGCTACTACCTCCAGCAATCCTACAACCACAAAACACCACAAAACCTCAAAACTAACAACCTAAACAAATAGAGATTCTTAAGTTTTAGGATTTCATTCATAAAAATCACTTATCAACATTATTAAACATCCAAAATATGAATCAAAGCAACCTTACTTACTGGAAATCAGATCCAATTCGCGAATCAACTCATTTTCCCCAAATAACTCAATTAAACATTGGAAAATCATAAAAATCAGGTTAGAAACACAAAAAGAAGGATCAAATGCTTGGGAATTTCAATAAAGAACCATACAATAGAGGAGATCTCGGAACTTACCCCTATTGTGAAGTTTCTCTCTCAATTGATTTGTGAAAAGCTAAGAAAACACAAGATTATTGTAAGATTTTGTATAAGCAATCTTTATAAAACAATTTGAAACAATAAAATCAAGTTAGAATCCACCTCACCTCTGGAAATTTGATGAAAAACTGAGTGTTTGGCTGAGGAGAGAATGGAGAGAAAAAGTGGAGAGAAAATGACGTGATTTTTGTTTTAGAAAAGATAACTAACTTTTTAACAAAATCCACTTTAAATATTAATTAAATCACATGTTAAAATCAGTTAAATCAAGGGATAAATCATCAGAAACCAATTGGTAAAATAGCTCCTTAAAGATTCTAAGTATTTGACCCTTTTCAATTTAGTCACTAGAAAATCACAGTTTTCAATACTTTCAGTTTGGTCACTAACCAAAATGTCCATCTTCCAAAACCCGTTTTTTAAAATTGATTCCACCATTATTAAATATACAATTAATAATTTTTTTAAGCATTTCCATAATTTTTCCAACACCAAAAATATACGATCCCGAAACTGACTCGAATCTTTACTTCAGTCCACCGGACCATCTAATAAACCCTCTAAATAGCTAAGCCCTAAAATTGGGGCATTACACTACTGCCTTGGGAGAATTTTTTTAGAACTAAAGGAATTATACATATTAGTTCTTGTGTGGATACCCCACAACCAAATGAGATTGTTGAACGTAAAAATAGACATTTGCTAGAGATTACCCGGGCCTTATTATTTTTTAATGTTGTTCCACAATATTTGTGGGGTGAAGCCTTGTTGACGGTCACATATTTTATCAATAGAATGCCTAGCAAAGTCTTATTTTTTTCGAACCCCTAGAGATGTTTTCTTGGAAAATTATCCTAATTTTAAACCTATATCTTCTACTCTTCCCTTAAAGGTGTTTGGTTGCACTATTTTTTTAATCTACAGATCCCTCAAGTTCAAAACTAGATCCTAAGACTTTGAAGTGTGTTTTAGTTGGATATTCTTCACTTAAAAAGGGCTACAAATGTTATCGTCCTCATTCTTGTAAGTTTTTTACTTTCTTAGATCTCACATTTTTTGAATAGGTACCTTATTTCCCTAAGGCTGCAAATCAGGGGGAGTGTTGGGATGATTTCCAGCCTCTTAAAATTCAGGTTCTTCTTCTTTTTTGCCTTATATACCTATTGCTCATCATACTTCATCTAAATCTACTGTTCAGCCTACTAACCAGTTGAATGTATATGTCAGAAGGAAAAAAGTCATTCTAGAGATTATGTTGTAATCTAACACCTACCGAGAATTGGACTTCAGTCCAACTGCTTGTGAGGATAATGAAGGTAATTATGTTGTTGAAATTCCTCCTCATTTACTTGAACCTGAGGTTCTTCCTATTGCTAAAAAAACGGTGAGACATTGTACAAAGCATCCTATTCAAAGATATGTTGCTTATAGCAATCTAATGCCCTCCTTTAAAGCCTTTACAGCTTGCCTAGATGCAGAATAGATTCCCAAGACTATTGAAGAAGCTTTAAGAAACTCCAAGTGGAAGAAAGCTGTTGATGAGATTAAAGCACTAGAGAAAATTAGTACTTGGACCATAACTGATCTTTCACAAGGCAAGAAACTCGTAGGGTGTAAATGGGTGTTTGTTATCAAATACATTTTTGATGGTAGTATGCACAGATTCAAAGCAAGATTGGTGGCCAAGAGTTTTACACGGACCTTTGGAATAGACTACAAGTAAACCTTTGTTACGGTAGCTAAGTTGAATACTGTCAGAGTTCTTTTGAGTTTGGCTGTTAATTACAACTTAAAACTCCATCAACCTGACATTAAGATTGTATTTCTTAATGAAAAACTGGAAGAAGAAGTTTACATGAAGATTCCTCCTGGTTCAGAGTATGAAGAAAATAGGCAAAAAATTTGCAAGCTTGACAGATCACTTTATGGGTTAAAGCAGTCACCAAGAGCTTGGTTTGATAAATTCACTAGAGTGATTCTGAAAAATAGATAAAACAGTCTCTAGCAGATTATACCTTGTTTTCTAAGGTAACATACAAAAACAAAAAAGTTCTTTTGATTGGATACGTGGATGATATAATTGTGACATAGAATGATGAAGAGGAAATAAGCCACTTGAAATCTCTGCTGGACAAGGAATTCGAGATGAAGAACCTAGGAAAGCTTAGATATTTCCTAGGCATATAGGTGGTTAGATCGAGCAAAGGCCTAGTAATTAACCAGATGAAGTATGTTCTTGTCTTACTCACAGAGGCAGGGATGTTGGGGTGTAAACCAAATGATACTCTCGTAGACGCAGGTTTAAGGTTTATCAAAAACATGTCTAGTCCAAAGGCTGACAAGGGACTTTTTCAGAGATTAGTTCAAAAATCGATTTATCTATCTCTGACCAGATCTGATATAACCTTTGCTGTGAACATCATTAGTCAGCATATGATTAATCTGAGATAAGAACACATGAAAGCAGCTACAAGGATACTAAGTTATCTAAAAGGTACACCAAGATATGGTTTAATGTTCAAAAAGACCCTTGACATAACAGTTAAGATTTATTCAGACTTGAACATGGCGAGTTAACTTATAGAAGGCAAACAAGTTAGACCTGGCAAACATGACCCTAATCGATTTACCTGATTTGGACCTGAACATAATAGTTCAAATTTGATCCAAACCCGAACCAAATTAAACCGAACCAAACCTGACCCGATTTTTAGTTAAATCGAAGATCAACCCGAATCGAAAGTAACTGAAAATAACCCGAACCGAAAACAATCCGAACCGAATACAACCCGAATCGAAAGCCAACCCGAACCAAAAGCAACTTAAACTGAATACAACCCAAATCGAAAGCCAACCCAAACCTAAAGCAAACCGAACTAAAAAGTAACCCTAACCGAAAGTTACCTGAACCGAAAATCAACCCGAACAAAAAAACTCAAATTAAATTTTCCGAAATCTGATCTGAACCAATTATCAACTCAATTTTGACCCGATAATTGAGTCGAAGTGAACAGATAATTTTAGTAATATGATAAATAGTAAATATGTATGTTTTATTCTTCTTTATATATTTTCTGATTTAAAAAACCATCTTCATGTCGGATTCGATAGTATTTGATATTAAGGATTATAAAATAAAGTTACTCACTAGTTACTAATCAAAAAGTGTATTAATGTGGTCAACTTTAATTTATATCTCTTAGACGGTAGATTATAGTTTACTTTAAAAGAAAATAAATTTCTTTTTTTACGAACACAAATTAACATGAAACACAAGTCTCAAATAAATAATTATCTTTCAAAAGTGATATTACACTATTATGTCCATTTAAAAAAATAACATTAAAATTTATTATTAAAAATAAATTATAAGTGTTTAAAAAATCAATTAGAAAACATTATTTTTATCTCATCAACAAGGATTGAGTGTATTAGCAAGGTACATTGTACTTTCAAAGAGAGAATCTAAATTTGAACTTTGGAGACGACATTATTGATAAGGAAAACCACGAATTCCAACCATAAAATAGATGTAAACTATACAAATGATTCTAAAAATGATTCTAAAATATCTCAAATTTTCTCAAGCATTTCTCACTTTTCGGTGTTTGGACAATGATGAAAAGAAGAATCTAAAACAACCATTTGTTTAAAAGATTAACGGTATAGAATAGCCCAATCAAGCATCATATATGTAAAGTTCTATCTTGTAGGAACGTCAAGCCACAACACTTGAGTTTCTTCTACCTTAGCTAACTTCACACTACGTCGAAAAGTATTTTTTCTTGATTCTGACCATTTAATGTACTTCCCGCATTCTCTGATATTGACAACAATATGTTCAATGACCTTAAGTCCATCTTTAACAATTAAATTCAACACATGTGCAGCACACTGAATATGAAAGTAAGCCCCTTTACATAATAAAGCCCTTCGAACATTAAAAGTTTTCTTTAAATTGTCTTGCATTTTACTATTACTAGAAGCATTATCCAATGTGATGGAAAAAATATTATAGTCAATACCCCATTCCTGAAGCAAATCTAGCACAACACTATACATGGTATGTTCGGTGTGCGGTGTATCATTGTGACAAAAGTTCAAAACTCTACTATTTAACTTCCAATTAGCATCTACATAATAAGCAGTCAAACACAAATATCCCTCAGTTTGACAATAAGTCTACATGTCACATTTCAAAAAATATATGACCATGTACATTATAAAGAGTTTCTTTTATGTCATTTTTTAAATTTTTATGCAATTTCAAACAATCAACTTTTGTGGAGTTTCTACATATACTTTTAACTCGATTGTTCAAATATGAATGAATTTTCATGTTACCTTCATGTTCAACCCAAGAAAAAGCGTATACATGCTTTGTAATTGCCTTGGCTATCAACTCTCTGTAGATCTTTTTTCATAAACATGGTTTTCTAGTTCTTCTCAATCTGTTCTCAAACTATCCTTATATGCAATATAGTGTTTACATTTTTCAATATGTTTTTGCATATTAGAGGTTCCATAATGTGAGTTACATATGAACGAAGCAATTTTCAATACTTACAAAGCGCCCTCTCTTTTTCCATCTTAGTTTGTGTCGAGTCAATATAGGAAAAATGTTTCAAAACCTTACTTCATCTCTTTGAAACAGATTGTGATTCAGGTACTACAACGTTGCTATTATCAACTTAATCCTCGCATGCATTAGTATTTGATTCCATGACTGTCAAAACAAAGAACATAAATCGGATGATAAATAGATCTAATTAGGAGGACTTAAGATAACACAAGAAATTTAACACAAGTTAAAAACAATAGATTATCACATAGTCATGAAGTAACTCTAACAAATATTTCTAAATATTCGAGAACGTGATTTAATATATTTGTATTTTTCTCTAAAATAAATAGTGTTAGTCTTGATTTTAAAAAATTAAAAAAGACGTTACGAAAGTGTAACCCCCTCGACCTGACCTAAATGCTCGACCGAACCGAGTGAGCTACATTAGGTTTGCCGAAGCAAACCGGAGAAATATTACGGAAACCGATCCATTTTTTTCCTTTTATCTTGTCTAGATGCATATTATTAATCATAAGTGATCATACTTGCAACAGATGAATTTACAAGGGAAACGAAACACGAAAAGGCAACCAATTGCATACGATACATTTTAAGGACTAAAATGTAAAACTAATAAATTACAAGGCCATTAATGAAATTAAGGTTACCAATCTTCAATTAGTCAGATTGCATGCTTGCATGTCAATTCTCAACTCAAACGACCATCCAAACTCAAGCAATTGCATTCACAACAATCAGGGACCAAAACGAAAGAACCAGAAACTATCAAACAGTTCAATAACTGAATTAACCGCATCCCGTATCGGTAAGCGTACAGGTGTTTTGGTACGCCTTGACAAATTTTCAAACTCAGATTCCAGCAGCTCAAAACCGTACCGAAACACTCTTCCGTGTATCAAAACGCTAAGCCTAAAATGGCTTGCCCGTATCGAAACACCTTACCGCATATCGAAACACTATGCCTAAAAGGGCTTGCCCGTATTGAAACACCTTCTCGTGTATCGAAACACTAAGCCTGGAATGGCCTAGCTGTACCGGTATGAGGGGATGCGTTTCGATACGCCTGGACCCGAAATGTTATTTTTAGTTGGTTTTACACTCAAATCTAGAGGGATTTGGGTTCTAGTAACTCACATTGAAACATACAACCAACCATCCATTCATATTCCAACATTAGCTCCAAGATTTAGCAACCACAATGAAACATAAGCTTCCAAAGATCAAGCTATAAGCATGCTCCCTAGACCACTTTACCAAACATACCAAAACACTCATTTGATCACTTATTAGCATATAACAACCACTCACATATCCATTGCCTCAAAATCAACATGCTAAAACCAACAAAACATGGCAATCAACCAAGGATAACTAGATGTATACTTAGGCAACCATTTAGCATCAACCATAAGCAAGAATCAACTACATACTTATCAACATCAACCAACTTCAAAACACAAAATTAAACATGCTTCAAAACTCAGGGGAAAACAGAATTACAAACCCAAAAACATGGCGAACACATTGTCTTATTAACTGAAAACTTAAACCAAGTTCATACTCAAAATAGTCTTTGCTCTTGGATCACTTTAACCTTGCCTTTGTTGCCCCAAACTTCAATGCTTTGCATCATTAGGAAAAAGAGAGCGTAAGCACACAAGCTTAGTAAGGATGCTCATAAAACAATGATGCAATTAAAACCATTTGAAAACCAAAACCACTTGCTTTCAAAACATGCTTACAACCAAAGCGTTGTCATTGTTTTCAATTCAAAACATGCATAACAATCTTTATGCAACTATAAATCACATGCTTATCACAAAAGCATTAAATCATCTCATACTTAAATCCCAAAGCATTAAGTCATATTACCATACTTAAATCCCAAAGCATTAAATCATATTACCATGCTTAAATTCCAAAGCATTAAAAAGTAGGTTCAATACATGAGCTTTCATATATTGCCAATTATAATGACCCCATGTAGACAATCATCTACCCTTGGATAGACAACCCTCTATCCACACATCAGATAAACGGATAACCTATACCATGCCTAGTTAAACCGCATGATATCCCAAACCTTGCCTAGTTAAACCGCAAGATTTGTGATAGCCTCGCCTAGTTAAACCACGGGCTTTACCGACCTTGCCTAGTTAAACCGCAAGATCACCATCATCTTGAGCTGCCTAGTTAAACTGCATACCCCAATAGATGCCCCAATAGTCTGAGTGGCCTAGTTAAACTGCCATACCTCAAGGACCCATAGCCACGATCGATTTTGTATATATATTACAGCGCACTTGATCCTATGGCATGCCAACTATATCTGAATGTTTTACCCCTTGTCACATAGCCAATATATCATTTCCAAAACCATTTATTCACTGTTTTACAATGCATTATACATAGTCACCACATATGCAAACCTCATTGCCATAGCAATACCCCATTCCCAACTGGAATGAAAACAATTCTCACTAGCATTTTATATACTTTTAAACCACTGCATATGTATTCAAAACCATGCATACACAATAAATAAAACAAACCATGTTTAAAACCAAAATATGTAATCAACCATGCTCATATCCAATCTGATATTAAGGAGCAAAAGATGGAAACTTACTTCCAAGCTTAAGTAAGTGTTTCAAACTTATCCTAAACTCCCATAACCACTTTTAAACCTCTGAAAGACTTTTAAAACCGTTTTCACTCACCGATTATACCTCGCCTTGATCGCCAATGCAAATCAAGCTTCCGACAAGCAACTATCCACCTCAAGCTATTTCGCCTTGATTATCCCCTGTTTTGGCCACACAAAACCAGAGGAAACATGCATCAAAATGCATCCAAATGACTACTTCAAAGCAATTACTATATTATTACTTCTAGCAGTGATTAAACTCTATTAACACCACAAAACCCTTAACTAACAACCATAAACATTAGAGATTCAACTAGTTTCGGGATTATTTAGATAAAACCAAACCTTCAACAATATTAAACACCAAAATCATGATCTAATCTGATCATGAACCCAGCAAAACAGATTCAATTCGAAAATATATCAATTTCCTCAATCAAACCACAATCAAACCGATTTCCCTTAATTAAACTGTCAAAACACATTAGAAAACAATTGTAAAGAATCAAAAACTTGAGAATTTTAGTAAAGAACCTTTCATTAGAGGACAGAAAATGAACCTTACCTCTAATGGATGCTTTCTCCTTTAATTGGATGATTTACATGAGAAAACAAAGTTAAAACAATAAGGTTTTGATAAACAATCAACAAGAAATCATTTGAAAACAAAAGATTTAAGAAAAAAAAGATTTGCCTCAAGATTTAGAAGAAGAAAGTGATGCTTGGCTAGAGAGATTTTGAGAGAAAATATTTTGAGAGAAAGTTAGTTACATGATTTTGTTTTAAGAATTTAATTATCAAATTAATTCTCTCCAACCTATTTATATTTTTCAAAAAACTTTAAAAATAGCCAATTAAGGGATAAAGTTTGAAATTAGAATTTTGGCCAATTAGCTCCTTAAAGATTCAAAGTTTTGACTCTTTACAAAACAGTCACTAAAAACAGTTTTCAAAGTTTACATTTTGGTCACTAGTCCAAAATGTCCGATTTCCAAAACTCATTTCACAAAATTGATTTCAGCACAATCATTAATATATTAAATAATGATTTTAGAACATTTTCCATATTTTTATCACCTTTAAAAATATTTAATCCTATTTAATCCCTAAACTAACTCGAATCCCTACTTCCGGTCCATCAGACCCTTAAACAAACCCCAAAACAACTAGACCCAAAACTAGGGCATTACAGAAAGCTTTTAATTTTTTTTAAAAAAAAATCAAACATGATATGTAATACTATAAAATATAATCAATTGTCTAATATCTGTGTATTTAAGAATTTGATGCCTTGACGCAAATCTTCTGGCAAGTCTTCGAATTATTCTGCACGACCCAAACTTCTTCTAGATTTACAATTCAAACCAAAAGATATTATTGAAAATTTGAAATAACCACAATGATTATTTTGTAAGAAATTATCTTATTGAAAATATTAAATAACTCTAACAATTTTCTCTCTACTCTAGTATATGCCTCAAGATTTGTGAGAATTTTTCGGGATGTAAAACAATGAAACCAAACATATCTATTTATGGAGAGAGATAGAAAAACATTTGAACTAATTAGGAGTACTATTACAATTAAAACAAAAATATACCAATTTAAAGTTAAAGTACATCATATATATTTTTAATAAAATAATATATATATATATATGTTGGAGTAAAAAGTTGAAATTTAAATTACAACTTTATATATATATATAATTGTTTATTTGATTTGGTCTTTTATTTAAATTATTTGGATTAATTAGAATTTAGAAGTACTATTCCAGTTTAAACAAAAATGTACCAATTTAAAGACAAAATATATCATATTGAACAAGTGGTTACTGTTCCTTTGTTTGGGGAAATCTTGTGACTTGGAAGAGCAAAAAGCAAACTGTTGTGTCAAGGAGTAGTGCAGAAGCAGAACACAGAGCTTTAGCTCTCAGAATATGTTAAGGAATTTGGTTGATGAAGCTACTAAAAAAGCTAGGAATGGTTCAGAACGAGAAATTTGAAGTGTTTTGTGATAACTAGCCTACTATACAGAATGCTAGAAATCCAATTCAACATTGTAATGGCCCGTTTACAACCAAAGCCCAGAAACAAACCCAATACTAATTACCCTAAACGACCTAAACAAATTGGCCCAAACCCTAAATTCAACCCAGAAACCAAAAAAACCCTAATGACCTAACCCTAAATCAAATTGTCGTCGCCGCCACAACCAATGCCGCCGCCGGCCACTATTCGAACCCTAATCCACCATTCCTAAAAACAAACCCCAAAATTAAACCAACCCTCAAACTAACCCTAAAATCTAATCTACCAAATCAACCCTAAAAATAAAATAACCTACCCATACCCTAAACTGAGCCATACCCATACCTTATCAACCACCCACTGCCATAATCCCGAAATTCCGGCTGCTATTCAGATCTGCATCATATTAAAATATGGGGGTTGTTATTTGTATTTTTCGGGTTATATAATCCATAGATCAAATCGAAAGTAAGGGATGATTTAAAAAAAACAGAGAGTTTGAGAATGGGATTCGAAAAAAATAGAGAAAGAGGAGATTTTCAGATTGAAAAAAAAAATTGTAAGTTTTTTAATGAAACAAAAATTCTAAAACCAAAATCTTGTTTTTTTATCCACTCGAAATTAGAGTTTTTTTTATTAAACTTAGATTTATTTTTTCAAAATTTTCAAATCAAAGTTTCAAAATGTTAAAAAGAGGAAGAGGATTCAAATCTTACCTTTCGTCTAAGGGAGGAGGATCGCCGGGAGGCTTTGAAGCCGATGAACGGCTTTAATCCACTCGAACGGCGCCGCTATTTAAGGTAGAAGATGAGAATGAGAGTAGAAATTTCTAGGGTTTTTTATGTTTGATTCGAAATTAAAAAAAAAACAATAAAGATACCTTTATTTTAGCCGGCTGTCCAAAACGACACCATTTGGTGTCCCGACCCGCGCGGTGACCCGGTAACTCTGGGAGGATCCGCGACATTTTTAAGGGTCTAATTATTATTCAGGTCCTTCCTTTCTTATTCTGTTTTTTATTTTGTCCCTGGGATAATTCCCGTTTTGGTCCCCACTCTTTATTCCCTACTTCTTTTTCATCCCTTTTCATTCTATTTTCGCACTTTTATTTTACATTCTATGCAATTTAGTCACCTATTTGTATTTAATTATTAACACCCTTGTTTATTGTCATTTATATGCATGCCCATGTATGTTACATTTGTTTCATTTTAATCATTGTTTTATATATATATATGCGTCTCTTATTATATATATACATATATATTTACATATTTATTATATGATATATATATATGCGTATTATATATTATATTACATATATTTTTATATGTTTTTATGACTATATATATTTGATAGTTTTCTTGTTATATGTACTATGTGAATGGTAATTATTAAATATTAATATATTATATTTTAAATATTTTCATTACATATAATGATTTTTTTTATTTTCTATATTTTATAGTATATATAAGATTATATATATATATGTTGTTTGTACATTATCATCTGTTATCATATTATATTAATTAATATTATGAATATATATATATATTTTATCATGTACGTAAATATATATTTAATATGTATATTTTATATCTGTGCCATATTTATTTCATTTATCATTTGTCATCGTATTTAATTGTTCAGGCTTTTTAATTTAATTGCATTATATATGTTGTTTTTTTACACTATCAAATTTTTTTTAAATTAATGTCTTTTTTAAAACTTCAAGAAATCATATCCCGGGCGTAAAGTGATGTGATCTCCTCGAATTTTCTAATAAAATGAGAAATCGTATCTCGGGCGCATAGGGATGCGGTTCTCTCAATATTTTCTTGCATTAAAGAATAGTATTTTAAATTTTTATCAAATTCAAAATTTTCAATACCAAGACATTAAATAATTGACTGGGTACCAATTTTGGACGGTGTGGGGGTGCTAATCCTTCCCCATCCGTAATCGACTCCCGGACCTGAATTTTGAATCTCTAGTTTTTCTTGGTGTCCGGTCTACCATTTTTAAAATGATCGAAGGCGACTCCACATTTTTAATTCCAAAATTGGGCTTTTTCAAACAAGAAAAAATAAATTTTTAAAACTTGTACGCAAAAAGGAGCGCCGGACAGATTTGGGTGCTTACACTTGGCGACTCCGCTGGGGAGATTTTTTTAAAAGAGAGAGTCAAGCCACGGGTCAATTATTTTCTAGTCTTGGTCATTGGAAATTGGCGAATTCAATTTTAATTTGAAATAGGATTCTATTTTTTTGTTAATAAGACATGCATTTTATTTTCTGTAAATATTACTGATTTACTTTTACTGTATTCCATGAGCTTTCTACCCGAGCTCTGTCCTTTTTAAGTGGAAGTGTGATACCGCCTTCGTGTGGGTTACCACCGTATATGTTGGTGAATCGCTTTCGGGATATATTTCTTATGCTTTCGTGCGGGTTACCTCCGTATAGGCATAAGGGATGTATCCCCCTGAATTGAACTTGGTCCGTTTGAAACCTATAATGGGTGAGGAACAGGGGCCTTGCTACCTTTAGTAAGTGACAGCGAGAACAATTCGGGTACCCTTCCCTAGAACCAAAACCCGTATATAGTGAGCAGTAGGAGCCAACCTTTTTAGAGCCATGCGAAACCCTGCCCGTTTAGCGGTTACCCTTTTAGGCTTTGATGCATCTTTCTATGTACAGTTTTTTTCTGTTTTATTTTTACCTTAATTGCCATTTAATTTGTTTATTTGATTATTTTAAATTCGGACTGACCCATATGTTTTTTTGTGCGATCACATCATATTAAATATGTCCATTTTGGCATTCACTGTATGACATATCATAACATTTTAATTTTTGCATTTTACCAGCATGAAATGCTGATTCACAACCGGTTCTCAATTTAAAAATTATCATCGGGAGAAAATCAAGTACTCTAGATATCAAGGCAATATTCAAAGTTGGAAATGTATCCCGTGAGTTTAGAAATTTAGGACATGTGAACTATTTTTGAATCAGTACTTTTGCATCTAAGACATGCACCTCGCATTTACATGCATACATTTTGAAAATTTTAAAATTAGTCCATGGGTTACCCCATTTGATACAACAAAATTGGTTGACCTAGCACCTTACAGAACCTCTACAAGAGCCTGATCTTGGGGCATGTCCAAAAGCACCATCCACATATTTTACAAACATTGTGCCTCTAACAAGGCCCCAGTCTGGGGCATTCTTTGCCAAGGTCCAGCATTCGTTACCGAGTTGAACTCTTGCATCCCTAAAATGTCTACATCGACCACAGTCTGCAAAACTTCACCTGATCCAAAAAATGATGAGCTACCATGAACCAACACACAACTTATGAAGCCAACTTAGGGGAAACAAAAAGTGCTCTAGAGTTTCAAATTCGCTACAAGAGCAATTTCAGACGATGACATAAAACGAACAAAATATTAGGGCATGCACCCAGATGAAAGATTCAAAGAAAGATGATCAAACCCAAGAAGAGGTTGGGGCACCGCCACATACAAAAGACCAAGATCCTGATAGGACTAGTGAGGAGTCAGGGGCATCCCATTGAGGGCCAAAAAATCATGTTACATTCATGCATTTAGCTGCCTTCATCTTGCATTAAATCATTTTTGCATATATCATACATTTAGATTAAGTGCATACGCTAAAGTCACAATGTATTTAGGATAGACGCATGTATTTAGGCATAAAATTAGATACATTCATTTTTTCCTGTACATACAAATAGGTTTGAAGAAGAGACTAAACATCCTCAATGTGGGGGCAAACACGATGGCAAACCTTAGTCTTGGAGGAGGCTAAGCACAGGCACAAAAGAGGCCAAATAAAAGATGTTGAAACATCTAAATAAAAAGTACCAGCAACAGAACTTTTGAACATTTACTGATTAATATTTTTTCCATTTTCAGGTCATACCTCTTCGCTAGTAGAGCAGCAGAAGTAACTTTTTCGGATCTTGCCTTCGTCATTGGTGATAGACCAACATTTTCAGATTTTGCTTTACCGCTGATGGTGTAGCATTTTAGACATTTTGAAGATCTCGTTTCTCCGTTGATGGTGCAATAGATCCAAACCTTCTTCTAGATCCCGCTTTACCATTGATGGTGTAGCAGATCAACATTTTGAAAATCTCGTTTCTCTGTTAATGGTGCAATAGATCAAAGTTTTTGAATGAAACAAAAATTCCAAAACCAAAATCTTGTTCTTTTCTTATCCACTCGAATTTAGAGTTTTTTTTATTAAACTTAGATTTATTTTTTCAAAATTTTCGAATCAAAGTTTCAAAATCTTAAAAAGAGAAAGAGGATTCGAATCTTACCTTTCGTCTAAGAGAGAATGATCATCGGGAGGCTTTGAAGCTGATGAACGGCTTTAATACACTCGAACGGCGCCGCTGTTTAGGGTAGAAGATGAGAAAGAGAGTAGAAATTTCTAGGGTTTTTTATGTTTGATTCGAAATTAAAAAAAACAATAAAGATACCATTTATTTTAGCCGGCTGTCCAAAACGACACCGTTTTGTATTTAATTATTAACACCCTTGTTTATTGTCATTTATATGCATGCTCATGTATGTTACATTTGTTTCATTTTAATCACTGTTATATATATATATTTATTTGCGTCTCTTATTATATACATACATACATATATATATATTTTACATATTTATTATATGATATATATATATGCGTATTATATATTATATTACATATATTTTTATATGTTTTTATGACTATATATATTTTGATAGTTTTCTTGTTATATGTAATATGTGAATGGTAATTATTAAATATTAATATATTATATTTTAAATGTTTTCATCACGTATAATGATTTTTTATTATTTTCTATATTTTTATAGTATATAGAATATTATATATATTTTTTGTTGTTTGTACATTATCATATGTTATCATATTATATTAATTAATATTTTGAATATATATATATATATATATATATATATATTATCATGTATGTAAATATATGTATTTAATATGTATATTTTATATCCGTGCCATATTTATTCCATTTATCATTTGTCATCGTATTTAATTGTTCAGGCATTTTAATTAATCGCATTATATATGTTGTTTTCTTACACTATCAAAAAATATTTTAAATTAATGTCTTTTTTAAAACTTCGAGAAATCATATCCCGGGCGTAAAGGGATATAATCTCCTCGAATTTTCTAATAAAATGAGAAATCGTGTCCCCGGCGCATAGGGATGCGGTTCTCTCAATATTTTCTTGAATTAAAGAATCGTATTTTAAATTTTTATCGAATTCAAAATATTCAATACCAAGACATTAAATAATCAACTAGGTACCAATTTTGGGCGGTGTGAGGGTTCTAATCATTCCTCATCCGTAACCGACTCCCGGACCCAAATTTTGAATCTATGGTTTTTCTTGGTGTCCGGTCTACCATTTTTAAAATGATCGGTGGCGACTCCACATTTTTAATTTCAAAATCGGGCTTTTTCAAACAAGAAAAAATAAATTTTTAAAACCCGTACGCAAAAAAGAGCGCCGAACGGATTTGGGTGATTACAAACATGACAGAACCAAACATGTTGAGATCGAAAAACATTTTATTGCAGAAAAACTTACAAGTGGAGTAGCTTCTTTAACCTACGTTCCTACAAAAGAATAAGTGGCAGACATCCTTACGAAAACTCTGCCAAAAGCTCTTTTTAATAAGTTCTTATTCAAGCTGGGATTATAAAATATATATTCTCTAGCTTGATGGGAGTGTGAGTTATCTGTGAGAAGGTCTTAGTGTTGTAATCAATGTGTAATTAGTAGTTATTATTCTACTTAAAGTCTATCTCCCTAGTAGATTAGAATTAGAAATTATTATAAGTAGGACTCCTTAATGTACTAAAAGTCCTATACTAGAGTCTATAAAAGTCTGTAACGAGATGCAATTATTTATGCTATTTTGCAATAACAGAAAAGATATTTTGTTAATCTACAGAAGGAGTAGCTCAATCCCATAAAAGAAACCAATATTAGACCCAGAAACTAATCTAAAGAGTTATCTACAAGATGAATAATCAAGAAACTAGGAAATGGTATCCATTGAATACTTATGCATATAAAATGCCATTGGAATGAGAATTAACCTCAACGCAAGAATAGACAGCAAACTGAAAATTGGATATAAATGAGCCTCACTACTAGAATATAAGCAATCCAGGCAGACAGAGATAACAACATGCAAGGTATGGTACAGTTCACATTCAAACATGTAAGAAACAAATATATTTCAAACATTTCAAAACAAGCTAAAGATTACTACTCACCCAGTTGACCTTTCCACTACATAATTGGCAATGTAAAGGCCGATAAATGTAGCCCACAAGGAGTATATGGGAGAAATTTCATCTGAGGAACCCGGACATGAACCATTGCAAGCTAACTGCCAATGAGATATCAAGGGAAAAAAGGGTGATATAAATGATATAAAATGCGGCGGTAAATATATTAAAATCAAGGGGAAAAAAACGGTTCTCATAGGATGATATAAATGATATTAAACCTTATGGTGGATCAGAGCTTTACCTCACCATAAATGACCCACTTCGACAAAAGTGGATAATCACTTGCAGAGCCAACTGGAGCAAACCAAGATGAGCAGATTTGGTATGTCAACTCATTCATGTGAATAAGTTTTGCAAGCCACGCGTTTCTCTCTTTCCAAAAGGAAAACCAATTCGAAGCTTTTCGATCAAAAGGTCTCTTCCCTAACATAGCACGGTTTCCACAATGACTATCGAATACACAGCAGGCTACACTAATAACCGACAATGGTTGAGAAAAGAAAATATTGGTACGGACCGGCATCAACAGAAAAACTAAAACATGAAGTGTAAAGAAGAAATCATCAGTTTCATCTTCAATACTTACAGCACAATTCTGGAAAATGGTCAAGATTTCTCGCCTTCTTCCAGCCACACGAGAAATAAGACCAAGATACCACAGGCCAAGGAACACAATGTGGAAGAAAAGGAGAAAGAGAATAAAAGAGATATATATTGATAGAAACAAAGACAAATTCATCCTCATATCCACTCCCATTGACAGAAAACTAGGAAGATGATACACAACTGCAACTAAAATCCACGCTATGTACCTGCAAGTTTAAGTTATAATTCATGAATAAGTTGTGGACCGTTCTTAATTTCCCACTAATAATGATAGTTCATAGTTATTTGAATAAATTTATTTCAAGGGAGTCCACAGTATGATAAATAAAGGCATCAGATTAGAACACTCACCATCGACTGAAATTTGAATAACTTGGCTTGATAGTCTTCCCTATAAATGGAGATGAAAAGATATAAAAGAATCCTAGCAGACAAGCATACATAGACCACCATTTGATATTATTATCCAACTTTTCTATCAAGGTATGCATGTTATCTGAAGAAATAAAGAACAAACACCCCACAGCTACAGCAATTCTAGCATGGCGCTAGTGCTCATGAGGATAAGTGTATGTCTCCGTTAGGATCATTCGAACCCTCTCCATTTTGAAGGCAGGTAATAATCCTCACAAATCACCCCCACACTTCACCTGCACGAAAAGTCAAAAATCACCAAGGCCAGCTCCAGGTAATAATCTAGTACTAACTTCTACATTAGAACATGTAATGAAACCCAAAACACTATGCTATTTTTATCAGCAATATTAGATGCCAAAGTAATCAATAATCCAATAAAATCAAGTTAACCATTTCCATCAAGCTAACAACGGCCAACAAACAAAACTAACTATAACATAACTCAACGAATCAAAAGCCACATTAATTATAAGTCAAATCAAACACAAAGATAAACAAACAATAACAAGACTTGTACTTTCCTAACCATTTCATTCCAAAATCAAACAAACAACTAGGGTTTTGGTTCAAGTTTTTTTTCTTTAAAAAAAAGCTAAACCCCCCATAACGTACGCAAAATAAAATCCCATCATTGCAAAATCTTTAAAAAAATCATAATCGTAACGAAACCATTACATAAATAATCACAAAACCAGGACAAAGAATACAAGGGGAAGAAAAACGAAAACAAGCAGCGACTCTGACGATTCTATAAACAATAAAAAATAAAAATTCAAGAAAGAAAGAGAGAGTACCTGAGGAGGGAGAGTGAATGTGGGAGCAACAAGAGAGGAATGGGATATATATATATATATATATAAATATAAATATAGTGGTTTTGAAGAATTTCTTCAAAAAGAAAAAAAAAAAAATCTAAGGCTGACTGCGACGAACATAATAACAGTATATTCTTTTGTTTTCTCTTATAACTTTTTGAAGCGAGGTTTATGAATTTTCAATTTTCTTTCTTTTTTCTTTTATAATACGTCAATTGGAAAACAAGACCGTTGAAAATTTAGAGAAGCAAGGTTGGTGATGAATTCTGGAGCGTTGGATTTGGGGGAGTTTGCTTGAAGGTTAGGTAATGAGAGCAGAAATGGACACGTGGAAGGGGAGGATGAACTTTGTTCGAAAACGTACATTGAAATGAAAGGTGATCAGAGGGAGAGGATCCCTGTCCCTGATTTTTGTAGTGATGTTTACCATAAAATTATGGCATAATTGCAAATGTAGCCTTCAATGTTTATACTTTTTGTCAAATTAACTCTTGTTCTTTGTTTTAGTTAAATTTAAACTTGAACCTTTCAAAAAAATAAAGTCAAAAAATGCCCATAACATTTGACTGAATAGTTATTTTGGTCCCTATTTTTTGAACCAATTTAACCCCCAATATTTCATTTTGGGTCAAAATAGCCCCTTTGCGGATAAAAAATATTATTCAACTGACGATAAACAACTTGAAATGACTTGATAGAATAATATGTCAAAAGAACAAAATATTTTATATTTTATACAATTTTATAAAATATTTTTTGAATGATGTGTCATTTTTGTAATGTCAATATATTTGTCTATATGACGCAGCTATCACGATGTGCACTACCATGTTTGTTTATCACGTCATTTCAAGCTATTTATCGTCAGTTGACTAACAGTTTTCATCTGTAGAGCGGCCATTTTGACCCAAAATAAAACGTTGGGGTTAAATTGGTTCAAAAAAAGAATACGGGCTAAAATGATTATTCAGTGAAACGTTAAAGGCATTTTTTGAACATTATGTCAAATAATAAAATTATTTTTGTTTAAGTAGAATGTTGACAAAAGATTATTTTTAATGATTTTTAAGTGGCAAACTATGTAGTAATCTACATGTACTTCATGGTAACATGACATCTTACATTGACTTTTATGTTTTGCCAATTTAACTCAAATGTGACGAAATATTGAAAATATCATTAAACTAATGTTAAATGATTTTGTTGTTCTATTTAGGAGTGAGCAAAATTCGACTCGACTCGAAAAAATTAATTTTTTTTTCAATTTCGAGTTATTCAAACCGAGTTATTCGAGTCAAATCGAATAACTCGAAACAAAATTTGAGTTCAAATTTTAAAATTTCGGAAAATCGAAAAACCGAAAATACCCCCTTTAATGATACGGTGCGTTTGAACTTAAAAAATAAATATATTATATATCCCCCATAAATATTTCCCAATTCCCTTCCTTATTTGTTCTTTCTTCTCCAGACTTCAAGCAATCGTTTTCCATTCTTCCAAATCCCCAATAGACCTAAACCTAAAATTTCAAGTAACGATTCTGGTTTCTACTGCATCAAAGTTCCAGTTCCAAAGACGACACACTGATTCGTAGAAAAATCTTTAAAGTTCAATGTATATTGTTTATGTTAGCTTGAAATTATTGTATATAATTTTCTGCTAGATAATATCTGTTATGCTAGACCGATTGCTCATTTTTTTTTTTTTGAATCGCAACACCACAAAAGTTACATTGGAATTACATCCAAGTTTGTAAGAGAATAATTACCAAAAGAATAATAAATAAATTAATGTTGTAACGTATATGTGTGTTCTTATATAACTAATATGATTTGTCATTATACATATTCTCTATGTTTTTTGACCTTTAAGTTTTTGGTTTGGAATTTTTAATAAAACTGAAACTAGAACCGCATAAATATAGCCGACATCAAAAAAAATGAGACACCTCAAAACCATAAGTTTTCTAAGCCCTGTAGGCGTTGGCTGTGCATTTAGTTAATAATGCATAGGATATTTTATTGTATATTACATTGACATCATGCATGATAACAAAACAACATAGATAATTATTGTTACATTGCTAGATAGATGATTTAATTGCTAGATATATTTGGATGGCTTATGCCTACCTTCTTATTCTTTCATTATTACCCCATGAGTCAGAATTAATTTTATTTGAATTCGACTAACTCATTCATTTTGATTAATTTAATTAAAATTCTAGTTGAATTATTTCTTTTCAGACTTTCTCTACTATTGCTTCTTGAATTCCAGCTTGAGTAGGATGTCGTCATATAATAGTGTTATATTTTGATTTTATAGATGAGTGAATTACAAGGACGAGGGATTCAAAGCTCGCAAAGTTCTTCTCCCTCTAAAGTCAGTGACCCAACGTCAACGGGTAAAAAAGGTGTCTGAAAGAGACAACAACCAAGAGCAGCTTGTTGGAGCCATTTCAGTAAATATGTAACTAAAGATGGAGAGAATAGGGCAAGATGCAATCATTGTGGCACAACTTACACTATGGAAAATCGGGGTTCCACAACTAGTTTGAACAACCATTTGAAGACGTGCTTACAAAACCTAAAGGTAATACTTCGGATCTCAAGCAATCAGAATTAGCATTTGCTAAGATTGGGAGTGGCTCTGAAAGTGAAATGACAATTTTTTCAACTTGGAAGTTTGATGGAGATGCTATTGGAAAGGCATTGATTCATATGATAGTCGTTGATGAGCTACATTTTCGAATTATAGTGGGAGAGGGGTTTAAGTCATTTCTTTCTATTGTATGCCCAAGGTCTCATCTCCCATCTCGTTTTACAGTTAAAAGGGATTGTCTTGATTTATTCAATTCCATGAAGAGGCTATTGAAGAATTCTTTTGATAAAGATACGGGTAGAACGTGTTTGACAACTGACACTTGGACTTCACTTCAAAGGGTATCTTATATGGTTCTAACAACACATTGGATAGGCGATGACTGGATGTTGCAAAAGAGAATCATAGTTTTTTGTCCAATATCTGCTCATAGAGGTGAAAGCATAGGTTAAGCCCTTGAAAAGTGCATTCGAGATTGGGGGATTGAAAGGATCTTCACTGTTACAGTTGACAATACATCCGCTAATGGTGTTGGTATTGAGTATTTGAGAAAGAAATTGAATCATCGAAATACTTGTGTTGCAAAAGAAATTGAATCATCGAAATACTTGTGTTGCAAACGAGAAATATATGCATATGAGATATGTTGCACACGTTATTAATCTCATCGTACAAAAAGGTGTTAAGCATGCTTCTGTGTATGTTGATCGAGTTAAAGCTGCTGTGAGGTACATAAGAGCATCACCATTAAGGATGGAAAAATTCTATGATCGGGCAAAAGAAGAAATGATTGATACCAAAGCTCATTTATAGTTAGATGTGTCTACTAGGTGGAACTCGACGTATATGATGTTGAATGTGGCCGCAAAATATGAGCAAGCATTTGATTCATATGCTCGTGATGACAATAGCTTTTTTCTTGACCCTACAGTTGAAGATGGAGTTCCTACATTTGATGATTGGGAAAATGTTTGAAGAATTGCAAAAATTCTACAGCCCTTTTATGATCTAACATTGAAAGTGTCCGGATCATTGCATGTCACCTCTAATTTCTTTGGGGAAACATTGATAGAGGTACATTGGTTACTTGATGAATTGATGAATTGTGATGATTTAGACAATGTCTCCATAGCTTCTAAAATGAGGGACAAGTACAATAAGTACTGGGGTGATGCCACAAATATGAACTTTATGGTTTACTTGGCAATTATCTTAGATCCGCGACGTAAGATAGGCTTTTTGAACTTTGGGATACACTTCCTTTTCCCTAATGTTGCTAGTGAGGTTATGAAAATGATTGAAAGAGATTTGCATTGTTTGTTTGATGAATACTCTTTTATTTCCGGGAAAGCTAAGGTCCAAGAAGCTCAATCAAGTATTCCGACGAATTTTTTTCGTGTCTACGAAATTGCATCAATCAAAGACAAGTTTGGACATACAACAATATCTTTTGAAGAAGCAACGAGTTAGTTTCGAAAATAAATTTGGGTTGGATAAATATTTGACTGAGGAGGAAGAAGAAAACAACTCAGCTTCATTTGATTTGTTATTGTGGTGGAAAGTGAATAGTCCACGATACCCTAGTCTTGCACAAATGGCTCAAGATGTTCTCTATTCCTATCTCGACAGTTGCCTCAGAAAGTGCATTCAGCACAATTGGACGTGTTCTAGATGGTTTTCGAAGTTCATTAACTCCGACTATGGTTGAAGCTTTGATTTGCACTCAAGATTGGCTTCGAAAATCTAAGGATTCTATCAACCTTGACGAGTATGCTGCATAACTTCATGACATGGAAGATGGTAATGTTTTATTTTGATTAAAAAATTAATTTTTACATCATTTATGTTATAAATCTATTTATAATTTAACTAACATATATATTTTTAAATTTGTTAGATTTGTCTAAAATACCCGAAAATCAATAAGATTTTTTAAAAATGTCGATAGTGCACGAAGAAAAAGAAGAAGAAGCCTAAAGTATTCGACAATATAATTCAAAAACTCAAGAAGAAGTTTGTTGCAATTTGCTTTTTTGAATTGTTATGTTTTTGTTTTTATTGGTTTGTATCATTTGACATGTGTTGTTGGATTTTCTGAACTCTGCTGTATTATTTGGTTTAGTTATTAATATATTTTGGGGCACTCTTTTCCTCCTTCCACTATCTATGGTCTCACCTTGGCGTTACCTAGATAAGAAGGATATTTTTAACGAGGGCCGTAATTTAATGAAATGACATATTCATACCTAAGTTATTTGATAATAATAATAATATAATTCAAAATCTTATTTACACATATGAAAAATAATATGAAGAAATATATATGTAGATATAAAGAGAAAGTCGTTTAAATTAGAATCAAACTATACTATAATATTATAAATAGTACAATTAAAATTTGTACATAAACTCGAAAAATTGAATCGACTCGAACTCGCTAAAATCGACTCGAATCGAAAAAATTTCAAAAAATATTTAAGTTGTAAAATATGATGCGTAACTCGAATAGCTCAAAAATTTTTAACTCGACTCGCTCGAACGCTCACCCATAGTTCTATCACACCATAAAAAAGTTTTTTGTGTTCATCGAAATTCTGACATCAGTTATTTTTACCATTTAATTTTTTCGAAGGCATGATAAAAAATGACAAAATAGCTTATGTTAGTTTAACAGTCCATTATTGTTCATTCATGCTAACGTCAATTTAACAAAAGATAAAAAAAAACAGGGGTAAAAGAGACATAACAAAAGTTTTAGGACTAGAATGATTAAAGTGATAAAGTTGAAGAGTCAAAAAGGTCATTATACCTTTTTCAGAGTTCATATTGGTAAAACGATCTCTCGTTTAATAACAAAATGAATAAATTGTGTGTTTAACGTTACTCCCTTCGTCCCACAAAAAAACGTCTATTGTTAATCTTTTACATAATTTTAAAAAGAAAAAAGTTTGTATAAAAAAGATAATATAAAATAATTAAAATGACAATTTTATATTTAAAAAGTTGACTTGAAAAGTTGAATTTTATTTTGCTGAGAAACTAAAAAAAAGATATAAAGAAAAAAATATTAATTTTTTTAATAAAATATTTTAAGTAAAATAATTTTAAAATAAAAAAGGGCAATATATTGAGCGAGATAAATGAAGTATGTTTTTAGTGACAAAAGTATGGGAAAGCGAAGTCACTGTCACCACCACTGTCACCGTCACTGATGCATTTCATTTTTATTGCATAATTGGTTGGAACAACCAAATCGCTTGAAATTTCCTAATTGTGGAACGTAAATGGACAATTGTGGGCTAGCCACACGCGTTCCTTGTGGGCGGTACCGACTTGGTTTTGCGATGGAAATATGCTCCTCCTCCTCAGCCCAATTTGGATTTCCTGCATACTGTATTCAAACTCTACCCAAAGCCCAACAAAGTAGGCTTGATGCACCCAATGGTCCAATGCCCATCCATGCTTGGTTATAGGATTTGGCCTACTGGTTGAGACGTATTCCTAAGCTTAATGCGCCAAAACAATAAGAGATTAGCTCAAGGAGTACTAAAAAAAGGTGCTAAGGGTAGTGAGACTCCTGCGGGTAATAAAAAGCTTAAAAAATGTATCCCAATACCTTGAAATCCCACTATAGTAATGGCAATAAAAAGAGAAAATGAGAGACCCAAAGTAATGAGAAATGACTTGTAACTGTGAAGCTATGAGATATCATATAATGGGGAATACGAAATAACGAAAAAGTAAAAGTGACCAAGATGCCAGGGAAATACTTTTGTTTCACATTACTGGAATTGAAAAGACCGTCTATTTGTTTGTTTTCCGGGTTCAACACTATCGAGCATTTGGTGCTAACTTCCCTCCTCCCTTTTTAGTAACAAAACAAAGATGGATTTGTGAATGAGAAATACAAGTTTTCAATCTTCAAATCAATGAATGGCATATCAGAATAATAAAGGTATAACTGCCCAACAACTTGTAACAGATTAACTAATCTTGGTTAAATCTGTTATGGGCTTAGTCAACGGGCTATATAAACCACTAAGGGTGGAAATGGCTTAATCAACTTTTGGATTAAGACCTACATTGTAAAATAACAAAGAAATATCCTCTCTATCATTTGATATTCTTCTAGAATAATCTACTGTTTACATATGTTATCAGCACTTATTTCAATATGGTATCAGGGGTTGTAACTGGGTGCTATTTGTTTGTTTCCTCATTGTCTTCGTCTTCTCCGATTCTTGATCTTGCTTTTCTCTTTGGTTTCTGCGATGGCTCTCGATGACAGTTCTACTACCGTTGGCAGTCCGATCTTTGCCAACAAAAATATCAGCGTCTGATTAGATGAGGATAACTTCTTCCTCTGGAAGCAACATGTGTTGCTCATGGTTCGCGGCCATGGCTTGGAACATTTTCTAGATCTTGATACTCCGGTGCCGGCCAAGGTTGCGGTCAATACAGGAGTGTCGGTTCCTAATCCTGAGTACATTTGTTTTAGGAAGCAGGGCAGTTCTCTTGCGTCCTGGCTTCTCTCAACGATGAGTCCTGGTATTCTTCCACAGTTGGTTGGGTATCGAAACTTCTGCTACGGTGTAGAATGGCGTTGTCCGACTTTATTCTCAGCTTTCTACAACGAAAGTAATGCATCTTCACTTCCGATTGTGTTTTATCAAGAAGGGAGCGTTATCGATTCGGGCTTATACAACTCAAATAAAAGAGATCTGTAATCTCTTGGCTGCGTGTGGTAACAAGGTCTTAGAGATCGAGCAAATCGCGACGGTTCTGAATGGGCTTTCTAGAGATTACGAGCCACTCGTTGCTGTCATTACTGGCAATCGCCAATCGTTCACTCTTGAGGCTGCGATTTTCTTCCTTCTGGATGCGGATATACAGATCTCAGATCCACAATGCTTGCCTAATGGTATCAACCTCACTCAACACTATGATGTTTCGTCTGTGGATCAATATCATAGATCCACTTACCCGACGATCAATTTTCAATCGAGGGCTGGTGAGTCAGGCAACAGGTATCATGGTAAAACTCACCGTACCAGGTCTGCGAGAAATTAGGTCATATGGCAGATCGATGTTGGCATCAGTTTGATAAAGCCTATAAGGGTATTTCTTATAATAAGCCTTCTACTACTGATTCGCATGCCAATCTTTGTCAATACACCTCACCTGATGCACAGTCTACTTCTTGTTCTTGTTCAACTGAAAGGTGATATAACCCTTTTATTAGCAGATCTACAGGCACATCGGATGATGCTAGAATTGTTCATGTTAACTCCTTAGTCGGGTATGGAGGTGGTTCGAGTGATGCTAAGTGCTATGTCGACTCTAGTGCTGCGCATCATATCATTGGGGACCAGAAGTTTGTGCCGAATGCCTCTACATTCTCTGGTAAGGGAAAGGTCTATCTTGGTGATTGTTCAAATCTCTCTATATCTCCTATAGGTCGCTTGCAATTTAATACTCCTTCAAAGACGTTAGTTCTTGAAATTCTACCGTGTGTTCCTCAGATTAGGAAAAATATGATGTCAGTATCTAAGTTTGCTCTTGATAACTCTATTTACTTTGAGTTTCGTGCTAACAGATATTTTATGAAGGATGAATGCACAGGTGTTGTGTTGTTAGAAGGGACACAGTAGGATGGGTTGTACAGCTTTACTCAAGTGCAACCTATTTCTTGCACTGGTGTTGCCCTTCATACAGAGGCGTCTCATTTTTTCTGGATCTGATCAACCTCTTACCCCTTACTGGTTATGGTACAGAGATTGGGTCATCCTGCCTCTACTATAGTGAATCAAGTATTGAATAAAAATGTATCTGCTGGTAGTAACACGTTTTGTTTTGCATGTCAGTTAGGTAAAAGTCATCGTTTACCTTTTACATCATCTACTACTGTGTATACCACTCCTTTTGAATTGGTTGAGATTGATATCTGGGGGCCAGCTCCTATAGTTTCCTCTGGTTACAGATATTATGAGTCTTTTATTGACATGTATAGCAAAAACTGTTGGCTTTATTTGTTACAAAATAAATCGGAGGCTTCTTGTGCATTTGAGTTATTTTATAATCTTGTTTTAACTCAATTCTCTGCAAAGATTTGTGATTTCCAAACAGATGGGGAAGGGGAGTTTTAGTTTCTTGAAGTTGCTATTTCAAAGCTTGGAATTTAGCACAGAATTACCTGCCCACATACCTCTCAACAAAATGGGGTAGTTGAGTGCAAACATAGGCACATTGTGGAGATAGCTCTTACGCTACTGGCTCAAGCGTCCGTACCTCAAAAGTTGTGGTCTTTTGCTATGCTTAGTGTTGTTTACTTAATAAATCGGCTTCCATCACCTATTTTGCAGGGTCAATCCCCTCATCAGAAGTTATATGGAAAGCCTTCTAACTATGATTTTCTGCATATCTTTGGCTGCCAATGTTTTCCGTGTCTTTGTTCCTATAATAGACACAAGTTTGACTTTTGATTGAAGCCTTGTGTTTTCTTGGGCTATTCTTCTAAGCATCATGGTTATCAGTGCTTAGATGATACTGGTCATATTTTTATATCTCGTCATGTTCAATTTAATAAGTTTGTGTTCCCTTTTGCAGCATTGTCTGCTCCTAGGTGTGATGTAGAGTCCTCCTCACCTCTCAATTTTCCTTTTTGTGCATCTCGATTTGAAGTGTTGTGGCAAGTCTTGCCTAACTCAACACCTCTAGTTTCGACCACTACACATGTTGCTCCTATGGAGGAACCTTTTGCCAGTCATTGTGAGCAGCAGAGTGTTGTTCCCAATATGTCTATGCCTTCGAAACGTGTAGCACAATCTTAGGCTGGAGATTTAAGGGATCAGGCTCAGGCAGATGAGTTGAGTACTGCACCATCAGTTCTAATTTTAGTTCCTAATACAGCACTAGTGTCTCATATGGGTTTCAGAGGTTTGAATACTCGCTCTATGGTCACACGAGGTAAAGCTGGTATTGTAAAACCAAAGGTTTATACTGTTAATCTGTTGTTATTTCTTGCTGTGCAACATGCTTGGCCTTTACATGAATCAGATGTGAATAACACATTTCTCAAAGGTGATCTTCAAGAGGATGTGTATATGGTTCAGCCTCTAGCCTTTCTGCAGATAGCTCTTGATGGGACTAAGTTGGTGTGCAAACTAACCAAGGCTCCTTACGGCTTGAGGCAGGTTCCTCGGAACTGGTTTTTGAAACTCATAGAGTTTTTGTGTTCTCTTGATTTTATTAGTTCAGCTGCTGGTCCATCTTTGTTTATTTTTTGTCTTGATTCTGTTGTTATTTTTGCAACTGTCTATGTGGATGATATCGTGATGACTGGTAATTCAATCTCCCATGTTACTAGGTTTGTCAATGAGTTGCACTGTTAGTTTTTTGTTAAAGATCTGGGTCAAGTTGATTATTTTATTGGGTTAGAGGCAACTCGTACTTCTGAAGGACTGTTTTTAAATCAGAGAAAGTATGTCTCTGAATTACTGGACAGTTTAACTCAGTCACACGAAGCCAGTTGAGACTCTTACTGTTATTTCACCTAAGCTTAGCAGGCAAGGTGGTGTAGCCTTTCATAATGTCTAACTCTATCGTAGCATGCTCGATACCCTTCAATATGTTTGCCATACGAGGCCAGACGTTTTTTTTTGTCGTAAACAAAGTTGCCCAATTCATGCAGAATCCTATGGAGCAGTATTGAGTGGTTGTCAAACGCATCTTACGCTACCTTAAGGATACACTGGATTTTGGGCTTTTCTTTTCTGCTTCTCCTTCCACTTCTATTGGACTTGTCTCTTTTGCTGATGCGGATTTGGGGAGTGATATGGACGATAGATGCTCATTTTCTGGGTTTTGTGTTTATCATGGCTCGCATATGGTTTCGTGGAATTCTTGTAAACAACGTATTGTGTCTCAGTACGCTGTTGAGGCTGAATACCATAGTCTAGCAGATACAATGTCTAAAATAGTTTGGTTTGAAGCAGTGCTTAAAGATATGGGTCTTCAAATCTCTGATGTGCCTATCGTCTGGTGCGACAATACCAGTGCTGTCTCGATGGCGGCTAATCCAATTCTTCAAGCTAAGACCAAGCATGTAGACTTGAATCTATATTTCATTTGAGATAAAGTTATGGATCGAAAGATTAAAGTCAACTTTATTCCGGCAAATTTTCAAGTGGCAGATGTCGTTACTAAACCACTTCCAGTGCTCAAGTTTCAAGAATTTTGGTGACGAATCTGTGCCTTTTTCAAGCAAGCAATTTCAGACAAAGTAAAATCTGGTTAATATCAAAATAATAAAGGTATAACTGCCCAACAACTTGGAACAGATTAACTAATCTTGGTTAAATCTATTATGGGCTTAGTCGATGGGCTATATAAACCACTAAGGGTGGAACTGGCTTAATCAGCTTTTTGATTAAGGTCTACATTATAAAATAACAAAAAAAAAAAAATCCTCTCTATCGTTTGATATTCTTCTACAATAACCTACTGTTTATAGCTGTTCATCTCTCTTTAATGAGCACTTATTTCAAAATGGCACAATCTCAAATTGCTCAAGGGGCTATCTCATTACAAATTTTTTGTTCGTGATTAAGTTGTGGTATTAACTCTATTGTTAACGTGTTTTGTTGTAATATGCATTTTATGTTGCTTGTTGATGGTTTTACCTTTCATCGTTGATCTTTAGTGATGTTTGTATCTGCCCTTTGTTTTTAGTCTTTGGGTTAGGTTTTTACTTTTTCTTTATATGACACTGTTATGATTTTGAGATGTTAATTTCTTGTTTCAATAGTTATAAAAATATTTTCGGATTAGATGTTTTTGTTTGCTAAGTTATAAACTTTTATTGTGATTTTGGATATATCTTCATTTAATAAAACTAACAGGTTTCTATTAAAAAAAATGTAGGAATCACTTATGTTAGCATGAACCTGTTTTACAGTGAGATTATCCATCTAAATCCAAAGTTCTGTTTAAATTTTACAAGGATTTTAGTATAAACATTAGGCCCTTTTTAAATGTGGGACAGGTTGATGTTCTAATATTTGAGGCCTAAATTAAATTTAACACGTTTGTAATAGATTGTATTGTGTTTTAGAGTTAAATATTCATTTGGTACTTGAAATAGACATTTTATTTCATGTTAGTACTTAAAGAATTTTTATTCTTAAATTGGTACTTGAAGTGGACACACTCCCAAATTGGTACTTCAAGAATTTTTTCTCTCAATTTGGTACTTTAACTAGGCACTTCTCCCAAATTGGTACCAAAACTTATACATTCGATCAATTTGGCCTTAATTCTACCTAATTCAAGAAATTTAACCTTCTATATTTAAAAATCCTAGCAATTTACTCTTTTCTATTTTCATAAATTGTTTGTTTTTCTCCCATAAATGTTATTTGCTTTTATGATATAATACAAGTTTAACAATAACTTCTTGTTGTTTTATGATATAATGCAATTATCCAACTAATGCTTTGATATGATAAATTCGATTGGTTTAACAGTATCGCAACAATGAATAAACTAATGAATTTTTTAAATATGAAGGGTTCAATTTATTGAATTGTTTCGAATTATGACCACAATGATAGAGTGTATAAGTTTTGGGAACTAATACTATTAATAAATTACCAAAAAATGGATGATATTAAAGATTAGGTATCAACTTGAGAGAAAAAATTCTTTAATACCAACTTGGGAGTTAAAATTCTTTAGGTACAAACTTGAGAGAATGTGTCAAGTTTTGGTACCAAATGTATATTTTAATATTTTTATATTATATAATTTATATCACATAAATATTAAATTTATAATAATATACAATATTGTAATTTAAATATTAAAAATATGTTAAGTTGTTTGTGTTTAAGAGAGTAAGAAAAATGAATTCAATGGAAAATGAGCATATATGATTAAAAAACCCTAACGTTCCTTTTGCAAAACCCTATCATTCCTATCGGTCCTATAACGTATGAAAACCCCGGTGGTTGTCCCTTGGAGGTTGTCCCGTCTATCCCTGCGGCACCAGATAGAGAGCGGCCTGCGTTGCCGTCGTTGCAGGACATGCAACGTATATCCAAAAATAGGCGTGGAGAGAATGACGATGAAGCACTGGGGGATTTCGCTGCGATAGAAGCTGAGGATGAGAGTGTTGTTGATTCTGCGCAGCCCCTTAGTGTGCAGAAGAGTAAGGACGTCTCAGGTCCAGGGGTTGCATCCGTGTTCGATGCTGCTAAAGACTCGTATGCTAGTGTGGTGCCTGATGGTAAGCGGGTGATGGATGATTCAACTAAAGCTATTGGTTTTGTGGATGCTGACGTTGTTATTATAGTTGAGGATATTATTTTGAATAAGGATTGTGCTATTCCCTCTATTCAATTTTCTGATTGGTTGCATGATTAAATTGACCATAATATGCGTAATGCGATTATCGTCTAGCTCTTAGGTCGTACGATTGGATACAAGGCTTTGGTGTCCCAGATTAATGCTCTATGGAAACCTGTGGGTCAACTTCATGTCATTGATCTTGATAGCAATTACTTCGTTGTGCGTTTTACTACAAAAAATGATTATACAAAAGTTCTTACACAGGGGCCTTGGACTATCTATGGTAGCTACTTGACGGTCCAAACTTGGTCACGGTCATTCACTATGTCGGAGAAACATCCGTCGTAAGTTATTGTTTAGATTT
The DNA here is from genome assembly GCA_019671005.1 of Hibiscus mutabilis. Classification (NCBI taxonomy): domain Eukaryota; kingdom Viridiplantae; phylum Streptophyta; class Magnoliopsida; order Malvales; family Malvaceae; genus Hibiscus; species Hibiscus mutabilis. Next base: position 7,826,988 of record CM033742.1, read on the forward strand.
GTTTTACTGGTTTGTCGTATCGGTATTATACGAAGGCTTTGTTTCGACACATTGCTAATCTTATTAGTAGGGTGGTCAGGATTGATTATAATACAGATGCAGGTGAAAGGGGGAAATTTGATAGGTTGGCAATGCTTGTTGACTTGAATAAGCTGTTGCTTTCGTGTATTCATATTGATGGCACTATTTAAAAGTTGGAGTACGAGGGACTACAACAAGTGTGTTATATATGCAGAGTGTATGGTCATTCTAAGGAAATGTGTGGGGTCAGTAAGGACGCCTCAGTGGATATAAGTACTGGTGCCGATGCTACGAAAATCCCAAGTATAACGAAGGAACCAGAAGTGTCGGAGGCCAATTTTTCTGGACCGTGGATAATTATTGATACTAGGCAAAAGAGATAAGGTGTGAATATTGTAATACATAAACAAGCTGCTCTTGTTGCCATAGGCTCACGATTTGCCTCTCTGGAGAATGTCAATGATGTTGTTTAGGTCCCCAGGGAGTTTGTTGTGATAGCGATGGGGGGTAGAACCCCAGAGTAGTATCCAACAAAAGGATCGAGTTAACTGGGTTATACAAGGTGTCACACGTGAGTTTCAAAAAAATACGGCTTATCTAGCCTCGAATACGGACAAGAAAAGTAAATCAGCAAAGAAAACAAGTTTGGCAGCTGCTGTTGTGCCGTTAGTTGAGGATCGGGGGCTCAGGCTGTGACCTATCTATCGTCTATCCCAGCTAGTTCGCATCAGGCATAACCATTGTTGAAGGGGCTTTGTCTAAGGGTGCAGAGTCTAAGTTGAAGGGTCAGCATAATTGGGGTATGGTGAATAAGGGTTTATCTGATGCCACGACTCAGGGTTTGAAAATTCGCAAGCCTGAGTGCTCCCGTATCAGGTCTAAAATGGCTCTTACGAATTTGGTTAAACATTTTTTAGAGAAGTTGGGGGATACGACTCTACTTGGGGAGTATGACCAGGGTAATATTGCTATTGAGTTCGACCGTTCCTCGTCTATAATTTATTCATTGGACGATAATGGTGGTTATTTAGTTGCGAATATGGTGGAGAATGGCAGGCAAGATTCTGGGGGTCTTGCCGGTGTCCAGTAAGTTTTATTCCCTTTGTATTTTATCTATTGATTAAATTCATAATGTGGAATTATCAGGGTGCTACGAGCCTGACGTTTAGGGGACATTTCAAATCTTTTGTGCGAGAGCATAATTTGTGCATGGTGGTTCTATTCGAACCTTGGGTGAGTGGCACTAGAGCGAATAGGGTCGTTGCCAAGCTTGGGTTTGCTAATTCTTTTTGGATAGAAGCACATGGTTTTAGTGGTGGTCTGTGGTTGCTTTGGGATGACTCTGTGGTTGTGGATGTTGCTTAGGTATCGAATCAGTTTATTAATAGTAGGGTTTCTAATGCTAATGGCAATTTTTAGTTCTAGGTTACCGTTGTTAATGCAAGTCCAACCAGCTCCAAGCGTAAATATTTGTGGGCCAACTAGCCAATCTGAATCCAGGTGAAAATGTTCCTTGGATTATTGGTGGCAATTTTAATATGTTGAATGTATTAGTGGTGTGGATCAAAATGTTATTGGGAGTCGAGCATTTGTTGATTTTATAGGTGATGTGGGCTTGTCAGATTTTGGTTTTTGTGGTCCTCCGTTCACTTAGTCTCAGGGCAACTTGCATCAACGGCTTGACCGTTGTTTGGTTAATGCGCAATAGAGTTTATTGTTTATGGATTCGCATGTCACCCACCTTGATAGGCTTAGTTTGGACCATAGACTATTGCTTGTCTCTCTAGATGATGAGGATCGTTCTCGAGGTGATCGGCCGTTTTGCTTTATTAATGCCTAGCAAGGTTATCCGAAGTTTCAAGAGTTTCTTGATTCAATGTGGTCTGGTGATGGTTCATTCGAAGATAATATGGATAAGTTTCATGGTGGTATTGATGCTTGGAATATGAAAGTTTTTTGGTCATATGGGTTTACGTAAGAAATGTCTTTGGGCTCAAATTTAAGGTATTGATAGATATCTCATGGTCCGCCATTCAGCATCTTTGACGGCTTTATGGGACAAATTGACATCTAAACTCGAACCTGTGATGGATCGGGAAGAAAGCTTGTGGCGTCAAAAAGCGTGCGCAAATTAGGTTATGTATGGTGATCGTAACACCTATTTTTTTCATGATTTGGTTAAGGCACATCGCAAGGTTAACAAAATATTGGCTCTACGACATGCGGATGGCTCTTGGTGTTCAGAGGATACTGAGGTTGCGGGTATGGCTGGGTCATTTTATCATCATTTGTTCACCATGGATGGTAATACTCACCCACGCTCTTTGCCCAAGGGACAATTCCCATGGGTCTCGCAAGCACTATTAGATAGTCTCGCAATGACAATCACGCGAGAGGAAATCAAGCACACAATTTTTAATATGGGCGCATCAGAGGGACCTGGTGTTGACGGGTTCAATACGGGGTTCTTCTAAAATAATTTGAATATCGTGGAGTCTACCATTTATGATTTTGTTCAGACTATTTTCTAATCTGGTTCTATCCCTGAGCATCTTAATCAGACTATGTTGGTTCTACATCCGAAAGTTTTTTTGTCGAAGTCCATAAGCTAAGTTAGGCCGATAAGTTTATGCACAGTTATCTACAAGGCAGTGTCAAAAATCTTGTTGAATCGTCTAAAGCCTTTGTTGCCTAGTTGGATATCATAGAATCAAACCATTTTTGTTCCTGGTAGGTCAATTACAGATAATATTGTTATCACACAGGAGGTGATTCACTCAATACGAAAGAAGTCTGGGAAGCATGGGCGGATGGCTTTAAAGATTGATTTGGAAAAAGCATATGATAGATTGGACTGAGACTTTACTGATGACACGCTTTGCGATATTGGGATTGCGTTTACTATACGATCTTTGATAATGCAGTGTGTGACTACGATATCTACTCAAGTGTTGTGGAATGGGGCGTTGACAGAGACTTTTAAGCCTTCTCGTGGTATTCATCAAGGTAACCAACTTTTTTCTTATCTTTTTGTGCTTTGTATAGAGCGTCTTGCGTAAAGGATTCAGTCTGAAATTACAAAAGAGAATTGGAAACCGTTTCGGGTGTGATCCAGAGGGCCTACGATCTCTCATATTTTCTTTGCGGATAATATGCTTCTGTTTGTTGAGGCTTCTCTTGATCATGTGGAGGTTGTTCGTTTAGTTATAGATGAATTCTATCAAGCATTAGGCCATAGAGTTAGCAGTGTTAATACAATAATTTTTTTCTCTAAGAGTGTCCTGGTCGAGTTGTGTCTTTGTATTAGCGGCGGGTTCGACTTTGTAGAGGTTGATGATTTGGGAAAGTATCTTAGGGTTCTTTTGTTGCATCGTTAGGTTACTTATGTATCCTACCAATATTTGGTACAGATGGCGCAACATAAGCTTAGTGGTTATAAACCAAAGTGTCTATCTTTGGCTGGAAGGATAACTCTTGCCAAGTCAATGCTTGCCGCTATTCCCCTTTACACTATACAGATTACAGTTTTGTCGAAGCGCACGTGTCTGAATTTGGAATGTTTGGTCCATCGTTTTGTCTGGGGCATTTCTGTGCCTAAGGGTGGTGTACATCTTGTTAATTAAGATTCAATATGTCGTCTTATTCTTGAAGGAGGTTTGGGTTTCTGTCGCTTGGACAAGCAAAATGAAGTGTTTCTTATGAAACTAGCCTTTAATTTACTCACTGACAAAGATGCTCTTTGGGTTCATTTTATCCGGGACAAATATAATTGTGTATTGGTTTTCCTGATATTCTTTGCAACTCTAACTGTTCGAGGCTCTGAAAAGATCTTAGTGTAGTCTAGCCCGATGTACAAAATAATATTACTTGGGCGGTTGGCTCAAGTATGGATATTGACTTCTGGTATGATTCGTGGGTTGGCGATGCTGGGCCTTTGATTAGTTAGTTGATCATGTTCTGCACCCCACTATTGTACGGGTGTCGGTTGCACAAATGGCTTACCTGATAGGCGATTGGCATTGGGGGCTTTTTTATTCTTTTTGTCGATGGACATACTGCTACATATTGTTGCTATCAGAGGCCCTTGTTCAGCGTTGGTCCATGATACGGTAGGGTAGAGTAATGCTTCGGACAAAGGGTTCACGATTAAGGTTGCTTATGCTATTCGCAATGGTGGTTCAGCTACTTCAGTTAGTGGTGTTTGGGATGTTTTGCATAAGTTTAAGGATCTACCTTGTATTAAGGTATTCTTGTGGATCGTGTGTTGGGGCCAGATTATTACAAATGATGAACGTGCTCTTGTCACGGGGCTAGACTTGACCCTAGCGGATCCGTGCGGCCTTTGACGCTAATCGGTCGATTCCTACGCCTAAGTCAGCCTTCAACCAGCCTTGTGAGTACTCCTGCTCGACAACGGCTCCAACAAGCCCTCTAAGCTTGGATAGATCTTGTCACGGGCCGGACTTTTGCCAGACGAATCGTGCAGACCTTAGTCACTTTCTCGGTTGAAACGTCTGCTAAGTCACCCTGAAATCCCTTGTCACGGCCTTAGCTGAAGCTCTCTCGACAAACACCTAACTCAGCCAGGATTCTCGCTCTGGAAGATCAAACACTTCCCGAAGCCCTCAAACGAAAGATCGTTCTAAGCGGAAACTAATCAAAGATCAACGAAAAAAGATTGGCAACTAGAACAACGAAGAACACTCAAGAACAATGAAGAACACTCAGAGAGTTTAGAGTAAATGCTTCTTGTATTACTCAAAGTGAATGAATAAGTGAAGTGAAGTGATTTACAAGTGATGAGGGTGCCTCTATTTATAGTTGAACTCCCCTACATCCAACGGCTCAGTTTAAATTACATCGACGGTCGAGATTGATCTTTTCTAATCAAATCTCAATTCAAATCTCTAATTATCACAAACATTATCTACAAATTATATTTCAAATAAATAGACGATACTTTGACCGAATTACCCTCCTGAATCATCAATGGATTTGGCTAAGTCTTGTGGGCTTTCTAGCATTCTCCAAGTGCGGGGCCAAGTGTGATGGTCTTGGCAAGCCTGTTACACCGCGCAAACCCTCTTTAGCTGATTCTTGCGCCAATGCCTCGATCCCAAAGGTTTGGTCTGTGGCATTCTCCCCCACTTGACTTAGCGACGCCCTCGTCGCTGCACTAGAACGATCCTTGGCAGGGTCAACTTGATTACTCATCGATGCCTCGGCTTCATGGAATTCCCCCATATGAACTGCTCGCCTCGACTCAAACTGTTGTTGAACATCGCGTGCTAAGACGCCTCTTGATACATCTCTCTTGTAGGAGCATTCTCCCACAAACTCTGATCTACCTCGACTCAGACCCACTTGGTCCTGCGGCAAAGACTTGGAAGTTGTCACAACATTGAACACAGACTGAACTCTCAGATTCGTCGACAACTCTAACTTGCCCCTTTGAACTCTAAAAGGTATCTTCCAATCTTTATTTCCCCCGCACTGAAGACTAGGTCTTACTTGACCTACGCTCATCAACAATGGCAAATCAAAACCAACAACACTAGGAATGTGTTTGAGATGTACATTCTCCTCGATCACATTTACTCTAAAACATGTCAGCCCTTCTTTCTCCCTGAAGTCTGGCCCCCTCTGCATTGAACCTTCTTCATCGAAGTTCTTTGCATGCATCGGCACTTTCACCACAAAGTCTGTTGCGCTACTCTGCATCGGCTATTCTTACCTAAAGTTCGTTGCTCCTGGTTGCATCCGCCCTTTTGACTTGAAGTTTGGTGCTCTCTTACATCGATCCTTCTTCCTTGAAGTTTGGTGATTTCTCTTGCGTCGACACTTTCTACCTGAAGTTCATCGCTCGTTTCCCACCTTGCCCATTGGTGGTGTCTCTACGGTTACTATGTCCCTTAACGGCTTGGCACCCTTCGACACTCTAATGGTCTCTAAAGTGATGCTCTTACTCCAAACATCCTCGGCAAGCTCTTCGGTAGCCTTCTCAGACATGGTCACCTCTTTCTGCTTTCGGTCCCCCTTGGCCTTGGCAGAACTCGACATTATCGGATCAAGCGATGCAGCCTCGCTCTCTTCGGGCTCACCCAACTCCTTGGATGGCTTGACTCGATCCAGGCACTCTCGCAATTTGTGAGGCCCCTTACACTGGTAGAACTCTAGTTGCTTCATCTTGCGTCGGCATTTCTTCCTCGAAGTCCTTCGCTTCTTTCCCACCTTGCCCATAGGTGGCATTTTAACAGTTGCTATGTCCCTCAACGGCTTAGCCCCCTTCGACGCTCTACTGGTCTCAAAAGTAATGTTCTTCACTCGAACATTCTCGGCAAGCTCTTTCCCAGCCTTTCCGGACATCTTCAACCCATTCTGCTCATGGTCTACGCTTACCTTGGCAGAACTAGACAACTCTGAACCAAGTTTCACAGGCTCTTTACTCTTGGCCTTGTCTTGTCCCTCGGACCACTTGGCTCGAGCCGGGCATCTCCGCAACTTATGAGGTCTCTTGCATCGGTAGCACTCCAATCGCCTCATCTTCACCCTCGGCTCGACAGCTTTCACACTTGCTATCGCACCAAGTCTCATCACTGGCTGGACTACTTTGGCACTCGTAGTCGAACCACGGTTCTCACTTCGCTTGGCGGCATTGTCACACACAATCGCCCCAAGTCTTGCTACTTCACCCTTTGACTCGTCTGCTGTCTTCACCATGGCAGCTAGGCGGTTCTTCTTGGGACATCCCCTTATCAAATGAGGACCATCACAGAAGTAGCACTTCAACTTCTTGCTCTCTTTCTTTTCTGGCATGGACTTAGCCTCACCATTCCCCTTGTCTCTCGAACTGGGCTTGGTTGACTCAACACTCGCTTGCTTGCATTCTGCGGGCTCGGTCAGAGGTTCGGCAACAACGAGAGCCTCTGAAAGTCTCTAGGTATCTCTCTGCTCTACCACGAGCTTCGCTCCCGATCTAAATCCCTCTAAGAAGGTCTTGAGCGCATTACATTCACTCATTACGGCCTTGCAACTGAGCAGCTCCCTCTCGAGCTCATCCACTTCTTTTCGCAAAGCTTCCATCTCAGCTTCACTAGCATTACTCCCTCGAGCAGTCACCAACTTGTTGAGAACTTGTCGTGTCTCGTCCTTGAACCGGTCATCTATGGACTCTACTTCGTCAAGACGGGACTCGAAAACACCTTGGGTCTGCTTGGCCTCCTCTTCAGATTTTTCAAGTCTAAGAACTTTCTTTCCCAACGACTCCAATTCTGCCTTCATTGCCTCCACTGCATCTTGAAGAGAATTATCTTGTTGGTTCAACTTATTGTACACCGAGTTGAGAACTTATTGGATCTCATTCGCGATTTTCTCCTTGGAAGAATCCTCAACTTTTTACAAATCCCTCATCTTGGCTTCACAAGCACAACTTTCTCGAACTATCTCTAACTCGTTGAGGATGCGTTGCGTCTCGTCATTAAACTTGCCCTCCATGGACTCTAACTTTTCAAGACGTGACTCCACAACACTTTGGATATTTTTGGCCTCCTCTCTTAGAGTTTCCACTGTAGCCTCTAAGGAATTGCCACGCTCAAATATCTTCACATCCAATCCATTAAGAGCTCATTGAACCTCCTCTTGGATCCCTTCAAGAGGCTCTAACATCTCAATATCCAACGAACCCAGCTTCTCAAGGTTTATCGACTCTAGCTGTTCAAACACCACCTAGGCCTCCTTCTCGAAGTCCAAGAGTTTATCGACCCAAGCCTCCACGACCGTTATGAATTCGAGATTCGATTGCACCTTATTTTCAAGATGGTTGCTCCTCTCGTTAAATTCATTAAGAGTCTTTCTTACTTCGTCCATTGTCAATGTCTTCTTCTTTGGTGCCATCTCAATCACTACTTTGCCACGAACTAGCCTGATCCCTGATCACTTCGACTAACTCGAACGCAAATCACTACCACGCTTGACTGCAACTACAAGCTGGAATCCACCACACTTGACTGCACCTACGAGCTGGCTCGAACGCAAGTCCCTTCCTCGACTCACTCTGATACCACTTGTCACGGGGCTAGACTTGACCCTAGCGGATCTGTGCGGCTTTTGACGCTAATCGGTTGATTCCGACGCTAAGTCAGCCTTCAACCAGCCTTGTGAGTACTCTTGCTCGACAACGACTCTGACAAGCCCTCCAAGCTTGGATGGATCTTGTCACGGGCCGGACTTTTGCTAGACGAATCGTGCGGACCTTAGTCGCTTTCTCGGTTGAAACGTCTGCTAAGTCACCCTGAAATCCCTTGTCATGGCCTTAGGTGAAGCTCTCTCGACAAACACCTAACTCAGCCAGGATTCTCGCTCCGGAAGATCAAACACTTCCCGAAGCCCTCGAACGAAAGATCGTTCAAAGCGAAAACTAATCAAAGAACAACGAAAAGAGATTGGCAACTAGAACAACGAAGAACACTCAAGAACAATGAAGAACACTCAGAGAGTTTAGAGTAAATGCTTCTTGTATTACTCAAAGTGAATGAATAAGTGAAGTGAAGTGATTTACAAGTGAGGATGGAGCCTCTATTTATAGTTGAACTCCCCTACATCCAATGGCTCAGTTTAAATTACATCGACGGTCGAGATTGATCTTATCTAATCAAATCTCAATTCAAATATCTAATTATCACAAACATTATCTACAAATTATATTTCAAATAAATAGATGATGCTTTGATCGAATTACCCTCCTAAATCCTCCATGGATTTAGCTAAGTCCTGTGGGCTTGCGGGCTTTCTAGCATTCTCCAAGTGCTGGGCCAAGTGTGATGGTCTTGGCAAGCCCGTTACACCGCGCAAGCCCTCTTTGGCTGATTCTTGCGCCAATGCCTCGGTCCCAAAGGTTTGGTCCGTGACATTTTGCATAAGTTTAAGGGTTTACCTTGTATTAAGGTATTCTTGTGGATCGTGTGTTAGGGCCAGATTATTACAAATAAGGAACGCGGTCGTCGCCACTTCACAGAGAATAAAAGTTGTGCCGTTTGTAGGACGTCATTCAAAACGATAGACCATATTCTTCGACAATGCCCCCTACGAAGCTTGTGTGGGGCGAGTTTATTAAACTGCTAGATTACATGAATTTTTGTCTCTGGATATGCATGACTGGATTGCGACTAATCTATCGCCTTTGCCCCTATTTTTGCGAGCTTATGGGCAGTGGGATTTATTATTTGGGACCATTGTTTAGAATCTATGGCTGGCTCGTAAAACGGTGGTCTTTGTTGCACTGTTAGAGGATGAGATGAGCGTGATTGAGCGCAGTAGGAAGCTTGTAGAGCTCATCCTTCAAGCATAGGAGGCAAGTCGAGTGAATTGGGCAGCTTTGGTTGTCCAAGATTGCGGGTTAGTGCAGTGGTCCGCTCTCTCGGGTTCTTGGATCAAGGTGAATACAGATGCAGTGCGACGGAACTTGGATGGTTATGGCTCATGTGGTGGTGTTGCTCGAGATAATAGTGGGGCTTTGCATTTTGGTTTTACGAAATTTATTTAGGCTTGTTTGGTAGTTGATGCGGAGCTCTAGGGGGCTTATGTTAGTCTTAGATATGCATGGGAAGCTGGGTTTCGACACGTTATTCTCGAACTGGATAGTATTGAAGCTATCCAGTTTCTTTGGAGGGATTCCATGGGCTTTCATAGTTTGCACGGTCATTTGACGGAGTTATGGAGTCGTCTATAGAATATTCAGGTTCAGCATGTTTGTCGGGATAGCAATCAGGTTGCGGATGCTCTTGCAAAGTTTGTCACGTTTGATAGTATTGCTGCTAAGTTTTTCGTCGAGCCGCTTGCTTCTCTTATTCCTTTGCTTAATAACGATTTGGTTTTGCGTTAGTTTGTTGGTTTTAGGTTCAGTTTTTGTGTTCTGGTTTGTTTGTTTTATGTTTTCTTAGTGTTATCCCATGTACTCTTTTCCTCCGTTTAGGTTAGGGAAGTTTTTAATGAGGCATGAGCTAATGCTCCCATGTATGATTTTCTATATATGAAATCATACATTTTACCCAAAAAATGAATTCAATGAAAAACTATACATATAATTGCCAAATATTAAAAATAAAAATAGAATAAATACTTTTAAATATTCTATATATATAATTAATCATTTATAAATATGAACTGATTTAATTTAACTCGACTCAACCTATGAACGTCTCTACATATGAATGCAAATTTTGTTTTGCAATCTCTTTATATCTAATATGAGTATATGACATGATTAGACGAATTCAACGTGGCGTTAAAATATGTACTAACCAACAACTCGTTGGTCTAGTGGGATAAGACGTTAGGTTCTTTAAGCAATGTCAAAGGTTCAAATTCTGGCGTTGTGAATGAAAAAAATAGGTTGGGAGGGGTCACCACCGTATTAAGCTTACGCAAAATTCAATCCAAATTAGTCGATTAATAAGCCAAATACCGATAGTTAAATCAATATATATATATATATATATACTAAACTAGGGTAAACAACAATCATGTACACCATTGTTTCGAAATTTATATAATACAAATCATTAACATATACTAAAAATTATACGATTAAATTTGGTACAATTGTGTCAATAGACAACTAAATACTAATGGTTTTACTGTGTTTTCATTTTTCAACGAATTTCAAGCCCACATTCATTGTACATGATGATCTCTCCACTAGATCTTCTTAGAAAGTAGCATAACCATCAAATCCTACTTCCAAGATTCCTTTGACTTATACCCTTTCTTTCTGCAAATGTTCAAAGCACTCTTTCAATCAAAAGTCACGACTCCTACCTCTAGATCTGCTGTTGCTCAAAGCTCAATCCCCCGTCCATCCCATTTTCTTTGTTATTATGATAGCAATTTGGGGCCATTTCTCCACTATCTCACTGTGTTTGTTGCATTACAAAGAACTTCCTCGACTCGAGGAGCCAACTAAGAAGAGTATTTGATTGAGTTGAGTTGAGTCAAATAAAATTGAATTAACCGAGTTGACAAGTTATACATTATCAATATTAAATTTTATTTTAAATTTTTTGAGTCGAGTTGACAAGTCATAGTTTATTAGTCAAACTTTATTTGAAAATTTTCGAGTTGAGTCGAATTGTTTGAGTTTTTGTACAAATTTAATGTGACCGTCTTACTATTATGAATGTTGTGTCTTAGTCTAAAATCAATAACGTTGTAAGTTAGTGATGTGTACTACGGAATAACATTAATAATAACATCAAGTTGAAAATAGTTAAGAGACAGAAAATCATAATTTGAACAATAATTACATCTCCAATTTTATTTGAGTAACCTTTGGAAGTTTTGCTGGTTGTTTCAATTTCATCCATGAAAAATATGGCATCGGAAAGGATCATACATTCATTTCATTGATTAATGAATTAAATTGATGGAAAGAAATAATTTGCAAAGAGTTGTAGTCAAAGGACAAAAATAAATAAAATAAAAAGTTGAGAGAGTAAATTACAAAAAGGAGAAACTTTGTTGCCAAAAGAGGATGAATTACATAGGTATTCTATAGATATTGGGAGCATATCGTTCAAATTTGGTCAGAATGAGTTTAAAACAAAAGAATCATTGAAGAAACAAAGAAATCATGTAAAATTGAGGAACTAAATTACAAAAAAATGTTTTTGAAAAGAGAAATTGAAGTTGCATAGTTATTCTACATGGATTGAGGAGTACACAGTTTAAATTTGATCAAAATGAACTTAAAACGGATAATAAATTTAATAAACAAGAAAATTCGATTTTTTGTTTTTCAAATCGGTAAAATTCAAATTCAAGACTCAAATAATTCGAATAAATCAAATAACTTGGCTCAGGTAATTTCAAATTAAAAAAAAATCATTTTTTAAATCTAATCGAAGGTTTGCAAGTAGCAACCCCTCCCTTCGATATACTTGTCTACATGAGTATAATTTGTAGATACGGGTCTTATGGTGGGGCTGGACTCTGGAAGGCTAGCTTATACACCTTTAATTTAATGGTAAAAACAGCTTTAGAAAATGTAGTGCCCACTTGCTCACCATCACTACCACTTTTAGTAGTCCACCGCATTATGTATCTCTAGTATATTCATTATCATAGTTTAACCTTGATTTGATCTTCAAACACATAATATTTGATCTGTCCACGGTTGACAAATTCGGGTCGAATACCTAAAAATTTATTACGGGACAATATCATTTAGCTGACATGTCTCCGCCCCCAATCAATATACCTAAAAAAATATGTGTTTATTAATGTTAAAGAAAAATACATGACTTGAATCAATGTATTTTTAATTTTATGTGGCAATGAAAACCATAAATTCCAACAATTTCAACCATCAAATGTTGAGCAAGCAATCCTCTCAAGTCAAATAATTTAAGCAGTGGTTCTTAAGAATGGCACAGAATTCAGCAGACGATCATCTTTGAAAGGTTTGATGAGCGCTCTAAACTTATGTTATTTCATATCAGTTTAAGATCGAAGTGGCATGTATCGATCAGTACATGTGGTACAGATTATCATATTTTAAGATTTAATATTTAAAGTTTACTGCCTATATTATGTAAAAAAATATATTAATTTTACCTTTTTTATAATAGGATATTTTATCTTTTGCATGTAGCACGTGAAACATGATGCATGAACAGTAATTTCATGAACTTTTGAAGGCAGATTCCATGGAGCAAATCAAAACAAAGTCAAGCATATATTGGTTGTCTACCAGAAAAATCTCTTTCAGCTACCAAATTCCCACCATCTCAAAAGGGATTCAAATTTTAGGCTTAAGGGTATAAGAAACTCTTGAACTTTTGAAGAAAAAAATCAATTAAGCCCCTGATTTTTTTTTGCATCCAATTAAGCTCTTGAACCAATAAATTTAATCAATTAAACCCTTGAACCAAGAAATTTAATCAATTAAGCCATTTGATCATTAAATCTTAACAGTTTTTTTTGGATTTGTTGGTGCATTCTAGTGTTTCTACGACATTTCAAATTTTTTTATATTATTAAAAAAATTCTTTAAAAGTTCTAAAAAAATTATAAATAATATTTTCTTTTGAAAAAATTCTGTAACTGCAACATGATATAATTGTAGTGTATCATGTGCCAGTAATATCTAAAAAAACTGTCAAGAATTAATGGTCAATATTGGTCAAAGAGCTTAATTGATTCAATTTCTTGGTTCAAGGGCTTAGTTGATTAAATTTTTTGGTTCAAAGACTTAGTTGAGTACAAAACAAAGTTCAAAGGCTTAATTGATTTTTTTCCCAAAAGTTCAAGAGCTTCTTACACCCTTAAGCCCAAATTTTATTAATGATTTCCATTCCAAGATATAATACATGTTATTAGGGTCTGACCATCACCATTGTGATTTTATTTCCTTATTTTACATGATTCATTGTAAATTATGTAATAATTATAATTACAGTCTCTTCTTATAAGCAATTCCAACATGGAGAAAGAGAGAAAATGCAATATAGTTGCATGGGACATGCAAAAGCAGCAGTCACGCTCAGATTCATTAAAAATGGAGGAATATACTGAATCTGTCGTTTCAAAGGAAATCCAACACGACATTTATCATAATAATAACCCACAAGACTGAGTTTGCAATTTGCAACTTGCAACAATTGTAAGCGTTTAACTTTGAATAGTTGGTAGTCAGCTAGTATGCCCTGCTGGCTGCCGTCTTTTTTATATAATTACTGATATTTGACTTATTTCTCGACTGATCCTGATTGAATTTTGAAGAAGTTCATTATAGGGGCGACCCCCAATCCAGTATTTCCATTCACAATACCAAGATTTGAACTCTGATCTTGCTTAAGACCTAATGCCTCATTTCGCTAGACTAACTTATTGGTGGTTGCGGTCTTTCTAATGTCTATAAATACCCAAAGTGGCAAAGGGCTTAAAGCACAGACCACAGATATATACATATAATACACATTTCTCTTTGAGCTTTCTAATTCTTCATTCTTTAATATTCAGTTGCTTCCTTCCATGGCCAAAATCAACCTCGTTTTAGCTGGTTTTCTGGTCTATGTGTTATTGTTCTGTTTTGGGATCACGGTTAGTGAGGAAAGGCTTTTGAGAGTAGACAAATTAGATGAGCCTGGAAACGTCGACGTGACAAATGTGATGACAAACTTTAGCCGTGACATTTCAGAAGAGAATTCGTCGGCCGGCAATGTCAACAACGGAACTAAAGATTTCAGTGGCGATGATTTCCAACCCACGACTCCCGGTCACAGTCCCGGCGCCGGTCACTCTAACGGACCTGCCAGTAATGATAAAAACTAGATTTGTTAGTTTTATCCCAAGTCCCAAGTATTATTATCCGTTGTGTGAAATAATGTCGTGTTTCATCTGATCAATCTCGTAGACTATCCTATAATTATGCATCAGCTAGCAATGTTGTAAATATGTCTGATGCACTTAATTTCGTGTAACATTAAATGAAAAAGAAATGCATGTACATTACTCATTCTTCTAATTCAGTTCAACAAGATTAATTTCTATTTAGATCGTTGAAACAGATAATAAAAACATCATTCACTGTCGTATGGTTGACCGAAAATTACTAACGATCCCGGCTTCATGCAGGCGAGTTGCAGCCTGCAATCCGAACTGAGGACGAGTTTTTGGAATTAATTTAAGAAATATTTTTGTTCTTTTTGGTATATTATAAATTTTGGAGTTGTCCCAAAAAAGGTTGTACTTAGAGAAATGAAGTGCGATCTATTCTGGTCAAATTAACCTAAGTTGAAGCCATTAAGATAAGGAAAAACCATCTAATTGGCAGTAATGGACTAACTTGAGGAGAAGTGTTTAATTTTTAATAGAATTGTAATTTTACGGAAAATTGGAGTAGTGATGGAAATAATTCTTTCCTTTTTCTAAAAGAAATTAATAAAGTACATTCGATGTCTTCAAATTGCAATCACTAACACTGTAGTTAAACGTTAGTTGAAAATTTTTTATAATATTTTTAAAATTGAGGCATATAAACTTAGGGTAATTATTCCATGCACAGGTAGTGAAAACTTTTTTATTTCCACAAGCGCCTTAGTTTTATAGTTCAAAGACTTCGTTTAGGGTTTAATGTTTAAGGGTTTAAGTGTAGTAGTTTTGAATTTATGGGACGTGGTTATAATTTAAGGTTTAGGGTTTATAGGTTGAAACTTAAATTCCTAACTATATTGCCCTAAAACCTACACCCTAACCTTTAAACCCTAAATTCTAATTATAATCCCTAAATTTTAACCATATATCCTAAATTCTAAACCTCTACACTTAAACCCCTAAACCATAAAATCCTAAATTATATCCTAAAACTAAGGCGCTTGTGGAAATTGTTCGTTTCCACCACCAGTGCATGAAATATTTCCCATAAACTTATACCAAAACAATAAAAAAATATATTTAAAAAAATTGATACACAAATTTGTGTAAACTTAGTTTACATATTTTGAAGTCTTTCTTATTTTTTTAATGAGTTTATGCTTATTCAAAAATGATATTTCATAGTACAATACTTGTGTTTAACACTTTAACCAACCAAAGTTGTGGATTATGGTCGAATAGGAGTCCTATTGTATTTGTACTTAGTGGTAGTTTAGATTTACACTAACTCTTTTCTAGTATAGTTTTTTTTTTTAAATAATCTAAAGGTGATTATAAGGTAGTATCTATTCAAACATATTTTTAACCTTTTGACAATTCGCATACACCTTGTAGGACCTTGTAGGCAAAGCAATTTGAAGCCGTGTCTCTTAAGATGAACATCATCTTCTTTTCTACTAGGACATTTATTGAGTTCTCTATGTAAAGTCTTTAAAAGTTCTATTTGTAATACGACAGAAATATAATACAATTATACAATAAAATAAGAGTACTCACATTGAGATTCTTTACCCCTAAACTTCTTGTTCTTTTCTACAAAAGTAAAACATTCTCATTACATGATCTGCAATCCATTTACCAAACAATGGACTAGTACTCATTTCTCATGTTAATAATAATACTAATACATATATATATTTGAATAGATGTTAGTACATATTTATTAAATAAACTTTTTTTCCTTGTTAATAAACTAGTAACCAAACGATACATAAAATACTGTTATTAGGCCCCAGCCTTTCATTATGCTTCAGTTTTAGAATTTACTGCTTGCTAAATACGTATGCTCTAACAGTATCTCGTGACAGGTTTTAGAAGTGGAAAATATTAAGGCAATCTTTGTTCTTTTCCCTTCTGTTCTCTGGTTAGTCCATGCGGTAATACCATGTTTTCTCAAGAAAATGCAAGCCTGTCTATTTCCCTGTGAATCACAAATGAAGAAAGTTCTGTACAAGTATGGGCATTTGTTGAAAACTAAGCATTTTTAGCAGCACTGTAATTCATTTCACAGCCATGCAAACTTGTAGATGCCACAGATTTTTTCATTGTATCAGCTTTGTTGAAAATGAACCGGGGCACCGACACCAATTGGCAAGTTCTATGGTTTAATTTGGCATTTTGGCGTAGTTTTTACATGGATGATGCACTTAAATAGAAACACGATAGTACATTGTTCATACATTCCTTTAACAGAGCTTGTTCAATTTACTTGGTGCCCATTGCAAGGGTATTCCTTCTACTTCGGTTTAACTTGTATGAAAAGTTATACAGAGAAAGCATATGAGCTTGGAGATAAATTTGTGGCGTTTCGAGTATAAGATTGTTACCATGCTATAAGTACCACAGAGGGTTGTCAATGAGGTTTCTTAGGAGGGAGGAACTCCAGGAGGCAGTTTCCCCTGAAGAAAAGATGTGATCATGGTAAGTGCTCGCTCCGGTTGGTAGCTTGGAACTGTGTGTCCTGCTCCCCGGACTGTCGTAAAAACCACTCCCTTGTAGCCAACGACATATCCACCAACCTGCCACCAGTAGTGTATAAAGTATGCATATAAGTTACAGCTTGGTATTTATCAAATTGAAGGAATGACCATATTACCTCACTATTAGAGTACCATGGCCGCCATGATGTCTCTACTGGAAGTTCTAGGCTCTTGATGGCATACCTAGACGATGTCACCGGAACTCGACCATCTGTGTCGCCACTGAAAGCAGATTTTTTTTATATAAAATAACCAGCATAGGTCTTATCAGTCAATATGTAAATATCTCCTAGCTGTAATAGATTGCTTGTTGACAAATCAAGTTAGATAACTTTTTAATTTGTACCTGTATATCCACACCGTAATCTCTCTTGCTAAGTGTCGTATTTCAGGAAGAATCGATGTTGGGCTGTCGGTCCATCCAACGTCACTGAACATTGAACAGAAGCAGATTGGTAAGGAATTTTGATTTCAACCTTTCAATTCTTTGGAGATAGTATAAAAGCAAGAAACTAGTGGCATGCCTACCTGCAACCTGACCATTTTGTGATTTTGGCATTAAGGGCTGCTTGTACCTTGGCAAGATCTAAATACGAGACGACATGAAAGTCCGAGCAGGGATCAAAGTTCATGACCTAGCAATTCAAGACATCATATAATCAGTAAAAGAATTGTTATGAACCATGCAATGAACGTTTAGGAGTATGATACTTACATCACCATTTAAACCATGTTTTGGTGCTGATAAATTGCATTGGGGGGGGGGGGATAAATACCATATAAATCAATGACTCCCATCTCCATAAATCCCTGACTTTGATACTTTCCACATCGGATCGTATTGTTGTCTCCATCTGCCTTCTTGTTAACTGAATCTTCACTAACAAAGTTGCAATACCTATTAATTCCTTCATTGGTTTCATCCGAGTTGAGAGCGTGTGTCCATAAATAATCGTACAATCCCTTTGTACAAATGGTATCATCTACCCAAGCATTTCCAATCTGCAATATCCATAACAATTCTCAACTTTAAGCTCTCAAATTCCCTCAATTAACATATACATAGATAAGGTTCATAGCAGTAGAATGGTCGATTTTGCCATGAACTCACCGCTATGCCTTTGAGATTGATGATGGTTCGATTTACATTCTTGTTTCTTGAGAGAATATAATAGGCAAGTTGAGGAACATAATGGCCAGCATAGCTCTCACCGGTTATAAAAAAACTCGCGATTCTTGTACTGTGGAAATCTTTCAAGCCAGTTGATGAGGAAAAATTAGGAGTCCTTTGCTGTTCTCTTGTCACCTACTTTTGTGTAGTCAGAGGAATCATTTGAATAAGAAAAACCAACTCCTGCTGGTGATTCCAGAAACAGCACATTTGCAACTGAAAATTTTCATGTAATGTGTCAATTGAAAACCAAAAGAATCAATCAGTTCTGGTGTTGTTAAACCAAAGAAAAAGAGACTTTATCTACCATTGTTCCATGCATATTTATTTCTGTAAAGTGTTTTTCCATCACTGTTTACTCTGAAAGGTCCGAGTTCTTGCATGGCTCCATATCCGAACATGAGCACCCTGGACCTGTACATTTTAGTCAATTAACCTTTTCTGTTTTTCTCCATTAATGTCGATATCTACAACAATATTTTGCTCGGCCAGAGGGATTTATAATGATATTTGAGGCCTTCAATGACCATGACCATTAAATGTTTATAGTTGTTTCAACAAATTCACAGAAAGATGTAACTGATGTCTTTGTTTATGCTATTCTTTTATCTTTTCGTTTACTGATCGAAATGTTCGTAGTCAATGAAGCTGTCCGCCCCATGTGCAGATACAAACAAAAGGGAAGAAAGAACACGTGACAAATGTTTGTACAGCTTCAAAAAGAAGTCAGTATCATATAGCAAGAAATATCCAAGCGATGGCAATTCATGCCATGAAATCCGCTCAATTAGTTCAATTAGTGGTGGGGACGAGTAAGTTATGTCTGGTTCAAGATTAAGCTTCGGGACAAAGACAAACACTAGTTGGCTAACTTGCTTTTTGTTTGAAAATTAACAGTCCTATGGGATATTCTTGCTGAAGTGGGCTCCCTACTTAGCTGGACTCGGTCACCAAGCCTATCGCACAACTCGATAGCCCTTGCAAGATGGAAAGTTGAAGATTCCAGGTCCCTTGTTTCTATAATGCACGACAGCAGGAGTGTCGAGTTCTTCGGTTCCCAACAGTGATTTTTTTGACGCCAAAAGTTCTCTGTTTCTATAGAAAGCTGAAGAATGATGTTGCTAATATTGTTTCGGTATGGACATAATTTCGATCCTGAAATGATCGATTAAGCCTGATTCTATACAGGGGTTAAACATGGGAGTTGTGAATCGATCCCTTTACCGGAACTACCTTCAATCTTCGTTATACAATCCCGTTTCGCGAAGGTTCGAGTAAGCAAATACTTATGCTTTTTTGCATATACTCATGCTTATCGTTTGCAGGCAATATATAATATGCAGTAAATGAGAGATCAGATAGCTATTATATTCAGGTGTGATTTAATACGAGACTATGTATAGCCATGCAAAATAAACTTGTTAAGCTATCTGTTGATGCAGAACTATAGATAAATTTCTTATAAAAAAAAGAACTATAGATAAATTTGGTACCTCCATTTAACCATAAAACAAGAGGCTTTCGGGAAGAATTTTCCGGTGACTCCACGAAATAATAGAACAATGCTCGATGAGCTATTGGATCAACCACATAGCCTGCATACTGGTCGAAATCCACTCCTTCAGGCTGTCCCGGAAGTGCGTTGATCTTATCACCTTGCATCAACCCTTTCTGGGATCCTATATACACCGGAGAGTTGTATCCTTCTTCTTGACCACCTAGTTGATCCCATAATTCAGGGTGAGGAGGGCTCGAGGATTTGCGAGATTCGATCAACCGGTTGAGATTGTCAATCTGGTTTCCCGTGCATGAAATGAGGAAACTTGAAAAGTAGCTAGACAGTAGTAGCAGCAACCATTTGATGGTAACTTTCATGGTGGCCTCACGACTCGAGAGCTTATGCGAGCTTCTACTAGCTTAGAAGTGTATATGCAAAGTAATATTGGTACCAATTTATGCTCCCCAGGATAACTTTTCGTGTTCCTCTCTTCCATTTTGTAGCCAAGTCAAAGCTTGATGCACTTGCAGACAAACCTGCTGGGACCTGGGGCCAACTTGATATATTCCCATTGTTGGTAAGGGATGAAATTTAACCCACATTGAAATTCGGAGACATCCTTCATCTTTTCTACCTCCTGTACTAACACAAGTATATCAAAGCAAAAATATTGATTGGCAAAATACTGCTACATTTTCCATTCTCTCAACGTTCGAACCCTCATGCAGACGGCGGAAGCTTTCCTCTTACTGTTACAAATGTTAAGTTCTGGTATCCAACAGCTTGACAAAAAGCAACAAGTTAATTAGCTTGATCAACAATGAATCATTGTCCAAAAGCAGTAATTAGATTAGTAGAAATTGAGTTCAAATTAACTCCCCATGGATGTACCATGGATACCGGGCTGTCTTAATAGGCACCCCCAGTTTGTTTATGGCATATCTGCTACATGTTACAGGCAAGGCACCATATAACTGAAATACTACCATTAAACTTGATTAGACAGCGGATCCGAAACCGAACTCCGATTTCCATTACTTCCTTGGGGATTGACAACACTGTTAATTGTTTTTCTTTCCAGCTTCGATTTACTTCACTGTTTTCCGACATATTTATCAGTAAACGACCAGGCTTAACAAATCAACAGGAACTGAAACATGGATACAAGAAATACACCACATAATGAGCAAAACTTAAAAGAGGGATGTTGGTCAGTGCCTGCAGGATTTCCATGGATAAGGAAGAGCAGCAACATTTAGTAAAGGATCCTCACATGAATTTCATCAAAAATATCAAATTTACACTTTCTCACATATTGAGACTCGTCTAAAGTAAATCTCTAATTTAGTAACTTTAACCTCTAAGATTATATCTACCTTTCCTGAATTATCTCAAATTTGATAAATAAGAAATACGTCGTTGGTGAACGACTAAAGTTCTAAATGACTGCTAACAAGCCGACCATGGATCAAGTACATGCCTTCAAAATATTAACATTCTGACCGAAGGAATGAAAACGTTTAAACAAATGTACTAATTGAGAAGCTGCCCAAATCTTGGTCCGATTATTGAAACCTGTTGAAGCATAAGAAATGCAACATCTCCCATAGAAACTGATATGTCGCATGAAAATCGAGAAAGTCAATCAGCTTAAAGATAAGAACTCTATCATTTCCAATGAGTTGTCTTTTAGAGCTAATCTCTTCGAATGAGTTATGTTCAAAAATTGATGGAGGGGGTGTTGAATTGAATTAAAAATTGAGATCTAAATAGATAAAATCTCCATTGAATTTTTTAATACTATAGAAAAATTGGAGGTGACCACAGCCCCAAAGCTTGTTGTAGGCAGGGGCGGATGCTCCCAGCTCTGGAGAGCACAGACATCTCCAATTTCTTTTAAAAAATAGATATAATTTAGTGTTATTTTTTCTGAAAAAAACAATTTTGTTTAGTGTGGAGAGGAAATTTTTTTGCATACTCATTTAAGAATAATAATATTTTTAAACCCCATTCTTTGAACGTCTGGGTCTGCCGTTGACAATCTTATTAGATGAGTTGGTGAGAGGAACGTTCATCAGGAATTTCTGCTTGTAATTGATAATATCTTCGGTCATTCCCCAAACTGAAATAGGCCCAAGTTCGCCCAAAAGTAAGGTGTTCAAACAATCGATTTTATTAACAACTGAATCAAATAATTCAAAATCAAAATAATCAAATTCTTAAAAGTTTTAAACCTTAATTGAACCGGATCTTTTCAAAAATCATTAATCGAACTGAACTAACTCGGTCAATTTTTGAATTAACTTAAATTTTTTAATATTTTTTAGTTTTGATTCAAAATAGCAACTTAAATAGTAATAAATTGAAAATGAGTATTTTGTTAGATATATTTTTATTTTAGACTTTATTTTTTTCTTTTCGGTTTGATTTAATATTGATATTTAGATATTATGAGTTATTGATGGAATTTGGAATAAGAATATAAAAAAAAATTATTTTTTTGGTTAAGTAATCAGTTTTAAATTGAATTAACCAATAACCGAATTTTAAAAATAAAATTTAAATGTTAACTGGCCAGACACTTAATGAACCTACTGATTAACCGTACTAAATTTCAGTTTGATCAATTAATTTAGTTTTAACCGAACAATTAACCCATAAAACTTGAGCATTTATGTTGGCTGGTTGAATTAATGTGCTTTTCCTCTTCCAAATCAGCATTTATTTGTCTGTTTAAATTCTAAATCCAAACCACCCTCCATAACTTATGTACTCTAGACGGCAGCATTAATTGACACTATTTCAAGAATAAAATGACTTTAGCCACTCAAATAGAATGACAAAAGAAAAAAGAAGGAAAATATAATGGAAGTGAAATCAAACAAGAAGGCGCAAGTTGAGGCTTGATGGGTGTTTGATGTGTCTACTTTTATGCTTATGGACAGCTTGAGACCAACAATGGTCTTGTCTGTTAGCTTTGGGGATCATTGCAGAAGTAGGTGATACCTATCCCCAAGTCATATATACAATTCAAGTTTTCTGCCCACAAAGTCTAACCATCTAGAACTTCGTGGACCAGTAAATTGGTAATCTTGTAGCACATGTTTGCTCTTACTTATAAATATTGTAATTCAGACAGGAAAAAAATACAAATTATTTACCAATTCAATCTAATCAACATAAACAATTGTCTTGCCGTCCACATCTTGTTGTATAGCTGAATCTGGTTCACACTTTATCTAAGAAACAGATAAACAAACCTGTCCCCCATTGTTAAAAGGCGGCTGCTTTGGTCAATAAACACTACCTTCCATTGTTCTATATTTTAAAGCCCTTCAATCTGTGCTCTATAGTCTATGATCATATTGTGAAGTGAAACAAACATGGAAGTGGTGATATCAAGCTCTCCGATTATGGATTTTGATTTCAATAGTGCTCGATCATCTCCTGTGTCGACTGCTCCTTCTACGCCTAGACGATTCGGCAATTGTTCCATTAGTGCCCCGTCGAGTCCCGCGCGGTTGTTCAAGTTTTATCGAGAATTCAATCGATATGATCTGGATACACCCAAGTCACCAGGATCAAGAACGAGGAATCATGTTGCGGATGAAGCAGACGATTTCGCTTTTGATTTTAGTGTGGACTTGGAGAAAACATCTCGGTCAGCCGAAGAACTCTTCGATGGAGGGAAAATCAAGCCATTGAAGCCTCCACCTCGGTTAAAGGTCGATGAGTATGACCAGAAATGCCCTCTTTTGTCACCCGGAAACCAAAAGGTTGATCGGGAGAATTGGAGAGATAGAGAAAGGGTTCAAGATTTTACGTTAAGGAATTCAAGCCGTCGAGCAACAAGATCGCTCTCGCCTTACAGAGTCTCGGACAATCAATGGGAAGGTGAAGAAGAAGAGAGAGCGCAGCAACGAGAACCCACCACCAGCACCGGCACCAAGCAATTATCATTGAATTCAAAGCCATCGTTTTCTTCAACTTCCTCGAAGGGATCTTCCAGAAAATGGAGGTTAAGAGATTTGTTATTGTTTCGAAGCGCATCGGAGGGACGTGCAAGTGATAAAGATCCATTAAGGAAGTATTCGGCGAGTTCTTTCAAGAAACCTGAAGAGAACAGGAATTCAGGTGGATCTAGAAGGAGAGTGTCGGCTCATGAGCTACATTACACGACGAACAAAGCAGTATCTGAGAACATGAAGAAGAAAACTTTCTTGCCATACAAACAAGGTATTCTGGGAAGACTAGCGTTCAATCCTCTTTCCAATGGGTTCCGAAAATAATCATCTCATAATTATGTTTTTTTTTTTTTTTCATTCTTCTTGTTGTTCATACGAGGGGTTTGTGAGGAACTGTAATAATGAATTTTGAATTATGAATACAGTTTTGTTTTAGTTTGGCTACGGAGTTTGAAGTTATTCAATTTTTAAAAGAAATTAATTAAATCTCTGAATTTTTTCACTTAATTAAATTCTTGAATCAACTATGTCCTTTGATTAATTTTGCCCATCAATTTTTGACGATTTTTTAATTATTACTGTCACATGATACACTACAGTTTCGTCATTTGATATTTACATTTTTTTTTAAATTGTTTTTTATAATTTTTATAAGTATCTATAACTTTTAAAGAATTTTAAAAATAAAATAATTTTTTTTTGAAAATGTCAAGTGACAACACTGTAAGACAACACGTTACACCAATTGATCTAAAAACTATTAGATTTAACAGTCAACGTTAGTTAAAGGGGTGAGTTGATAAAATTTTGGAGTATAAAAATTTTTTTTACTCGACAAATTAATTTTATTGATGATAAAAATCGAAAAAATTACTACATGCCTCATTAAAAGGGAAAGAGAAAAAAAAAACGCAACATAATAACCTATACAAAGAACATAAAACACCAACCCAAGACATACACAACAAGACCATACTGACGGACAAAACTCCCAATATTAACAAAAACACTGCCACAATCCAAAAACGTTCAAGAATTTAATTAATTATTTTTTAAAAATTTAAAAGTATATGATACCCTTAATCCTTTTAATTTTAACTTTTATTTTTTTAAAAAGAAAGGAACAAGACGTCCTACACTAATAATTGATTGTTAAAATCTTGAAAGTTAGATCGGGTTGTTGCAAAACATATTTTGAACGTTAGATTGTTCATGTTGGTCCAAAACCTGTGTTGAATCAAGTAGTGATCGATTCATTATTTTATTATGTATTCATAAGTTTTGTCCAATTTTAAAAATATGTTTTTGTGGTCCTACTTACGAAGATTATGTGGTACTCTGGAAAAGGAAATTCGAAATATTTTAATTAATTTATGATTTTATTAAAGTTTTTATTTTTTATGTGGATTCTGTTTTAGTAGTCATATCTGGATAGAATTAAAAAAAAAATGTAGTATTGGAAATCCTAATCCTCATCTTCTAGTTTATGATATTTTAAGTAGAATTTAGATGTTTATTATAGAAAAAACATATTTTAATTTCAAATTAATTATGCCTGGCCGGTCGTTTACTTCAAATCATTTTCAAGTTTATTTTAAACCAACATTTTCCACTAGATATATAATAATCGGCTAAGATGAGGTGAAAATGTCAAGTTCTAGAAGTGAGAAGCCATTATACATATCTTAACGATAACCTTGGTTATGTAAAAAAAAATTATATATCATTTGTTATCTGAGTTTAGTTTTAGTATTTAATTTTTGTTCCAATTTGATATTTGAGTGAACCGAACAAGTAGTCTAGTAAAAAAGAGGATGATATTCATGCTAAGAAATTCGGGATCAATCGCTTTGTTTGCATGGTGTGTGTATTGTCAAACGGTTAATAATATGTATGAACATATACTATATTGTAATCACTTTTAGAATATTCAAAAAAATTCAAATACAAATTTAAACATTAATACTAAACTTAAGCATCAAATGATATATTAAACCCTATAATCTAGTGGCATCAGGGACAAAGTCATATATTGGTCTTAATTTTTTTGTATGATAACGTTTTAGATCATTTTTAATTTAAATCTTAATCAAATAAAATTTTTGTCTCTCTCTTTTTAATTTAAAGACTTTATAAATTCTTATCTCTTTTAATACTTTATCTAGCTCTGTCCTGAGTAACCTATCCCATATCGCAAGCAAATGATATATTAATCATTTTGTCAACACGTAGCTAATCTTTGCCTCACTGAAAATAGAATACAGTAAATAAAATGGGATGGGACCAGGAAACAAGACTTGGGAAGAAAAGAAACAAAATAGGCAAAATAATGTATAGGGAGAAAATTAGCCACGAGTTCCTCGCTTAATAAAAGAAGGGTGGCAATGTACATGGAGGACAGAGACTGCATGCTGATGGGTGGAGTTTCGAGGGGCGGTTAGAAGTGGGGTCCCAAAGATGATGCATGCAAAATGAAAAGCATTTAAGTAATCTTAGATTTAATCGGATCTGTGTCGGTGGAAGTGGAGCAAGCAAGGGTTGTTCATATAGGTAGTTAACATAAATACGAGCATCTATTTATTAGGGTTTGCCTTTGGACCAGTATAGGTGCATTAATGCACAGAGCCTAAACGACTCGACTCCCTGCCATCTGCCATGCGATGTTGCAAACGATGGATAGCCAACAAAAACATATCTGAATCAATGCCTTTCTATGAAATTGAAAACGAGTACCGACTTGTTAACAACCATATAATTCGAACATCATCTTCTCCATTAAGTTAAATTTTTGGTAAAGTACATTGATGATCACAAAATTTTTAAAATTTTTATTAGGATTATTAAATTTTTATTTCGTTTTCATGCCGACGTGGCTCATTATTTTTCCTTTTTCTCAATAAAATAATATACTTTAAGTTCATTTTCAGCTAATTAAAAATAAATACCATCCCATGTGAACCTTGTCTTTTTTCTTCTTTTTCAAATTCCATAACAACAACAGTCCTCCACCATTACTTTAATTTCACAAAAACAAGCTACTAACCCCACTAGTTTATATCATCGATTACATCTTCTTAACCGTTCTCTATGGATTGCTTGTTAGACACTAGTAAGCTGTCTACAAAATATTTTTACTTGTTAGGCAAATTTTTGTTGACAAGGTAACTCTGCAGATTCCAATTTATGTTGATGACATAATGTAATTATTGATTGGCATATAAATTTTATAGCATTATGTTTCTTTTCACCAAGTTTTACCTGTAAACTTGAGGTAAAATTGGAGTACCTATTTTACATATCAGAGTGTTTCAAAGCTAGCAATCTCGGGTACCCGATTGATGAATATATAATTTAGGGATTGTGAGACGGAGAAAGTGAGCCGAAGCTAGAAATTAGAAACATACTTCCTTTTACACAATTAAGGCTGCAATATTAGAAGTTAAAAACATGCATTCATTTTTATTGATAGCGTACTTTACCATCTTGGAAATTATGAGTTACTTGTATTCCTCTACGTAGAAAAAAGAACATAGCTTAGTAATAGGAAGAATGTTGCAGATGCTAAATATTATATCTTAAAATGTGAATACATAAACCTTGATTCCTTAGTTGTGGAGTATTTTAAGCATTATTTTGCAGTGACTCAAGTATTATTTTATTGAGAAAAAAATTAATGGGTCACGTCAACTAAAAGTGAAATAAAAGTAGGGTGACCCTAATGAAAGTTTTAAAAATTTGATGATCAAAATGAAAGTGCCCTAAAAGTTTGATGACCATTTATGTAGTTTACCCTTGATGAAAAGAAAAGTAACGGGTGACGTCTATATTTTTAACGCAAGATAACTGAAAATATCAAAATAAAAACGAAATAAAAGTCGGGTGACCCTAATAAAAGTTTTAAAGGTTTGGTGACTAAAATGAAAGTATCCTAAAACTTCAATGACCATTGATGTATTTTACCCTAAACTCTTTTGTTCATTTTTGTTTTGTGTTGTTGGCTGTTAGTTGTAATCTTACATTTGTTTAAAGTCAAGAAGAACTCATTAATTGGGTTAGTTAGTTTCTATTTTCTATAATTTATTTTACAAAATCTTAAAGACAAAAGAATGGTAGGCATTAAAGGAATTGGGACTAGACGAAGACCGAAACATGATAAAAAAAAAACTTAGAAAATATTATTAGTAAAGTATTAATTTTTGTTTCTACATGGCTCCTAAACTATTAAATTAAGCCACATTACGGGTCAAGTAGCTGAGTTAACAGTAGAGTGATGAAAAAATTTATTGTGTAAAGTTCAGTTATTAAATTAAAATATTTAAAATTATAGTAATCAAAATAGGAGTAAGAAGAAAATTGAGTGATAAAATTCGTAATTTACATGAAAAATTCTTATATTTAAATATTTGTTGTGATAGTTAACTGAGTTTTAATTTATATCTTTTTACAAAATTTAAACGAACTTAAACGTATAGTATCCTTCACTTTAATTTAGAAGATTTTACATACATTAGATATTATATAGAAAAAATAATTGTTATGGAAACTAGATCAAACCAACTTCACTTCAAATTTACAATCGGACTAAAGATATTACCTTGTAGCTCATTTAGATTTGTAAAAAAAAAACTACTAGATCAAACCAACTTTACTTTAAAAGATAAAAAATGTTACGGTTTATTGAAGTACCCAAGAATTTCTGCTAAAACTAAAGTATTAGATTTTTTGAAATATTTAATGGATGAAAATATTAATTTATTTTTATATAAATTAAGATTTTATAAAAAAATAAATATTTTGCGGGGTCAAATTAATTATATAAATTATTTTTAAATGAGAAAAGAGAATTTCTGCTATTTCTTGTGCAAGGTTTTCTTTCATTTTTGAGTTGTTATGGATCATTAGCAAGGTGAACATGCAGTTGCAGCATAGGATGAAGGATCATATGTTTTCTGGCTTCACAATGAGTTAAAAGTTAAAACGGCTTTCCAAAAGCCCACAAAATAGTAAACTTGAGAGTATATCACACATGGTTTTTCATTAGGGATGAGCATGTCAAATTAAAAAATCGAAAAGCTAATCGAACTGAAATGTTTGGAGAATTATTGTTCACAAGTTTAAAAAAATGTGGTTAGTTGTATTGAACCGAATTTGAATATAATTTTTTATTTAATTTATAATTAATTTTAAATGTTTTATAATTGTAATCACTCATTTTTATCCGGTTTGTGAATATTGTTAATATTATAATTAAAGGGTATTATTATTGCATGTGAGTGTGTTATACTATGTGTTTATGTACGTGTGATTAATATGTGCGTAAAATATGTGTGTGATAGGTGAGTGCACGTATATTATACATATTATGTATGTGTTATTAAGGTTTGATAATATTTATTAGAGATATTAATATGTTATATGTGTGTTTTATATTGCATGAATGTTTGTATTAATATATTATGTGTATGCATGTATTAAGGTATGTATAAGTATTATATGTGTGTAATTTATGTATATAATGCGTGAATGTGTATGTACAAATATAAACATGTATGTTATTTATTAGTTATATTATTATTAACATTGCATGTATTATATAAGGTATGTATGTATATTATGTATGATCGTTCTAACGTATTTGCATATGATGTATGTATGTGCATGTATTAAATTATAAAGTTAATTATTATTATTATTATTATTATTATTAGGTTATATAAATATGAAAGCAGATTATAAATAAAACCCATGTTATTAGAGTCCAGTCCATTTACATATATAAAAAGGGTCTAAATTATTTTACACAAGGCCCAACCAGCCAAAACCCAAGCCTATCCAACTAACCAAAAACCCTAGAACCATATCTAACATCCTTTCTTCTCTTGCAGCCGTCGCCTTCCCCACCGTTGGATCAAGATTTGATCCAACGATCCAGATGACACTAAGATGATCCAGCTGGCCGCGTGTGTTACACGCCCAAACCGTTCGGCTGCCGCGAGCGCGTGTGATCCACGCGCGGACTCTTCGATCTCTCACGCGCGAGTGCATCCCACGTGTCAGAACTTCTCGGCTGCTGAGCTATACGTGTCACGATCTGGCGCAGTCCCACCCGTTCGAGATTTCATCTGAACCGTTTATTCTTCAAGTTATCTCAGCCGTTGGATTAAATTTGATCCAACGGTCGAGAACGCCTTTGGCCGAGAACATCACCACCATGACTTTCTCCACGCCGACACCACTCCACCGTACCACCAGCCCAACCACCGCGTCAAGTATCACCAGAAACATAAAAAAGTAGTTTGTCAGTACCAAATCTCAGGGAAAATATGTATTCTATGTCCTATTTTCTACCAAAAGACCAGAGATTAGAATGCATGTATAAAGCAAGAAATTTGTAAGAACAATATGGGGATATCAGCAACCCATTTTCGGAAATAAAAAAGGGTCCAGTTTCGAATGGTAATTTTTTCTCTACTATCTTCTCTTGCATGCATCAAAATAAGAACAGTAGTAAGAGAGGGGTTTAAACATTTTACCTTCTTACTGTCGGCCTCCCATCATCAGTGATAAGCCGCATCAGTTTCCAAAACTGGACATAGCGAACTGAAAAAATGGTGTTTTTAGGGTCTCGGTTCAAAAAATAGGCTTTAAAGGGAAAGTTTATTTTCAAAAGTGATGTCTTTCTTTCCTAGATCTAAGGCAGAGTAGGCTCGTTTTCCTAAAATCTCGAGTACTATTTGGTTTCTGAAAAATAAAGGCGTTTTGTTTTCGGGCTTGGGTGCGATGTCCAGTGGTGGTTGACGGCGGCCGGAGTGGCCAGCCACCACCGCGTTCTGAGGAAGGTTTGAGTGGCTAAGGGTTTGGTTTAAAATACAGAGAATTTGAGGTTATCCAAAACAAAAAAAGGGTGATGAAAGGTTTAAAGTCTAGCTTTCGGATGTGTTATAGAGACTTAAATTTTTAATGGTCTAACTCCATAAGGACCCCGTGTTCTTCAACTTTTCAAAATTGTCTAGCTGCAAGGTAGATTTACAACTCAAGCCCCTTTCTTTTCTCAAAATCTTTCAATTTAATCCCCAAATTTAGCCAAATCAATTTCACAGTGGCAAAATTACACCCTAAGGACCTCCGCGTTTTGGAAGTTTTCATTTTGAGCTTGCCCCTTGGGTATTTTACAACATGAGTCCCTTAAAGTTTTATTCAGTTTGCAATATTATCCCCAAATTACATTTTTATTGCTTTCAATTTCGGTTCTCTATTTTGTTTTATTTATTTTCAGTCCCTTAGTAAATTCTAAATATTCATGCCATTTATTATGTTTTAGCATGTTTTAACATGTTTTATATAATATATTAATTTATGTTCTTATAATATGTATGTTAAAATATGTTGTTTCATGTTCTATGTTTAATTTATTCATTCGGATTTTATGTCCTCCTTTTTACATGTTGTGTTGAATTTAATGTGTACATTCATGTCCGTGATAGCATGCCTTTTTTGTTTGTTTCGTATTTTAAGACACATGTTAATCTATGATTTTTAGTCATGTTAATGTCATGTTCGTTTTATGTCATAAATCGCATATCGGTGTTGTGGTTTGGTTCATCAGTTTTAATATCACGCGTCATATCATATTTCCATGTTTTATTTCATTTGTTCACGTTGTATATGTGTTTGTCTCGTATGTTACGTTTAGTTTAATTTGTATGTTATGCTTGTAAGTTCACATGAGTTTTTTAATCCTATTTGCATTTTAGGTTTATATGATAGTGTGACATTGTTTGTTGATATTAATGTCCTTTTTAATATATGCATATTTGGTGTCATATGACAAAGTGTCAAGTGCTAGTTTTTTTACGCTAGTATGCTGCTTTGATTATTTAGTTTATCGTCCTAGTTAATTATGCCATGCATGTTTTGCATTTGTTTTTAAGTTCAAGTATGTCATATTTAGTTAATTAATTTTGAAAGCATGTTTTTTTCATGATTATGTGCATGTTTTGTGATATGTTATGTCCATGTGTTCAATTATTTTTCTTTATTTTGTAATTTTTTAGGTTTTTTTATATCATGTCATTGTAAATTGTACGTTTTATGTTTTATTTTCTAAGATTGCATAATGGAATATAAATTGTCAATGCGGTGCCCTTTTATCCGAGCGTAAATGGGGCCAGTATCAGGCGTAGTGATAGTGGTTTGGGCATTTACCCTCGGATATTGAGGCCTTTAAAATATACTCGCACTTATAACAAAATTTTAATTTAATCGTCATTTTAATCCGGAAAGTTTAATTTCAATAAAGCGGTAATTACTAAAGTACCAATTTTGGGCGGTGTGGGGGTGCTAATCATTCTCCATCCGTAACCGACTCCCGAACCCATATTTTTTAAATCTCTAGTTTTACGATGTCCGGCCTACCTAAGTGGCCGGTGGTGACTCCAATTTCTAAATAAAACGCGGTTTCTTTAAAACCCCACGAAATACATTATTTTCAAAACAAAGCAATAGATAAAACCCGTTTTTTAGCGTAAAAGGATATCGCTACAGATGGCGACTCCGCTGGGGACATTTTTTGTTTTTTTAAACAAAATAAAGTGAGTCGAGCTTTTTAAATAATTACTGCTTTATTAATATTAGAAATTCCGAATTAAAGTGACTATTAAACTAACATTCAGTTATAATTGCGCGTTTATTTTGACGCATTTAAAATATGGCATATAAACCCGTTTTTTAAGTGGGGGGAAACGCTAATGCTTTCGTGGAGATATCGTTCTCCCATGTAGGCCTAGTAAGTACCTTCGGGGCTCGAGTACCTTATGCCTTCGTAAGGATATCGTTTCTTCATGCAGGCATAAGCGAATGGGTCCCTTTGAATTGAATCCGGTTGAAAGGAGCCTATAATGGGTGATGATCGGGGGCCTTGCTACTCTTAGTAGAGGATAGCGAGGACAATTCAGGTACCTCCTAGCACCAACACTGCATGTAGAGAACATATAGAAACCCACCCCTTTAGAGCCATGCGGATAACCTTAGGTGTTTTAGAAGGGATAAATAGGGTTGTTTTGTTTGTTTACTTTATTTAATTTGTCCTTTTATTTATGTATTTATTATTTTTATCCGGTACTAACTCATCTCTTTTTGTGTTTTATTTTTATTTTTATTTTACACATACTTTTTTGCATTACCATTGCATCCACATTATATAGAGGCGTTGATTCAAGTGGTTTGCCCGATTAGAAAATCTTTCATCATGGAAAAATGTGTTTTAAGAAGGACGGCATCGATCCAGTCGTGAGACATTGGTCAAAAATTAATCAACAGATCTGAGGTAACAATTTGCCGAGCAAGCGTGTAGTGCCAAAGTATACACACGAGACCCTGATGGTGGACATACAACGAGTCGCAAGGAGTGTGAATGACTTAGTTACCGAAGCCGTGGCTCTGACCTTTCGTAACCCCGGACATGGAAGAAGCACCAAGGTTTATCAAGTTGCTCAGAGCTATCGAGGAGCTAGGAGGTAGAGCTAGGGCTTATGTGTAGAAATTTGTTTTGTAATTAAGACTTTTGTAATAGGGACTCCTTTTGTAATATGGACCCTTTTTGTAATCTGGACCTTTTAGTTCCCATGAAAGTCGTTCGAAAGGGTGATTACCATCGGAATCAACGCCTTTATTTGCATTCATGTTGCATATCATGACATGATGTTGATTCAAGAACAGTTCATTAAAAGGCTTTCAAAATAAAAAAAGTCTGCTTTGCCGGAAACGATAATATTACAGTATCAAGTTAGGTCGAGCAAAGACCAATCGAGAAAGAAGACAGTACGATAGTAAGGCACGTGCGACGCAGAAGATTCAGTTAGGGCCACAGAACCCCAATTTTAAATATTCACATTTAACCATTTTGTAAAAATCTCAAAGATTTTAATTTAACTCATTTGAAAAAAATTGAAAATATTATTATTTTTCTTTAAATCTTTTTCCCTCCCAAAACTTTCATAATAATAATAATAACAAGAAGAAACCTAAAAGTTTTATATTTTAAGTAAGTTAAAACTTTTTGATAATAAAAAAGAGGGAAATTTTAAACCAAATGATCATTGAGAATTTTAATTTAAACCCCAAAAAGTTTTAAAGTACCCCCTAGGATCGATAGAATCCATCCCTGTTTAGACGTATTATTCGTTTGCACCCAGATCTACAGAAGAAAAGATCTTGTCTGCATTATGCATGCACTTGTTAATGTCCTTTTCAGAAGCCACAAAAAGAAAGATCATGACGTCACGAGTTCATGGAATAGAATAAGAGGAGAAGACGAAGTCATC
This sequence comes from Hibiscus mutabilis, assembly GCA_019671005.1. Lineage (NCBI taxonomy): Eukaryota > Viridiplantae > Streptophyta > Magnoliopsida > Malvales > Malvaceae > Hibiscus > Hibiscus mutabilis. The sequence goes on from CM033742.1 coordinate 7,860,875, forward strand.
CATCATACTGAAGACGATGTCGAGACGTGGAGCACAGGTTTTGCTTTCCAAAGTCAAGGTCTCCAGAATAAATCCAACTGTTACCTGTAATTAATTTTTTGCAAACAAACATTTTCTCTATTGAAAGTTTTTTAAAGATTGTTCGAGAATCAGCACCGCATTTGCATGCATTCTCGCATTTATAGGGTATTGATTCCCGAAGTGGTTTCTCAAATCTCAGAAATCGTTTATAATTGGCAAAGGGTCGTCTGGTCAGATATTAGAGGGCACGGATCCAGAGTTTTGTCCCAGAGCATGATCAGAGACAATAGAAGAGGAACCATCTGAAGACTTTAGGTCAGACACGGTAAGGAGACACGGTACTAGTAATGAGCAAAGTAAAGTGCAAAAGTTGAAAGAAGCAGGGGGAAGAAGTGATGAATCAGATGAATACTTCGATGAAAGGTAAGTGATCCATCGAACCGAAAAAAATTGATTAAGGATCAGAATAGAGAGCGGGATAGTCAAAATTCTACCTCCAAGCTAGCCAAATATGACAAATTGAACCCTTTTGTGATCCACATCAATAAACAGGCGGAAGGTATGTCTGAGTCAGGTTTTCAAAAAGTAGAGCTCGGTCTAGAAGAAACCCGAGAAGCAAGTAATAAAAAGAAGTACATCTCAATTCCTGTGAGATACACCGAACTACTCCTAATGTTCACCGAGAAGAGCCTTATTACCTTAGTGAAGTCTCTAGCGAAGAGACCGTTTTATCCGAGAGATTACAGCACACGTGCTAGATGCAGTAACCATTTAGGAAGTTTGGGTCACAGTATTGAGAATTACGGGGCCCTGGGGAACAAGTTCAACATCTTATCGTGATGGGAATTTTGGGTTTCAAAGACGGAGTTCCCCAATTCTATAGTGAGCTAACAATCACCCGAGGGAAAAAGTCGAGGAAGAATCGATATCCAGAACAAAGTTCGAGTAATACCGAAGTGGGTCACTCAATCAAGCGAGTTAAATTTGAAGATCGGAGATAGGGTTATCCCAGGAGAGGGATATTCTTTCGAGTTCAGCTAGCTCAAATAAGAGATAGATAACTTAGATAAAATTGAATTTGCAGAATGATCACCAGAAGCTTTACTGAGTGATTAAGAATATCATATTGGGTCACCTTTAAAGAATAGATGAACGATGTTGTTCAGTTGAAAGACGACTCAGAATATTGGAAGAAGAGAAATTAGTCAAGCAAGAATCAAGTCAGACTGTTATCAGGTAAGTTTGAGGAAATTGGGAATAGGTACGACAGTCTCCAGAGATGAGCTACAGAATAACTTAGCCATTAACAAGAGTTTTGGAAACAAGTTCACGACAGAGCAATGACAATCCAACACTCTTCAGTTGGAAATGACAACTTCCAAGCTGCGAAAGACTAAGTAGGGGATAGATGAAAACCCGAAGATCGATATTACCCGAGCAGGTAAGGCAGCTCGACAAGGTGGCAGGCTTAGTCAAAACATGGACCAAGTGTTGGACCACGGAGGCAAGCTGACCGGACTATTGGATGAAGTTAAGAAAGTAAGCACTGAAGCTTATCAGTAACTGTAAATATCTAATATCTGATATAATAAAATATTTTGGCCTCAATGAACGTCGTTCTATGGGGATCACTTTTGGAATCAATACCTTACTGCATTCATGTTTATATTTTAGGATTGCATTGCATTACATTGCACAGTCATGGCATACTTTACATAATATTATCATTACCTTGCATAAAATTTTTGGGGGTAATCCAAAGAACAATTAGAGTTTTATCGTGAATAAAAGAATTGAACACACTCAAAAATCAAGATTCGAGCAGTTAGAAGATGGACTCGAGAGAAAAAAAGAAGTTTGATGCCTTTGATGCAAGAAAGCTCTGTTTAAACCCTGATTTGGTCGTTCCTCCGAATTCCAAAGATTCCCAGATTTGTGCATGATAACGGAACATGATGCCCCAAGATTCACGTGACCATATTCTGCAAAAAGATGGAGGGTTGCATTGAAAAATTGCCGATACACTATTTCCCCGACAGTCTAGCAAGACCTACCATGATGTGATATGCTTTGGACCTAGCACCAAGTCGTTAGTATCTCCAGGGTACGAAGATGAAACCTGATGCAAGCTTCAAGGAATGTGCTTTGAGGTGTCTGTGTTTAGCGACCCAGGTGCAGCCTCCCGTAGATGAAGAGGAAAGTGACTTCTATGCCACCTTTCTTATTTCTTCTTTGATAAGGTGTTCGGGAAAATGAATGCCAGATTTGAAGACTTTATGACAGTCGAAAAGAGAATCGAACATGCACTCCGAGACCTAAGTTTAAAAAGACCATACATGCCTGGGAGTAGAAGGAAAGAAAGAGATAAATGGGTACCACTTTCGAAGGTTCGCGTGTCCGTAAAAGAAGAAGACAGATTGACACCTCGAGGTCATCAAGGAAAATTCTTCGGACGAGCGCAAATTTGGAAGTGTTCGGAGCATCCATCTCAGATATATGGCCTCATTTGGTAGGGGTCATTATCTTGCTCCTAGACCGATGAAGATTGCACCTGATCTATCTGCCCATAGTTTTGACTCGAGTAGCACATGCGAATTCCATATAGGGGCACCGGGGCATCCCACCAGAAAATGTAGACCTTTATTGGAGGAGATCAAGAAGTTGATCAATGATGAGACCTTGACACAAGAGCTGATCCAGTAGTGGAGGACCAAGGATGAGGGGCAAGTCTGCATAGTGCTGAGGAAGCCAGAGGTGTCTCTACATTAAAAGACTTTCCTAAAGTAATACAAGGAATCAACTTTACTACCTGTGGCCCTCATGTGGTAAAGATCTTTTGTGAAAGGGCATGTTTGTTGATTTTTATTCCAATGAAGAACACATTTCGCTTAACATACAATGTTCTTGAAAGCACATAGATGTATGTTTTCTCGCCGTTGTAGGAAACTGAATGTCAATTGCAAGATGTGACATTAGATGGATGTTGTGACAACGATAATGTGTGATCTTCCCTACCAGACTCTGGTCAGCAAAGCAAGATTACTACTCTTTCGATGATGTTCAAGGACGAAAAAGCTCCAAATGTCAACCATGTAGAGTTGCTTGAAATTGAAACTCTAGGCATAATCTTCTAGGTAGTAAAGAATTAAAAAATAAGAATTAAAAAAGAGAAGAATTGAAGGAAAAAAGAAGAGAAAAAAGGAAGAAAAAGAAAAAAAGAAAAAAAAAGAGAAAGAAAGAGAAAAAATAATAAAAAGCACTCTCATGTTCGAAACCTGGTAATATGCTTGTTCGGATAAGAGTGTGGGAATTTTGGGGCACTCCGCTGAAGCGATAAGGTGGCAATACACCATCCAATTCAAGAAACCTTAGCTTCATGAATGATGGTAATATTTTCAAATCGTGACTATGCCGAGTAACTTGGGGCAATGTTGTTTGCTCCATCATTGTCCTCAAGACAAATGAATGTGACGAATTGATTTCCTCAAATAATGATAAAAGCGTAAAAAGAGAAAAAAGAACAAAGAACAAAGGAAGAAAAAGGGGGAAAAGAAAAAGAAAGAGAAAGAAAGAGAAAAGAAAATAGAGAAAAATAAACGATAGCATAGGTAAAATTAAAACTCGCACCACCTAGAACTCTATTCTTAGAGTAATATTTCTGCGCTCGAGTGGTCATACAAGCCCACCCTTTTTAGGGGCGGAGCAGATAATGAGAATTGAGAAAGAGTAGTATTCTGCAGCAACGCGGTAATCATGAGGGTGAACCGAGTCACCTGGGAAGATTTCACAGCCTTGAATTACTGAATGGTTGAATATAAGACGTTCTTGCACTTGATATCCAGAGCTCATATTATGTGATTTCAAGATCATGTATGTTAATCTAAATGATACCCTTCAGTGGAATGCCAATCAACAAATTAACAAGTTAAAGCAACAAATATTTCCATGTATTACTTCAGAGATAAGATCCAGAAAACAAGGTTGTTGATATTATTGGAGCACCTAACCAGAAATGACCCAACAATGTATAGGATGAAGATGATGACAAGAGCATATGTGTCAGACAACTCAAGAACAAGAAGCGGGTTTCAGCCATGATGCCTTGGTTGGTTCAAGAAAATGAAGGACGAACCAGGACGAGAATGAGATTACAAAATACGGGGGACGGTAAAAGGTAAACATTGAGTCTCCAAAGAATTAAAGCACAGGGATCAAGAAATGGTTCCCATCAAGAGGCAGCAAGAAGATTGAGATTAAGTTCATAACATAGAAGCATTTTGCTCACCCCGATGACGAAACTAACAAATGCTCAGAATGTTGGCTCAAAGGAATTGGAAGGTAGCCGAGCTCATGATAGAGTGGGGCAATGCAGAACATGAAGCATTGTAAGAATCTCTGTACATGCATGATATAGAGTTTCTTTGTGAAGCGGGTAGAGACCCCGAAGAAGAAAGGCAAATGCTCGTGCAAAAGAACAAGAGCGAGTGCTCATTTAACAAAAATTGACAGAAATAAAGATCAAAACTGAGCATACTGCAAAAAAAAGGAAACAGAGAAATCTGAAGAATGACTTTTCAGGGCATAGGATTTTAAAACATGTCTAAAAATAAAAAGAAAAAGAAAAAGAAAAAGAGAAAGAAAAAAAGAAAGAAAGAAGAGAGATAAAATTATATCGCGAAATGGTTAAAAGACATGAATCAGATAAATAACTAATCAAAGGGCATACTGCAACAGAAGAAAAGAAAGGAAATCTGAGAAATAACCTTCCAGAGCGTAAGACATTAGAACAGAAAAAGAGAAGAAATAAGAAAAAGAAAGAAAAGAGAGTGAGAGAAAAATGATGATAAAAAGAGAAAAAGAAGAAGAAAGAGGTAGAAGAGAGAAAAGAGAGAAGAAAAAATAGAGAAAAAAGAAAAGAAAATGAAGAAAAACAAAGCACGACATTGCATGCATCATATAGATAGATGCATGTCAATTTTTGCTTGTTTTTAGATAGGTATTTGAAGAATTGTCAAAGAATTTACTAAAGAAAGAAAAGATCGGCAGCCATAGCAGCGTGAAGCCAGATGTTAAATCCTTCGGGTCATCGGTAAGTCCTTCAGGCACGGTGTTATGTCATTCGGGCCACCATTAAGTCTTTCGAGCATGGTGATAAGTCCTTCGGGCCATCAGTAAGTCTTTCAGGCATGATGCGACAGCCATAGTAGCGTGAGGCCAGACGACGGTAGCCATAGTAGCGTGAAGCCAGATGTTAAATCCTTCGGGTCATCGGTAAGTCCTTCGGGCACGGTGTTAAGTCCTTCGGGCCACCATTAAGTCTTTCGAGCATGGTGATAAGTCTTTCGGGCCATCAGTAAGTCCTTCGGGCATGATGCGATAACCATAGTAGCGTGAGGCCAGACGACGGTAGCCATAGTAGCATAAAGCCAGATATTAAATCCTTCGGGTCATCGGTAAATCCTTCGGCCATGGTGTTAAGTCCTTTGGGCCACCATTAAGTCTTTTGAGCATGGTGATTAGTCATTCGGGCCATCAATAAGTCCTTCGGGCATGATGCGAAAGCCATAGTAGCGTGAGGCCAAACGACGGTAGCCATAGTAGCGTGAAGCCAGATGTTAAATTCTTCAGTTCATCGGTAAGTCCTTCGGTCACGATGTTAAGTTCTTTGGGCTACCATTAAGTCTTTCGAGCATGGTGATAAGTCCTTCGGGCCATCAGTAAGTCATTCGGGCATGATGCGACAGCCATAGTAGCGTGAGACTAGATGACGGTAGCCAGAGTAGCGTGAAGCCAGATGTTAAGTCCTTCGGGCCATCAGCAAGTCCTTCGGGCACGATGATAAGACCTTCGGGCCACCAGTAAGTCTTTCGAGCATGGGGATAAGTCCTTCGGGCATGATGTGGCAGCCTTAGTAGCGTGAGTCCAAAGATATCAGTAGCCTTGTAAAAGAGAGAGAGAGAGAGAAAGAAAAAGGATAGAAAAAAGAGAGAAGAAAAAAAGAAGAAAAAAAGAGAAAAAGAAAAAGGAAAAAAGGAGCAGGAAAAGAGGGAAAAAGAAGAAAAGAGAAAAAAGAGAAAAGAAAAAATTGAAGATAAATGTTATATAAAGGAGAAGCCTACGTTTTTGAGCCCCCAGTGAAAGGCTCCATTTAGGAAGAGCCCTAACTCCAGAATCTCAAAGAATGACTAAATGTGAAGAAGTTCTATATAGGGAGAACTTACGAGCCTGAAGATTCGGCCGAGGAAAAGCAGAGAGTTCTAGAAGAACACGTGATTTTGAAGTCGTGAGCGGGGAAGTCGAATAAAAATGAGTGTTTTTGGTCTTTGCTATGTTCTCGTTTCACAAGAACAAGCAAAGAGGGGCAACTGTAATCACTCATTTTTATCCAGTTTGTGAATATTGTTAATATAATAATTAAAGGGTATTATTATTGCATGTGGGCGTGTTATACTATGTGTTTATGTACGTGTGATTAATATGTGCGTAAAATATGTGTGTGATAGGTGAGTGCACGTATATTATACATATTATGTATGTGTTATTAAGGTTTGATAATATTTATTAGAGATATTAATATGTTATATGTGTATTTTATATTGCATGAATGTTTGTATTAATATATTATGTGTATGCACGTATTAAGGTATGTATAAGTATTATATGTGTGTAATTTATGTATATAATGCGTGAATGTGTATGTACAAATATAAACATGTATGTTATTTATTAGTTATATTATTATTAACATTGCATGTATTATATAAGGTATGTATGTATATTATGTATGATCGTTCTAACGTATTTGCATATGATGTATGTATGTGCATGTATTAAATTATAAAGTTAATTATTATTATTATTATTATTATTATTATTATTATTAGGTTATATAAATATGAAAGTAGATTATAAATAAAACCCATGTTATTAGAGTCCAACCCATTTACATATATAAAAATGGGTCTAAATTATTTTACACAAGTCTCAACCAGCCAAAACCCAAGCCTATCCAACTAACCAAAAACCCTAGAACCATATCTAACATCCCTTCTTCTCTTGCAGCTGTCTCCCTCCCAATCGTTGGATTAAGATTTGATCCAACGATCTAGATGACACTAAGATGATCCAACTGGCCACGTGTGTTAGACGCCCAGACCGTTCGGTTGCCACACACGCGTATGATCCACGCGTAGACCCTTTGATCTCCCACGCGCGCGTGCATCCCACGCGCGCGTGCATCCCACGCGTCAGAACTCCTTGGCTATTGAGCTCCACATGTCGCGATCTGGCGCAGTCCCACCCGTTCGAGATTTCATCTGAACCGTTTATTCTTCAAGTTATCTCAGCCGTTGGATCAAATTTGATCCAACGGTCGAGAATGCCTCTGACCGAGAACATCACCACCATAACTTTCTCCATGCCGGCACCACTCCACCGTACCACCAGCCCAACCACCGCGTCAAGTATCACAGAAACATCAAAAAAGTAGTTTGTCGGTACCAAATATCAGGGAAAATATGTATTTTATGTCCTATTTTCTACTAAAAGACTAGAGATTAGAATGCATGTATAAAACAAGAAATTTGTAAGAACAATAGGGGATATCAACAACCCATTTTCGAAAATAAGAAAGGGTCCAGTTTTGAGTTGTAATTTTTTCTCTACTACCGTCTCTTACATGCATCAAAATAAGAACAGTAATAAGAGAGGGGTTTAAATGTTTTACCTTCTTACTGTCGGCCTCCCATCATCAGTGATAAGCCGCATCAGTTTCCAAAACTGAACATGGTGAACTGAAAAAAAGAGGTGTTTTTAGGGTATCGGTTCAAAAAATAGGCTTTAAAGAGAGAGTTTATTTTCAAAAGTGATGTCTTTCTTTCCTAGATCTAAGGCAGAGTATGCTCGTTTTCCTAAAATCTCGAGTACTATTTGGTTTCTGAAAAAAAGGCGTTTCGTTTTTGGGCTTGGGTGCGATGTCCAGTGGTGCTTGACAGTGGCCGGAGTGGCCAGCTACCACCGCGTTCTGAGGAAGGTTTGAGTGGCTGAGGGTTTGGTTTAAAATATAGAGAATTTGAGGTTATCCAAAACAATAAAAGGGTGATAAAAGGTTTAAAGTTTGGCTTTCGGATGTGTTATATAGAGACTTAAATTTTTTAATGGTCTAACTCTATCATAAGGACCCCGTGTTCTTCAACTTTTCAAAATTGTCTAGCCGCACGACAGATTTACAACTCCAGCCCCTTTTTTCAAAATCTTTCAATTTAATCCCCAAATTTAGCCAAATCAATTTCACAGTGGCAAAATTACACCCTAAGGACCTCCGCGTTTTGGATGTTTTCATTTTGAGCTTGCCCCTTGGGTATTTTACAACATGAGTCCCTTAAAGTTTTATTCAGTTTGCAGTCTTATCCCTAAATTACATTTTTATTGCTTTCGATTTCGGTTCTCTATTTAGTTTTATTTATTTTCATTCCCTTAGTAAATTCTAAATATTCATGCCATTTGTTATGTTTTAGCGTGTTTTAACATGTTTTAATATGTGTTTTATATAATATATTAATTTATGTTCTTATAATATTTATGTTAAAATATGTTGTTTCATGTTCTATGTTTAATTTATTCGTTCGAATTTTACGTCCTCCTTTTTACATGTTCTGTTGAATTTAATGTGTACATTCATGTTCGTGGTAGCATGCCTTTTTTTGTTTGTTTCGTATTTTAAGACACATGTTAATCTATGATTTTTTAGTCATGTTAATGTCATGCTTGTGATGTTCGTTTTATGTCATAAATTGCATATCGGTGTTGTGGTTTGGTTCATCAGTTTTAATATCACGTGCCATATCATGTTTCCATATTTTATTTCATTTGTTCGCGGTGTATATGTGTTTGTCTCGTATGTTACGTTTAGTTTAATTTGTATGTTATGCTTGTAAGTTCACATGAGTTTTTTAATCCTCTTTGCATTTTAGGTTTATATGATAGTGTGACATTGTTTGTTGATATTAATGTCCTTTTTAATTGTAGCGATGTTTTTCCTCGCTAAAAAATGATGTTTTTTATTTTGTTTTTTTTAATATTTTCTTCCGCGTGGGATTTTAGAAGAAACCCGTATTTTATTTAAAAATGGAGTCGCCACCGGCCACTCAAGGTGGACCGGACACCGTGAAAAACCAGAGATTTAAAATTGATGAGTTCGGGAGTCGGTTACGGATGGGGAATGATTAGCACCCCCACACCGCCCAAAATTGATACTTTAATAATTACCGCTTTATTAATATTAAACTTTCCAGATTAAAGTGACGATTAGATTAAAATTCGGTTATAAGTGCTAGTAGATTTTAAAGGGCCCCGTTATTCGAGAGTAAACGCCCAACCACTATCACTACGCCTGATACTGGCCCCATTTACGCTCGAATAAAAGGGCACCGCATTGACAAAATATATATCCAAAATGTAACTTTAAAACACGGCAAACATAAATAAATACAATACAGTAAAAATATTAATATAATAAAATACTAATCTAACTTACATAAATATTAATCTAACTTAAAAAATTAAGGTAAAATATAAAATATTTAATATTTATTTTTTGCTAGAAAACTATATATATGTTTAGTTGATAATTTATATATACATATATATATATATTCCTTTTACACAAACAAGCGTTTATTATCATTGTTTATGTACATTATAATTAAGTAAAACATTATATATTATCTTACAAACATACACAAAGCTATGGATACATACGTATAAAATATATATATAAATATTATTCATAGATGAAAAGACATAAATATGTATGTACCTATATGTTATATATAATATGTAATAAACTACTTTATGGTAATAATAATAATAATAACAATAATAACAATAATAATAAACACAAGGCATGAACTAAGCTAATATGTAAAACATGTAAATAACAAAATAAGGACTAAAATGAAACAAGTGCAAAATTTATGAGCATAAATTAAAACTAACATAGATAAAAGCTGGAAATTCAAATGCTAGAGTGAAGTGACTGAATTAAAGTAAAACACAAATTAAAGGCCACAAAAGAAGGATGATATTAAACACACGAAACAACATAGAAGGACTAAAAATACAATTATTCCAGAACATAAATGAAAACGAGAAAGAAAAGGAGGGACCAATGACGTAAATTTCCCATTAAAAATACGCGGATCCTCTCCAGGTATCCGGATCACAGCGGCTCGGGTCGCTTCAAAACGACGCCATTTTTGGCTTACCGGTTTAAAAGGGTTTAAAAAATTAATACACGTTATTTTTTCAGATTAAATAAAAAGACCTAAACCTAACTCTCCTCTCACACTCCATTTCAACTGAAACGACGGCCGCCAGACTTCCTTCTCCACTCGACGCCGATCATCAGCAAAGGCCTCACGGCGTAGATGGCACGGCGACCAGGTAAGATTTTAAACCCATTTTCTTAACTGAAAATATAATAAGAATGTTTGATTTTTGAAACTAAAAAATGTTTTTGGGTTTTGATTTAAAAGCTTAAGGATGCGAAAGAAGAAGATTGGAACTTCGATCTCAAAGATTTCTTATTTGATCAACACTTACAATTTTTTTTACTGAAACTCTGATTTTTTTTTATCTTCCTCCCCTTTTTCCAACTGTTTTTTCGAACAAAAAAAGCCCCCCTGTTACAAGATTTTTTTCGGTTTTATAAACCAATCTTTAATAACAACTCTCATTATTTTAATCTGATGCAGATCTTTGGTGATGGTTGTAATCCCGGATCTTTGGGGATGTTGCCGGGTTGGTAAGGTTAGGGGTATGGGTATTGTCTGGTTAGTTTGACAAAGGGTTTAGGGTTGATTTCATTTAGGGATTTTGGTTGGATTTGGGATTTTGGTGGTTACAGTTTGGGGTTGGTCGCCGAAAATGGCGAGCGGCGGCGGTGGATGATCGGCGACAGAAGGTGCGGCGGCGGGTGGATTAATGGCATTAGGGTTAGGTTTTTTGGTTTTGGGCCGGGTCGGGTTAAGTTTGGATCTGGGTCGGTTTAGTTTAGGGTTTGATTTGGGCTACCGGGTTTTCGGGTCTAAACGGGCCATTACAGTTGCCCCTCTTTGCTTATTTTTGTGTAACAACAATAGAGCAAAGACTAAAAATGACCCGTTTTGTCTTGTCCGGCTGCGCTTCTTCCCTCTTGATACATGTCTTTTTTCTTCGGTAGATCTTCTTTCTCTTTGATGCAAGTCTTTTTTCTTGTCTTGGTTGATCTACTTTGTCACTCTTGTGGAAGCAAACCCTTCAAAATGGGGGTTGTCTGTTGGGGAGCAAAATGAGTTCAGCTTGCTACATTATTGACGACGATGATACCTATAGAAGATTTGACCCAACTACAACATTGACGAAGAAACAGGGTCTACAAAATTTGATCCAGCTGCAACACTGATGAGGAGGCAGGATCAAAAACTGACAACTTTTCCTCCTTTTTTTGTTTGTTTGTTTTTTTGTTGTTTTTTCATCATGATAATACGAGAGTAAAAATGACCTGGCTACAACACTGACGAGGAGACCGAGTCGAAAGATAGATGTTGGACCCCACTACTCCATCAACAGAGAAGTAAGATCGGAGAACGTTGGTAACATAGATTCAACCACCCCATCAGCGGAGGGGCTGGATCGGATAATGGCAACCTGGGACCGGCTACACCATCAGCGGAGAGCAGGATCAGAGGACGACTGCAACTTGGACCTAGCCACTCCATCAGCGGAGGACTAGATTAGGCGATGAAAGTTAAATTTTTTTTTGAATTTTTCATTTTTCTTTTCATTTTTTCTTTCATTTTTCTTTTTATTTTTTCTGGTTTTTCTTCTTTTTTCTCTTTTTCCTCTTTTTTTTACTTTTACTTTTTCTTTATTTTTTCTATTTTCTCTTCATTTTCTTTTTCTTTTTCATTAATAAAAAGGACTTGAAAATCAGTAGAGTTGGATCTATCAACGGAGAAGCAGGACATTATCTGGAACCTTACTACACCATCAACGGATAAGTAGGACAACAGCAACTGGGACCTAGCCACTCCATCAGCGGAGGACTGGATCGGATAATGACGACCAATAATCGGCTACACCATCAGCGGAGAGCGAGATTAGAGGGCGACGAGAGCTTGGACCTAGCCACTTCATCAGCGGAGGACTAGATTGGATAACAACGACCTGGAACCGGCTACACCATCAGCGGAGAGCAGGAACTGAGGACGACGGGAGCTTGGACCCGGCCACTCCATCAGCGAAGAGCAAGATTTGATAATGACGACCTAAAACATGATCAGATGACGACGATAGCTTGTACCTAGCCACTTCATCAGCAGAGAGACTAGATCGGATAATGATGGACTAGAACCGGCTACACCATCAGCGGAGAGTAGGATCAGATAATGGCAACCTAGGACCGGCTACACCATCAGGGGAGAGTAGGATCAGAGGACGACTGCAACTTGGACCTAGCCACTCCATCAGCGGAGGACTAGATCGGGCGATGAAAGTTAATAAATTTTCATTCATTTTTCATTTTTTTGATTTTTTTCACTTTTTTTTTTTTTTTTTTGACTTTTGATTTTTTGTTTTTTTGATTTTTTTATTTTTTCAACTCTTGATAATTTTTTTCTTGAACTGTACAAAGAAGTAAGACTCGAGAAGAATTGGGTCTGGTTGCACCGTCAGCGGAGAAATAAGACCTGAATAGAAATTCGATCTGCTTGGAGAAAGGTTCATATATGTTGCACCATCAACGGAGAAACGAGATCTTCAGGATGTCTATACTGTTGCACCATCAGCGGTAAAGCAGAATCTGGAAATTGTTGGCCTATCAACAATGTCGAAGGCAAGATCTAACAAAGGCTACTTCTGCTGCTCTACTGGCGGAGAGGTATGACCTACGATGAAAAAACATTAATCAGTAAATGTTCACAAAATTTTGCCACTGTTACCTTTTATTGATGTTTCATCATCCTTTTTGTGTTTGGCCTCCTCTAAGACTAAGGTTGGTTGTCGTGTTGTTGCCCCGATGGCTGAGGTTCTTTGGTTTATTTCGAACTTGTTTGTATGTACTAGCAAAAATGCATGAATTTTAAGCCTAAATGCATGTGTCTATCCTAAATGCAAGGTGACTTTAGTGTATGCACTGAACATAGATGTGTGACGTATGCAAGATGATTTAATGCAAGATGAATGCAACTAAATGCATGAATGTGATATGATTTTTCTTGCCCTCAAAGGGATGCCCCTGACGCCTCACTGGTCTCGTCAGGATCTAAGTTTTTTCATGTGGCGGTGCTCCGACTTTATCCTGAGTTCTATCAGTTTTCATCTGAGTGGATGCCCCAAAATTGTGTTCATTTCATGACATCATCTGACACTGTTCTCGTAATATTTTTTAAACTTTAGGGTGATGTATTTTGGATATTCAAGACTCATATATGAACAAAAGATGTTTGCATTGCTATTTGTAGTTTTGATCCCTTACAAAATACTCTCACCACTATTGTACTTAAGTCGGTGAGGTTGGTTTACAAAAAGTATTACTCTGAAAGTGATAAAAACTACAAGGGGACCTGCTATGGTCAGGACAATACAATACTTAACATGGTCCAGTTCAAAAACCTTCAACCCACCCTCAGTTGGCATCTTCATGCTTCGGTAAAGGGTTCCCACTTATGGCTGGACTGGTAGGGTTTTCAATACTTATAACACCGAGCTTGAGGTACCTTTCTATCAGCCTCTTGAAGCCCCAACAATTTTCAATCATGTGGCCCACCTGTCCAGCGTGATATTCGTAACTTGCGTTAGGATCATACCACTTAGGGAATGGGGGTTGCGTCGGAGCCTGGTGGAAAGGTACCACTATATGGGCTTTTAGCAGTTCCTTATACAGATCTCCGTACGACATCGGGAGGGGAGTGAACTCTATCTTCTCAGTGCCCTTCCTTTGACCAGAACCTTGGCTTGAGGCAACGTGAGTACTTGGCACGACCTTAGTTCGCACAACTGTCCTGGGCTTGGAATAATTTGCATTGTAAACTCCCGAAGAGTTCACTTCCTGGTCTTTCCTTCCATGGTAAGGCTTCTTATGGGACGAACCTCCATCGGCAATTTTGCCAGTCTTGAAAGCATTCTCGATGAGCTCACCGGATAACACGAGGTCGGCAAAATTGGTAGTCGCGTTGCCTATCAAGCGACCCAAGATCGGACCCTCTAAAGTTTGTACAAATGTGACCACCGTCTCCCTCTCACTGAGCGGGGGTTGGACCTGAACTGCTATATCCCTCCAGCGCTGAGCGTACTGCTTGAAGCTTTCATTATGCTTTTGTTTCATCTATTGTAACATCCACCGGTCTGGCATCATGTCATTTACGTGTCGGTATTGCTCCAAAAAAGCTTTTGCCAAGTCTCTCCAGGATTTGATATGATGTCGGCTCAATTGATTATACCATCGGACAGCAGATCCCGATAGACTGTCTTGGAAGCAGTAAATTAACAGCTTGTCATCTCGGCCGTATCCTGTCATCTTCCGATAGAACATAGTGAGGTGAGCGCGATGACAGCTTGTTCCGTCGTATTTCTCAAACTCTGGGACCTTGAATTTATGAGGTAAAACCAAATCTGGGACAAGACTGAGTTCATTGGCATCGAATCCACTAAAGGTATCCTCTACTCCCATAGCCTCTAGCTTCTCTTCGAGTCTCTTACATCGATCTTCGATTTCCTTTGAAGCTTCTACCTTCGGCCCCTTGGTCTCAAACAGATGATCCATTTCTGAAATAAAATTTTCAGCTTGATTGCCCTCGATCTTAACTTCTGATGCAGATGGATGATTTATAGGGATCGAAGTACCGACCTGGTGTAGATGAGACTTTCCCCGTGAAATGATCACCTGGGGTTGAGTTTCTGGCTGTATCCTGGTTTGAATGGGCGTGAACCCCGGAGGATATATAAGATCCTCGTCCCCAGCAGTGGGTCTAGGATTTGCAGTGGGATTTACAACAGAGGCCTCTCCAGGCTCGGGAAGCTTCAATCCCAGCATTTGTGCCATTTGGCCCAGCATGTCTTGTTGTGACTTTGCAAGTTGTTCCCTTATATCTTGTTGGACTCTCACCAACTGTTCCTCAACATGCTTGGCTATGTTCGCTTGCAATTCTTTTTGGTCTTGCTCGATTTTTTTCAATCTTTCATTGTTCACCATCTTTGTTTTGTACCGGGTTCCGTATGGATGCTGAGCTGACTGATCTTCTGCTTTATCCAGTATCACTGTCATAGGGCACCCCTAGAGTCAGCTTTCTCATTTTGAAAACGAATGTATATGCATGCAAAATGTGTCCTAAATTGATGCAATGCAAAATCAAGATTGTGATGATATTGTGCAATGATGCAGGTGAAATCAATGTGATGAGAATAAAATGGAACGGGTTAGTACCAAATGAAAAATAGAGTAATAAAAAAACTATACATAAACAAGAAAGAAGGCACCAGAGCCTAAATAGGGTGACCACTAACGGACAGAGTACTAATACGGCTCTAAAGGGTTGGCTCCTACGGCTCACAATATGCAGTTTTGGTACTAAGAGGTACCCGAATTGTCTTTGCTGTCATCTACTAAGAGTAGCAAGGCCCCCGACCATCACCCATTATAGGCTCCTTTCAACCAGGTTCAATTCAGGGGACCCATTTGCTTATACCCATACGAAGGAACGATATCCTCACGAAAGTATAAGGTACTCGAGCCTCGAAGGTACTTGCTAGGCCCATACGGGAGAACGATATCTCCATAAAAGCATTAGCGTTTCCCCCCACATAAAAAACGAGTTTATATGCCATATTTTAAATGCGTTAAAATAAACGCGCAATTGTAACCTAATGTTAATTTAATAGTCACCTTAATCTAGAATTTCCGATATTAATACAGCGGTAGTTATTTAAAAAAGCTCGACTCTCATTTGTTTTTGAAAAACAAAAACCAACGGAGTCGCCATCTGTAGCGATGTTTTTCCTCGCTAAAAAATGATGTTTTTTATTTTGTTTTCTTTTTGAAAATATTTTCTTCCGCGTGGGATTTTAGAAGAAACCCGTGTTTTATTTAAAAATGGAGTCGCCACCGGCCATTCAAGGTGGATCGGATACCGTGAAAAACCAGAGATTTAAAATTGATGGGTTCGGGAGTCGGTTACGGATGGGGAAGGATTAGCACCCCCACACCGCCCAAAATTGGTACTTTAATAATTACCGCTTTATTAATATTAAACTTTCCAGATTAAAGTGGCGATTAGATTAAAATTCGGTTATAAGTGCGAGTAGATTTTAAAGGACCCCGTTATTCGAGAGTAAACGCCCAACCACTATCACTACGCCTGATACTAGCCTCATTTACGCTCGAATAAAAGGGCACCGCATTGACAAAATATAGGGACCAATGACGTAAATTTCCCATTAAAAATACGTGGATCCTCTCCGAGTATACGGATCACCGCAGGTCGGGTCGCTTCAAAACGATGCCGTTTTTGGCTTACCGGTTTAAAAGGGTTTAAAAAACAATACACGTTATTTTTTCATATTAAATAAAAAGACCTAAACCTAACTCTCCTCTCACACTCCCTTCATTTCAACTGAAACGATGGCCGACAGGCTTCATTCTCCACTCGACGCCGATCATCAGCAAAGGCCTCACGGCGTAGATGGCACGACGACCAGGTCGGGTTAAGTTTGGTGGTTATAGTTTGGGGTTGGTCGCCGAAAATGGTGAACGGCGGCGGTGGATGATCGGCGATAGAAGGTGCGGCGGCGGGTGGATTAATGGCATTAGGGTTAGGGTTTTTTTGGTTTTGGGCTGGGTCGGGTTAAGTTTGGATCCGGGTCAGTTTAGTTTAGGGTTTGGTTTGGGCTACTGGGTTGTAACGGGTTTTCGGGTCTAAACGGGTCATTACATTAATATATGCATATTTGGTGTCATATGACAAAGTGTCAAGTGCTAGTTTTTTTACGCTAGTATGTTGCTTTGATTTATTAGTTTATCGTCCTAGTTAATTATGTCATGCATGTTTTGCATTTGTTTTTAAGTTCAAGTATGTCATATTTAGTTAATTAATTTTGAAAGCATGTTTTTTTTTCATGATTATGTGCTTGTTTTGTGATATGTTATGTCCATGTGTTCAATTATTTTTCTTTATTTTGTAATTTTTTTAGGTTTTTTTATATTATGTCATTGTAAATTGTACGTTTTATGTTTTATTTTCTAAGATTGCATAATGGAATATAAATTGTCAATGCGACGCCCTTTTATCCGAGCGTAAACGGGGCCAATATCAGGCGTAGTGATAGTGGTTTGGGCATTTACCCTCGAATAATGGGACCTTTAAAATATACTCGCACTTATAACCAAATTTTAATTTAATCGTCATTTTAATCCGGAAAGTTTAATTTCAATAAAGCGGTAATTACTAAAGTTCCAATTTTGGGGGGGTGTGGGGGTGCTAATCCTTCCCCATCCGTAACCGACTCCCAAACCCACATTTTTTAAATCTCTGGTTTTACGGTTTCCGGCCTACCTAAGTGGCCGGTGGCGACTCCAATTTCTAAATAAAACGCGGTTTCTTTAAAACCCCACGGAAGACATTATTTTCAAAACAAAACAATTGATAAAACTCGTTTTTTAGCGAAACGGACATCGCTACAATAATATAAAAATATGTATTTTATACTTTAAAATAGTGAAATAATTTAAAGTATTATATATTAATTATTAATTATTTTTCATTTACTTCAAAAATTAATTTTTAAGAAATATTTTTGAAAAATACTTTAAAATTTTATCAAATAATGTTTAAAAGTCCTCAAATAAAGTTATTTTGGTTAAAATAAAATGCAAAAGGCCCTGTTTGGCAATTAGCTGATAGCGGATAGTATTAGCTGATTTGACTAGCGGAGTGCATTAGCTGATTGTATAAAAGTGTTTGGTAAAATTAACTGATAGTTGATAGCTGTTTGATTATTTGAACAAGCAAAATAACATATAAGGACACGATTATATTCAATACTTGTTTGAATAATTTATTAGTTATTATTATTTTGTATCAATTAATATTAATTATATTATAAAAATTATTTTTTCTTAATATCATTACTAAATATATATGAAGGATGTTAATATTATTTTTTATTTGTAAAATTATCTTTTTAATATAATTTTAATAATTATTAAATTTACATGTATATATTAATTTTTTATTTATAAAATTATATTTTGACTATAATTTTATTAATTATTAAATTTAGGCTTAAAGGTTTAATAAGCCCTTAAACTTTTTTTGCACCCAATTAAGCCCTTAAACTTTTTTTGCACACAATTAAGCCCTCAAACTCAAGAAAAAATCAATTTGGCCCTTTGACCAACGTTGACCGTTAAATTTAACGGCTTTTTTAAATCTTCTTAGCATGTGTCGCAATTGGATAATGCCACTTGACATTTCTAAGAATTTTTAAACTTTAATTTTAAAAAATATATAAAAATCCAAAAAATATAAAAAATCTAAAAATTTTAAATATATAAAAATACTAAAAAATATATAAAATATATATTTTTTAGATTTTTATATATTTTTCAATTTATTTTTTTATAATTGTATAATAATTTTTAATTTTTTTAATTTTTTAAAAATATTTTAACCTTTTGAAAAATTATTATTTATTATTTTTAAATAAATTTCAGAATTAAAAATATTTTTTTATATTTTTAAAATAATTTTCCAAAAAATTTTAGATTTTTTTTCAGATTCTTATATATTTTTTAAAAATTGAAGTTTAAAAATTCCTAGAAATGACAAACAACATTATCCTGTTGCGACACATGCCAAGAAGATTTAAAAAAACCGTTAAATTTAACGGTCAAAGTGCCAAATTGATTTTTTTCTTCAGTTTGAGGGCTTAATTGGGTGGAAAAAAATTAGGGGCTTAATTGATTTATTTGCAAAAGTTTAAAGGCTTATTTAATGGTCAACGTTGGTCAAAGGACCAAATTGATTTTTTTTGAGTTTGAGGGCTTAATTGGGTGCAAAAAAAAATTTAGGGGCTTAATTGATTTTTTTGCAAAAGTTTAAGGCATATTAAAACCTTAAGCCTTAAATTTATATGTATAGATTAATTTATTATTTATAAATTTATTTTTTAATTTGATTAATTATTCAAATTTATGTTATTTAAAAAATTATAATTATCAAGGACAAAAAAGTCTTTACAAATTTTTTATCCAAACTTCTAACTCAAAAAGCTCCTAAAGTGAGCTTTTTCAAAATAAGAGGTTTCACCATAATCCGCTATTATAATAATGTATTTACCAAACATCTAAGTTAGCAGATTTGACTGGTCAAACCTCTAAAAATACTTCAAACCTCTAATTTTGACTCAAAAAACTATTTACCAAACAGAGCCAAAATCTCAAAATTTTAAGGTTGATATGGAAATCCGATAATTAAAATTAACCAAACTGAAAATCAATAGTTTATTAAATTTGTTTTCCAAATCGAACCGAACCGTAAGACTTGTTCATGTTTTTTTTTTTTTTGGATTTGTCTCCTTAATATGGATGGCAATCCCATTCTTTTCCAAGTCTTGCTGGACTGGACTCACTCTTCCTGTTACTTGCTTATCCATGTTTCATGTGGTTCTACCAGTAAGGCCTAGTAAATGTAACTTCAACTGGGTTCTACTAACAGACCCAATAAGAAGCTAAGTAGCTTGAAGGGGAAAAAAATCATATATTTTTTTTCATCCAATTGAGTCCTTAAAATCTGACGTCATAATCATGTAATTTAAAATTCATAATGTATAACTATTTTATATATATAAATAAATTTCAACCATTATATATATATATATATATTAATAAATACAATATTATGGATCAACATGATAGATATATCATATTAAATTAAATATTTATATCCAATACACAGGCAGTAAAAACAAAATTTTATACAAGCGCCTTAATTTTAGGGTTTAAGGTTAGATTTTAGGGTTTAAAGGTTAGGGGTTTAGGTTTATGGGTTTAGAATTTATGTGTTGTGGTTAGAATTTAGGGTTCAGAGGTTAGTGTAATATGATAGGGATTTATGTTTTAACCTATATACCCTAAATTATAACCTCAATCCCTAAATTCTAACCATAATCTATCAATTCTAAACCACTAAACCTATACCCCTAACCTTTAAACCCTAAAATCTAACCATAAATCATAAAACTAAGGCGCTTGTAAAAACATTTTGTTTCCACCGCATGTGTATTGAATAATTCCTCTTAAATTAAAAGTTAACATGCAAGACAAATACAATTATATTAACAAATTCAACAGTCGGACTACAATAATATTAAACGTACAAAAAGTTATTGAAAGATGTAAAATCACTCTAGTTTTACACTTATGTAAATGAATCTCTCCTTATATAAAAATGTACATTATAGCATTAATAGTTAGAAAAAAGCTTTGATACACAGGCCGTGTAAATTAAAGTTTACACGTATCTTTTAGTTTTAGGGGTTAGGGTTTTAGTTTAGGGTTTAAAATTTAGGGTTTACAATTTAAGGTTAGTGTTTAGAATTTAGTGTATAGGATTTAAGGTTTAGGGTTTAGTTTTTTAGGGTTAGGATTAGAAATTTAGAATTTGAATTTTTATAGTGCAAATACACAGGCTTGTATAAAATTAGTTTTACACGGCCTGTGTATCAAAGTTTTACCCTAATAGTTATTGAATCTCTTAGTAATAATAAATCAAATATACAACATACATATACATATTTTATAATCGTAAGGTGGATTTAAATTATAGTTTCAATACATAAAAATAAAATTAATTGTTATATTTGAAATGAAGTACTTATAAAAACTTTAAAATATTTTGTATTCGTTTAAGTCCATCCCACCATGATTGATTCATATCTAGAAAAATTGTAACCTAAAAAGGTTTAAACACACAAAATAAGCCCGAAAACATCCAACACAAGTTGATCGAAACCCTAAAAACTCTGAATCCAAAGACCATGGGATTTAAAAGTATTTTTCTTTTCTTACATTTCAATCATGATCAGGGGCGAATCTAATTCAGTGTCTCCCAGGTCATATGACCTACCATACTTTCATACAATCACTATAGGAAGATTTCTCCTACAGCTTCCAAAAAATAGAAGATAGAAGCGAGAGCACTTACCGATTATTACAGTTTTTTTTTTGAGAAATTTGTGATCAGATATTTATCTAATTTCCACTCTTTCTATGATTTTCTCCTTAATATGAGAACTTCGACATCGGTGCCATTAATGATAAACGGTGGTAACAACCCAATGATAGAAATTCATTAGATTAACTTTCTTCTAACCCTCAACTAAACATGCTTTTTTTAAAGAATGAACAATGATGATAAATAAATTTTGACAGTGAAGTATTAATATAATCTCTCTTTTTTTCATTAGCTTTGTATATTTGGTGAACATTTTCTGTTTTAGTTTGCTTCATTTATTGCTTTTAATTTCCCTTTCATTTCATGGAAAAGACGAATAGCTTGAAGAATAGGCTTTGAGTAATATTAGAATAGGTAAGGGCTAAAGTCTTGGTAGGGTCATTTGTTGTTCTTTTTAAATTTTAGATATTGGATGAGTTTAAGGTACAACAATTTAATTTAAGATTAAAAAATGGCACAATCGAAATGTTAGAAAACATCCAACCAAAAATGATATTAAAAATTATAACATTTTCGTTGAGTGGTAATATTTTAGGTTGCGTGTTTTCTAACATTTCAAGTTGCACTATTTTTTAACCTTAAATTAAGGCTCCACACCTTAGACTCATCCTAGATGTTGAGACTCTATATTTGGATAACTTATTCAATTTACTATTGATTTACATGTAATTGTATTTATTGTTAATTGGTGAACTACTAAGATTAAATTTTTAGATCTGCCCATGATCAGGATTATACTATGTATAAAGCCTGACATAGGAGTATTTTATTACATATTTCATTAGATTGTTGGTGACAATAATATTCTTTTATTAATTTTTGTTTTCAATATTCTGATGTGATTATATGATAGTGTATGCTTTTTTTAATTTTAACCCTTTGAAACGCATACACATTATACGAACAAATTATTTGAATCTAAATCTCTTAAGAATAGGGATGTCAATTGAGCAGGGAGTGCGAAGGGTATTCTTCCCACACCCATCCCCGTCAAAAAATTTCATCTTCATCCCCGTCCCACGGCCCGCTACGAATATAAAATCTAAAATCATCTATGCCCCACAACCCGCAAGACTAAAACCATCCCGCCCCATCACCCACGTGGGACCTGAGACCCACCTAATCCCCTCTTTACCCGCCCCATGACTCATTCATATAATATATTTATAAATAATAGTTAAAAAATATAAATCAAATTTACCATGACAAAATATGAAATACATGTCATTCGGACTCCCACCACATATGTGACATTATTCTTTCTCTCACCATTTTTTTAAAATAATAATATACGAAATTAAATTTTGTACAACAAAAAAGTTTGGACTGAAAAGATACTAAAGGCTATTGTAAAAGACCGGAAATAGCATAAATAATATGTAAAATAATATTTCAATTGTTGTAACAAATAAACAATATCAAAAGAACTAAAAAGAAAATAACAATTAAAAAACCCTAAAAATAAGAACAAATACCAATAATATTTAAATAACATACAATACTAGAAAAATAAAATTAAAAAATAGAAGAATAACATACATATGATGAGGACTAAAGAGAAGAAAATAAACCTTAAAAAGAAGGCCTAACGACAATCAACAGTAAAAAAAGAAACCAATAAACATAAATGTTAAATGTATATATTTTCATAAATGTTCCAAGATAAGTCAATATAAATTATTTTAAACTTGACTCTGATTCAAACTGATATTCTAAAAAATATTTATATATTTGATCTGATCAATCTTAAACCCAATTATATATATATATATATATATATAACTTTTCATTAATATCCCAAGACAAGTCAATATGAATTACCTTAAATTTGACTATGATCCAAACTGATATTATATTTTTAATAATATTTATAATAACATGTTATAAGATTTGTTGCGGCGGGTGAGGATGATGCGAGGCGGGTACAAAGACATATTCATGCCTTTCCCACCACCCACAACGAATATAATTTTTATCTTCATCCCACCTCATAACCTATAAAATTTGTAACTATCTTTACCCAATTGAACGTGAAATAGGGCGAATTATCACATAACCTGCCTTATTGACATCCCTACTTAAGAATAACAATATTCCTTTTTTTTTTCTCTGGCCCTGAATGAAAACACTTAATGAATTCATTTAACATAGTGATTTATTTTTCCTTCTAATTTGTTTCTTTTTGTTAGGTAAAGCTTCCCCGCAGGGAAAGGACAGTGAGAATGAAACCTTAATTACCATGTCTGCACGCGAGCTCCGAACATGTTGTCCCGTAATTGATGGGGTTCCAGTTCCTTACATGATGATGTACACAGTGTTTTGATTGCAGCCCATTCTGGTTTCATTCGTAATGATGATTACAGTCATCTCATTCCCATCAATATGCTTGCCAAACGAAATGTTGGAGCAGTGCACGTCCGGACACTGCTAATAATAACAACCCCACAATTATGAATCCCATGGGGGTCATTTGGACTTGCATGCATATGAATGTTGCTCCATCGAGAAAACATTTGAGGTAGACAGGAGAATGAAACGCCATCACTAATGGCGAAAGCTTTAACGAGCGGGAACGGAATTAAGATTAAAAGTTGAGAGTAAAATATAAATGTTAAAAAGTAAAGAATAAATTTATAATAATAATTATTGTATGGTTTTGCTTTAATAGGAGTCTTAAGAAGAAAAAATATAAGTTATAATTTGATCAGCTTAGCTATGGAATTGAGATCATTATCGATAATCTTGTATTTATATCTTCATGGATATAACGGGCAGAAGATTGACACCATAAGTCATTTGGTGTGAAGTTTGTCATTTTTGTTAGGCGTAATGCTAAAAAATGCCTTTAACCTTTGATCGAATAATCACTTTGACCCTTTTTTAAAGTAATTTAACCCTCAAATTTTTATTTTTGATCAAAATGGTCTATCTGCGGATGAAAATTGTTAGTCAGCTAACGTTAAATGACTTAAAATAATGTGGCAAACCTACATGGCAGTACAGTTCGCGATAGCAATGCCATATAAGCAAATATGCTAACTTTACAGAATGACACGTCAGTAAAAAAATAGTTTTAGAAAATTATATAAAATATAAACTATTTTTCTTCTTACGTGTCATTTTGTCAAGTTATTGAGCGCCAGTTGACTAACAGTTTTCATTCACGGAGGAGCCATTCTGACTTAAAATAAAACGTTAAGTGTTAAATTATTTCAAAAAAATAATATGGGCCAAAGTGATTATTCACTCAAATATTAAGAAAATTTTTGGGCATTATGCCTTTTCTAGTGGTTGATAGAGTTGGTCATAAACGGAGCTGAACAAAGAGATGATTTGAACAGTCTAATGACATGACCAGAGTTGTGGTAGTTAATGATAAGTTGGTTAGGGATGTAGGTTAAAAGGTTAAAGATTTGTAAAGAGTTTTATTTTGTCAAAAATTCTATTAGCATCTTCTAGAGGATTTAATGGTTGAGTGATTAAATATAAAAAATAGTGACCAAAATGAAATTATCCTAAAAGTGGAGTGACCAATTGGGTTGTTTATCACTAAGATCATTAGGGATTTAATGTTTGGGCGACTAAAATGGACAATTTATCTAATGATAATAATTTAATTGAATTGATTTTCGGACAGACATATTGATAGTAGGGTGAGCAAAACTCAACTCGACCTAAAAATAGAAATTATCAACTTGACTTGTCGTGAAAAATACTTAACCCGACTTGTCTCGATTCGTAATTTCAAAAACCCACTCAAAAAAAAATTTAAATGAAGTTTGAGTTGTAAAATGAGATTTTGAATAACTTGAAATTTTCAGTAATTAGTGGATCAATTTCAAGTTCAAATCGAGACCCACAACTTTGCTAGATGTATATCGTATATGAAAAATATGAATATATATATATACATATATGAGATAAAATCCGATTATACAGTGTAAAAGTTTATAAATTTTATACGTTTTTGGGATCGTTAGATAGATGAAACGAATGGCTGAGATTAACAATAGAAAATATAAAGATTATCATTTGAAAAAAAAATAAAGAGTTAGATAGATGAAACGAATGACTGAGATTAACAATAAAAAATATGAAGATTATCATTTGAAAAAAAAAATAAAGAGCTAATCTCAGCTATTTATTTCTCCCATCCAGCGATCCTAACCCTCTATATATATATATATATATATATAATTATAAAAATTTGTTTAAATTAAACCAGTTGATAATGCACAAAATTTTTGTAGTGCATGTAAATCTCACATTGGGGTGAATGAGTCTCTAGAGGTTGACAAAGGGTCATTCTTTTTCCTCATTGTTGAATGATTAAATGACGATTTTTGCCCAAGCACCGCCGCTGCTCACTCGGGTCATGTTAAACATGTGTCTTTGAATTCTTTTTATTGTACTTGTCAGCATTAATATTTTATTTTTAATAATACATAATATCGGAATCTATTAGTATAACAACGTTATAAATATTTATAATTAAAATTAACATATTTTGACTTAAAAAATCAAATAATATTCGAATTAAAAAATAAAATTCATCAATTCAAATAATTTAAAAAGAAAAAAATTTCCATTTCAAAGAATGCACGCATTATTTTTCCCATTTCTAGAATGCACGCATTAAATGATGGATCCACCTTGACAAAAGTTGCATCATTTCTCCATTTTAAGAATGCACGCATTAAATGAGTAGGTTCGCACCGAAAATGATTTTCAAGGGCCGCCATAATTGAGTAATTGACCTCCCCCTCTGCATCGTTATTATCATTGGTACAGACTACAGAGGTTGAAAAAAGTAGTATGAATTTGGCTACACCAAATGCAACGTAAGATGATCTAAAATAGAAACATCAATAGTAATCCCTAACATGTATTTATAAATTATTAGCACCTGTCTTTCTCTTCCTTGTCAAGCAAATAAATAAAACACCTGAAAACATGGTCCCATGGCTAATGGCTTGGCCTTATTTCGAAGGTAATTTTATACAAATATTTTTTCAAATAATTAATTAGAAAAATAACTTTTAGATTTGATTATTTAAAAAAATAACTTTCTCGTCCACGTAAGGCGGCTCACTTTTTATAGGACGCGAGTTTAAAATTCACTTTTAATAAAATGTGAATTTTGTGTTAAGTAAGTTGATAAGAAAGAAAAAATAATAATTTATAGTTTTTTTTACACAGAACTCACTTTTAATAGGACGCGCGTGGACTAAAAAGGGTCATCTTTCTAAATAATCAAGTTTGAGGGTTATTTTTCTAATTAATTATTAAAAAGATAATACCTATTTCGAACCCGATATAATTAAAACAATTGTGCTAGTCTCCTCACATGCTAAGCATATTGGTTTCTTACATCCTAAAATTGCAGGGATAAACATTACAATTTACAACCATGTGCTATTCAAATCAAATCCCAAGTTCGAAATTGCATGTTTAAGAAAAGGCATGGTTTGTCTAGATGGAATTTTGCCTGCCTACTGATCAGTGATCAAAGCTGTCAAAAGAGAAGAAAGGTTCAAACTTGGAATAACCCATTGTAGGGACATGAAAGCAATTGGTTTTTCCAGTAAGAACAAATACTAAACAGTGGTTAAAACTGACTTAAGCTAATGAAAATGAAATGGTGCAGCCTGTTGGATTAAAATCCGTAATAGTGGGCACATATGTATAATGTATATTGCTATTTTAAAGTATGACACAAAATTAAGTGACCAATTATGTTAGGCGTGTCATGGGTATTAAAATGTCATGAAAATAAAAGTGTAGATACCATAAGATGTATTTATAATTCGATGAGGGGCAGAGTTATAAATACTTAATAGTTGATTATTAAATCAACTATATAAAGAGGTAGTGGTCCCCAAGAAATAGGTAAACTTGTTTTTCTCTCCTTCCCGTCGAGAGTTTTTTACGTCAAGAGAAAACCTATCTTCTTGGAAGATCAATACCAAAGATTTGGATTTCAACATCAAGATTCAAGGTTTTCATCTATCGATTAATTGAGTGCGCTTCCGCAATTCGATTCATTCAGTTTATTGTTCTTTATGATTTGACATGATAGATCCTGGGTTTAGATTTCATATCTGTTATGGTTTAATTTTAACAAGTGGCATCAGTGCCTTGTCATGTTGAATCATTGAGAATGAATTAAGTTTCTATTTTATATTGATTCGGTCTTAAAGTTTTATGGATTAAGATTTATATTGAAGTTTTAGGTTTTGATTAAGTATGAATTTAATATTTTAGGGTTTTATCGTATATATTTGTGCGATTTTGAATTATAAAATATCGCAATTTTAGTGATGTTTATTTTGAGTGTTCTATTCAATTTTTACTTCCCGATCAAGAACATAGTCGCTGGAATAAGGTAAAAATAATTGAATTCATGTTTAAGTTTTTATTGTACTGAATTTTAGATTTACTATGAATATTGAATTTGAGCCATACAATTGTAAATCCCCTTAATTTCAAAGCTTATAAATTGCATCATGTCATGAATTGATTAAGCTCATCAAATCTTATGATTTACATCATTTTGTAATTACCGATTAATTACAGTTTTAAATTTTACTGTAAAATTATGGTGGTTGCATGTTTAAGGTTTCTTTTAGAAACAATTAATGATTTGGGTCTTCCGGTTTCTAATTTGATTATTTAAATTATCTTATTCTTGGTTAATTTAAAAAGATATGAGTGAAGTCTTAGCTTCAATTGAAGTATATATATTTTGGATTATATAATTTCGGTATTGATTTAAAATATGGTTTTTTATTTCTCTGACATGAAACTTGTTCTTATTTAGATTATGTGAACTATTTTTAATTTTGGTTATTAGGTTATTATGGATATATTAAAGTTTTATGTGATCACTGTATGAATTAAAATCATTTATATGATACTTTTGTTTTTGGCTTTTAGTTAAAATTGAATATTTTGAATTCGACTTTGATTTTGGTAAACAATGCTTAAGGTTTAAGACATTTTTTTAAGAAACATTCAAAGATTTAGTTTTTTTTTTATTTTTGATAGCCCCATTTAGACAACCTTATTTTGGGTTATTTCAGAAGCTTAAGTGTTATTAGAAATTTAAGTTTTGACTGTTACAAATATTAAGTTTGAATATCGGTATATTTATGTTATATTTTTTAAGATAAATTAATTGAAGCAATAAGTCACCAAAGTGACCTCTATTGTAGAAATTATTTTATTTTAATATATAGAAAGTTTTGTGCATGTAAGTCGGATTATGTTAGTATTGATCGGCCCAAAGAAAGGTTAATAATTAACATTATTACATGTATAACTGTGGTAATAAACATGTGATAATTTTCAGTTTTATATGTGAGCAATAAATCGGCCCAAATGAAGATTTCTGTTCGACATATTCTTATTATCAATGTTTGATTACTGTACCAAGATATCACTTGCAAGTTAATGTTTTGTCCAAAGATGAAATATTAATGGAGTGTCCGGTATCTTGATATGAGGTTTACCTTTATTCAAATTTATTATTATTTTGGTTATCTTTTAATTTGATTGAAAGATAAAATTACGATAAATATTTTGAAACAATTAAATTCAAATTTTGGTTTCGGATGTCTAATATTTTAATGGATTAATTGAAACATAATGTCACCAAAGTGACCGCTTTTGTGTAGATTAGTTTATTTAAAATATTAAGATAATTATGGGTTTTTGTAATTCATGCGTTTATTAATTGGCCCAAAGGAAAGTTAATATTTGGCAGAATTACAACGACAACTGTGGCGATAAATGTGTGACAATTATAAGGTATTTTATGTAAGCAATACGTTAGTCCAAAGATTAATCTATTGTTTGACATAGTTTATTGTCAATGTTTGATTGCTACAACAAGAGTACCGCTTACTGATTAATATTACTTGTCCAAAGACTTGATATTAATGTTGTGCTTGGTATCTTGAGGGAACTAGCCATTATTTTGAATTTATTTGTTTACTTATGAATATTTATGTGGGCTTGTTTTTATTTTATTTGCTTATTTTGTTCTATATTTAGGTAATTTATCTTTCTTTTATTACAATATCTCATTAAATACATTCTACACTCATGTTTAGTGAAACTAGTTTCAAGGAATAGAAAAGACACTTACATAAAGTATTTGGTTGTATGAACATAGACTTTGCACTAAGGAAGAACAACTCGCACCTCTCTATGATGGTAAGCACCCATAAAAGGGATTTTGAGAGGTGAGTTCGTTCAAATTGCATGATTTTAATGATCATAAAGTACAACAATCTAGAATTCTTTAGAAGCACAAATCTAAAGATATTACTCATACTAAGGGTTTCCTTGATAAATTTGAGAAACATTTTATTAAAAAATGTTAAGGCTATGACGTTACATTTGACTTACTTGATGTCTATGAAGTATAAAGATCAAGGAAATGTGAGGGAGTATATTATGAAAATATTTAATATTGCTTCAAAACTTAAGGTACATAAGATCGAACTTTCTAACAATTGTTTGTTCTTATGATTTTGGTACCGCTTCCTATACAGTTTAACCAATTCAAAATTAGTTACAAATCACAAAAGGAGAAATAGACTATAAATGAGCTTATTTCTCATTGTGTTAAAGAGGAAGAAAAGTTGAAGCGTTATAAGTGTAAAAGTACTCATTCGGTTAATGCTCATTTAGTTAGTGTCTCTAAGAATAAGGGCAATAAAAAAATATATTAGAATAAAGTTGCTAAAGGTCCTAATCAAAAGAAACAACAATAAGTTACAAAGTATTGATTTTTTTGTATAAGTTAGGACACATGTGAAGAAATTAAACTTCAAAAGTGAGCAACTACTTCGGTTATTTTGAGTGATCCATGGGCTGTAAATTTTATGATCCCACAATAAGGATTATTTTAAGGAGAGGTTTAACATTTTTAGGATGTTGAGTTTGGAGGGAGAAATAAGGTTAGATACATTGCTATTGAGGGGAAGTTGAATTATAATTTAATTCATACTATCACTTTTAATGATGTTTAGGTTTGTACACCTATCATTAATCAAGAAGTGAATCAAGTACCTCAGCAAAACAATGTTGAACAACTCCCATTCAAGATAAGGTAATTGTTTTGAAAGAACAAACTCAACAACCTTAAAAAAATAAGTGTCATTAAAGATATCCACGAGAGGAATGAGAAATACTATTCTAGATTATTACTTTGTATTTATTCAAGAAAATAAGGATAATAATGGAATGATAGAAAATGATTCAATCATTTTTTATCAAATCATAAAAGTTCTGACTTTCAAAAGTGGATTGATGTCATTCAAGAAGAGTATAATTTTATGCAAGACAATAAAGTTTAAGAACTTGTCTCATTATGTGAAGGTGCAAACCAATTGGTTGTAAATGGATATTTAAAACCAAGAGGGATGCAAATGATAATGTGGACAAGTATAAGGCATGTCTTGTATCTAAAGGATATACTCTAAAAGAAGACATTGATTTTGTGGAGACTTTCTCTAAAGTTTTATTGAAAGAATCTTTTAAGATAATCATGACACTTATTGCTTATTTTAATCTTGAGCTACATAAGATGGATGTTATGCTTGTGTTTTTCAATGGTGATATTGAAGAAACAAATTATATGGTACAATCATAGATTTGTGTCTAATGATACAAAATAAATGATATGTAAATTAAAGAAATTCATCTATGAGCTTAAGTTGGACTCTCATTAACGGAATTATAAATTTCATATTGTTTATCTCATTTGGTTTTGAGATAAATTTGGTTCACAATTCTATATACTACAGTTCAGTGGGAGTAAACCAAGTGATACTCATATTACTAAAGAAGACAAATTTAGTCTTACTCAATGCCCTAAAAGTAACCTTGAAATTAAAAAAAAAAGGTACAAAAGATTCCAAGTGCATAATCTATTGAGAATTTAATTTATGCTCAAGTATGTATGCGTTCGGATATTGCATACATTGTTAGAATGTTAGACAGATATTTAAGCAATTCTAGTTTGAACCATTAGATAGCAGCCAATAGGGTTATGAAATATCTTTAGATAACAAAAATTACATGCTCACATATCGAAGTTCTGGTAAGTTAGAGATCATCAAGTTTACAGACTTTTGATTCTATTAGAATATTGATGCAAAATAATTTTGTCACATGGGCTGCTAATTATAGATTGAATAGAAAGATCACTTGATTATTTTGTGACAATAAATATGCATTCATTTATTCTATAAAACAATAGGAACACTTTAAATTTGAAGCACATAAATATTAAGTTCCTAGTTGTTAAAGAAAATTCAGTGGTTGTGTGTCTATAGAGCATGTTGGTACAAACTCCATAATTGCGCGCTTATTAAGAAAAACTATCACCTAGGTCTTTCATGAGCACACTACTCATGTGGGTGTAATGTTATTTAAGGATATTCATTTTTAGTGGGAGTTTGTAATTTTGAAAAATGCTCATTCGTTTTAGACACAATTTGATTACTTGATTTAAGGATATTTTAAGATTATTTTCTGCAGAAATAAAGTTCTTTTGGTTTATGCACACTCTGAATTCAGTAAAGTTTGATCTCGCTAAGGTTTAGGAGGACCAGTTGGAAATAGACATGTTTGGTTCACATTTCATGTAATTTTTCATGCTACGCATCCATGATTGATCTATGTCATTTGACTATATTTGTATACGTGACCTTTGTGGGTCTTGTCATGATTGATACGACAAAGGCTGCTTTGATCCTATATGGATATAGTTGATGGACGAGATTGTTACAGAATACCTATTATATAATAGCAAAATTTTGAGCTCATAAGGTTATACATTTGTCAGGAAACATATGTTGCCCAAGTGGGAGATTGTTGGATTAAAATCCGTAATAGTGGGCACATATGTATAATGTATATTGCTATTTTAAAGTATGACACAAAATTAAGTGACCAATTATGTTAGGCGTGTCATGGGTATTAAAATGTCATGGAAATAAAAGTGTAGATACCATAAGATGTATTTATAATTCGATGAGGGACAGAGTTATAAATACTTAATAGTTGATTATTAAATCAACTATATAAAGAGGTAGTGGTCCCCAAGAAATATGTAAACTTGTTTTTCTCTCCTTCCCCGTCAGAGAGTTTTACGTCAAGAGAAAACCTATCTTCTTGGAAGATCAATACCAAAGATTTGGATTTCAACATCAAGATTCAAGGTTTCCAGTCTATCGATTAATTCAGGTACGCTTCCGCAATTCAGTTCATTCAGTTTATTGTTCTTTATGATTTGACATGATAGATCCTGAGTTTAGATTTCATATCTGTTATGGTTTAATTTTAACACAGCCAAGCTTGGCGGGGTTAGATTTATTACCAAATATCCTCTTGGAATGATCAAGTAGGGGTTGAGTAGTTGGCAACTGAAACCTGCAGGCATACGCATCACTCGAGAGTGAAACCCGAAACGCAACCTTTGCCCTTTCCCAACATAGCAAGAAAAACAAATGGCATAACATAATTGAGACAATATGCATCAAAACCAAAGAAAATTCGCTGCTGTAATAATAAGTTGTAGGAAAAGAAACTGTCGTTTATCATTCCCGCTGCAAAGTATTTGATCAAAGACACCAGGGCTTTACAGAAGAAAACGAAACTAAAACTTCACAATAAAAACGACAAACAACACTAACCAGTAACCAGCAAACTGGACAACACTGAATCAATTGGCACGGTTTTCTTCGAAAACGGAGGAATCATTTTTCACTTCAACCCTTCCCCTGGTGCAGAAATTGCAAGGCCTGGCCAAGCGAAGCAATCACCATCCAATAACCCTCCGCCGCCTTCAACGTTGCTAGTTGCTTGCCATGTGTTACACCCGGTGGTTCCACCAACAGCATCGCCACCACTATAATCTCCGAGATAACCATTCCCCGGATACCCCCAAACACCATCGAATCCAGAACCAGCCCCAAGCCCGTATCCCTGGGAGTTCAAGAACGAAGTGAAGCCTCCATTCATGGTAAGATCCACAGTTTCATTCAAATTCACGTCGGCCAAACCCATTTCGGGTTTAGCTCCGGTTACGGGAAGAGCTGCGGAAACAGGGTTATTAACGCTCATGTGGACACGAGACTCGGCTTCGTGGGTCGCGCTCGAGGAAGACGAGGTTGCGACAGAGGGAGATGGCCCGGAAGAGCTCCGGGAGCGCTTGGAAGCCTTGCGGGTCCCACCACCGACGGGAACGTTACGGAGGGTGCCACCATGAGTCCAGTAACGGCGGCACGACTTGCAGAAGTAGCGAGGCTGGGAGAGGTTGTAGTTTTTGTAGTAGCAGAACTTGGTGCTGGTCGAATCACACCTGGGGCAGGGCAGTGGGGCAGGGCAGTGGGTCAGTGCCATTGAACTGTAGATGCGAGCCCGTGTTTCCCGGGACTCGAACCGGACGCCTGTCGCCGGAATCAGCAGGCATTCTTTTTTTTTTGTCGGTATAAGGTCAGTGGAAGTGGAGAAGGGTGGTTAAAGGTGAAATAGACAAAAGAGGGGATTTTGAGGGAAGGAGATGTTTTGGAAGTTGTAAAAGAGACAATATCCTAGGATTTTGTTAATGTTGGAATGGTGTGGCCGTGGGGAGTAAGATAGAGAGCTTTAAGCAAAGGCCAGAGCACAGCAACTGAGGACCTGAATATATAAATAAGGCTTTTTCACATCCAAACAAATTATAGGTCGGTGTACGATTCATTGGATGGAAATCGTCTCCGCTTAATTATGTTTCTTTTAGTGTTTCACCTTAAAAAATAGGTTTAGTGGTTAAAGTTTATAGTTAGAGTTTAGAAAATTAGGAGTATAATATATTTTTAAAGTGTAGAGTTTAGAATATAAAATTTAGGGTTAAAATCTAAAATTTAATTTTTTTAATATTTTTAGTGTGAAACATAAAAAAAAGTATACTTAGAGACAAAAGATTTTTGTTCGATGTTTATAGCCTCCTCAAAAGGAGTAGGAATCATTGTCTTTTTTGTGTTTTTATTTCTATTTGATATTAAAAAAATTAAATTTAAAGTTTAAATTTGAAGGTTAAGATTAACTATTAAAGTATTAGATATACTATGTATTTTTTAAGATATAAAATTTAAAATTATAATTTAATTTTTTTAATATTAAGATATAAAAAGAACACACAAAAAGATGATTTTTGTTCCCCTCAAACATAGGCAGTGGCACGGCTTTGCTAAATACATTACAGGCTTGTAACTTCATAAATTGAACATTTTTTTTTCTTTTAATTATAAGGTGGTGGTGTGTAAAAGTATCTAATTCGATTCGTTTATCTATTGATCTGATCCGAAAATACTTAAATCAAATTATATAGTTGAATAATCAGATATCTGAATATATAATCTGAATATCTAATATTCAAAAATCCATTTATTTAGATCGGATACAAATCGTTATTCTACCGATTTAAAATTTTGAATATCCAATTTTTTTGATTGGATCCAATCCGATATTCGAAAATACCTTGGTCATGTAACTAAGAAACAATGATTTTATAACAAGAAGGATTGGAAACATTTAGGATAAATTGAACCTCTTTTGGAGTAATATTATAGAAGTCGTCAAATTTGACACTTCTTATCAACTATTATATTGCATTCATTATGAATTTATTGTATTTTTTTCATCTAAATCGTTTTTCGCAACCTTTGTCACATTATATCCTCAATGCCACTCGATTTGAGATTGACCATAGAAATCTAACAACTAGCAAAATATCGAGTCCAATTCAAATCACAATGCAAGTATCGTTGAATATAAAATCGTTTTATTAATTCTAATTAGATTTCGTTGATTCATATATTTTCTTCATATGAAAATTCTGTATTTTGTAATAGAATATTAAAAAGCGTATAAGCCATGGAAACTAATATTAGTTTTAATAAGTAAAAAGTGAAGTAAATATTTATAAAAGAATAATTAATTATTTTATTTTAATCACAATTTTTTTGAACGATATGCCGACTAAATTTTATTAAAAACTAAAATAAAAAAGTCTAGAAAATGAAATTGTAGCAGAAAAATAAAAATATAATAAATCTAAATTGAAGAAAAAAACTATGAAACGAACATCAGACCAGTAAAACACTTTCAGTGGGATGTAAATAGTAATAGAGATGAAACATCGGAGAAATTAGAAGCAGAGAACAAGACTTCTCCACCTACACGCTTCAAGCTTGAAGTAGGAGTGGTGTGCAAAACTATCAATTTCAGATACTGCTTTGTAAAACAGATCTGACTGCATCGGCAAACAAACCTCAAAAGGAAATGAATATACTAAAAACCACATAATCTGTAAACCAAAACTAATACGTCATGAAGAACGTATCCACGAACACAAATTTATCACAATAGTAGACATATACCTGTCATAAGACCAAATTTTGAATATAAATCGTGAAATTGTTGTTATATTATAATCCTGATTTTGAAGTTAGGTGAATCACAAGGGAAGAAAATGTGTAATATATGAAATCTCATGCTGTTGCGTCCATTTAGTGGATGAATTGACATTCTTTGTCACCTTTTCCGATGTACTTTCCCCAACTTGATCAAATAAAATACAACTATTAAATCAAAATGGCAATCAACATAGAGATAAAAAAATCAACAAAAGCTTAGGCCAAGTATAAAATGGAGCAATATTGGTTGAATATTCCCTTTAGGGATTTTAATTAGAAATCTACCCCTTTTTAATAATATTTGGAAAAATACCCTTTATTCGAGCCACGTAATAAAAATTTGCGGTCTGTCAAACGCGTTTTCAGAACTCGCGCTTAAGCAGACGCGAGTTTCAGTCTGATTTGACGTCACTTATCCCTTGGCATATTTTTTTAAACTGTTAAAAGAACTCGCGCTTACCGGGACGTGAGTTTTGCGAGACTTTGAGACGATACATCGCGAATTTATTGCATTTTTTTGGATAGAATTTGCCTTGTAACAAACGCGAGTTTTATGTATTCCTTTTGTTAAAACAAGGCTCGACATGCATGTTTTAGGTGAATTTACTTAGTGTTGGGAGTAATTTTTCGTATTTTTGAACTTTGACGTCGTATTATTGAGTCATCTCTTGAAAATGGTGTAAAAATCATATGTATAATACATCCCAATGGGTGTAAAAATTGCGTTAAAAATGCTATATTGCCATGTTTTTACACATGAAGAACATGGAAACAAGGGTCGATAGGTATGCTTAAGTGGTTTTGGGGGATGTTTTTGTTAGTTATTTAACTTTTACGTCGTAGTACGAGAATATATTTTTACAATGGTCCAGAAATCAGCCAGTATAAGGTATCCAAACGAGTGTAAAAACTGCGTTAAAAAATCTATGTTGCCATTTTTGTTTGTATGAAGAACATGAAAATAAGGGTCGATAGGCATGTTTAAGTAGATTTTGGGGTATTTTGTGGGATTTTTTCTTTTTATTTAACTTTCACGTCGTAGTACGTGAACATATGTTTAAAATGGTCCAAAAATCGGCCCCTATAAGTCATCTGAAAGGGGTAAAAATGCGTTAAAAACACTATAAAAACCATAAAATGCAGCTTGAAAGATTTTTTATGATATTTAAAAATAAAATATTACACTTAGAAGTTCAATTAGTTGATTCGAGGGCCTGTTCTAAGAGGATATTTTCTCATATCGTGTCCAGGGTTCCTACATTTAGTACAGAGCCTAGGTTGCCCGGTCCGTTCTCTGGAACCATATTCTTAGCACAATGAATCCTAGTTGATAATATGTCGCCTTGACAACGGATGTGATAGGTAAATAACGTGTTTCCTTCGGAGACGAATTGATCGCCTCAGCCAAGTTCGTTGTCATATAACCATATCAATGACCCTCATCATAATATCGTAACCATTTTTCCATCTAGATATCAAAAAGATAGTCATATCTATATGAATTTCTTACTCTCAACTCTTCTAGAAGCTCTCCAACCTCATCAAATCGGTGTGCGTTGCCTATTCAATAAAAGACAGAATAGTTAATGAGAAATAATAATAAAAGCCAATGTTAATTAATATTTTTGATAGTGGAAGATGTACCCAAGAGAAGAACCATTATATGCTCATCATTATTCTTATATATCTAGTAGTAATTGGCAGCAATGTGTCGCAGACAGTACTAGTGATGAATATATGGAGGTTCCAAGACGAGCCCAAACGTTCGATTGATCCTTATATCTTTGTACCTCGGTCTGAAATAATATATATCCCATATTCTTTTTCTTGTAGAAACTGGCGTAAGACATGTGTGTGTAGGTTTGTAAGAAAAAAAGTGAACGTGACTTTAATGCATTTTCTGTTGCTGTCTTATGCAACTGCAGTAGTAAGATCTGGGTGTATCTGCAATACAAAATTATCGATCTGTAGCATCTGCTTGCAGTGGTAGAAAGCCTTAATATATTGCATAAATATTTAAAAAGGTAAAAAAAATAGCACTCCCAGGTATGACACGATCATTGTAGTATGACGACACTGTCTTTAGTTGCATAACTGTTCCTGGGTTGTATTTCTGCATCATCTTCAGCCACGTTCGCAACTCACAGTACGATTTCTCCCACTACCCATACAGTTGTTGAATGGCACGATAAAGGCCATACCTTATCATATTTAAACGTATATGTGAATTAAGATTTAATCGAAGCTATACATACTGACACAAATATGCATAGATTTGTTTTCACAAGTATAAGGATATGATCACAAAGTACGTGCACATCCAAGTTAGGATGATCATGACTCAGGCTTCTTACGGAGCATGTATGAGGTCCGTCGTATTTGGTTATCTTCTATAAGTTGTTTAGCCTCTTCAATCGTGATACACGGACCCTCTAGTTACATCCCTCATACTTGTAGGGGCATTCAACAAAATATTTGTCTGCTTTAATTTTTTTCACGATGGACGTAACTGAGCGGCGTATGTTATAATGCTTAATCGTAGCCTCCGTCAGTTTTTTAGTCATGACGACCATTTTAAGATGCAGTTCGCCCTTATTTCATTCGTTGTACTGCTCTAACTATGGGAATTCTAGAAATTCTGTAGCGTTGAATTCTTGAATTCTTCTATATCCACTATTGTGAAGTGGGATGGTGGTTCATGATACGCTAAGCAACTACCTGCTGCAGTAAAACTGTTCAGGGCAACAACTTCTACAAGTTTTTTCTCTGTATCTTTCTTCGTATCTTCTTCTGAAGCATCATCCGCATCATCTTTCATATTCACATGCTCGTCAAAGTCTGGTGATTCTTTAGAAAATAAACCCATTTCGTCACTATCGGGCCTGGGCTCCCTAAGCGGTTCCTCATCAGAATTATCCCCGTTAAATATGTATAGTTCTGCTTCATCAACAATATGTACCCTGCTAGGTTCTGCAGCGGTAACTCGATCATGAGAGCGCTGATGAGGCCTACATCTAGTATCTAGGTCAACAACACCAACGTATGAATATTTCTCCATTGATTAGAAATTACCTATGTTTGCCTTACTAGGGATATAAGTTAAGTACTGTTCGGCTGAGAAATCATCCAACGATTGAACTTTTCATGGTAAGACGACCCCATAGAAAATGACGGCCCTACACTCAGGATATAAGTTGAGTATCATCTGGCTGAGAAATCATCTACGTTTGCATTTGTGATACACGGATCCTCCAGTTATATCTGTGGTCATTTTGGACACGTTTTGTAATACGGTTATTTGTATTCGTTGTCTGTATTTCTGAAAATGTTCATGTTTGTTTATTTAATGAAGCTCGTGAACGTGTTTGTTATTTCTTTTGCCAGTTTCATTTATTTGTTTAGAAATGTTAACTAAACTAACAATCGTTCAAATTTTAAATTATGCAAAAGCAACAAAAAAAATTACATTTCAACATAAACTTATATAACATCCTTAGAAGTAATAAAATAAAACACCTATTTTCTTGTAACCAGCAACCCACCAAAATCTGTAACCCACGAGGTATTGTAACTGGTAACCCACCAAATACGGTAACCCATGAGGGGGTGTAATCGGTCGATTACACCAAAGCTTCATGGATTTCGTACTACCCAGATCAATCATCATCTACAATGGTATAGGCTTTGACTCT
Organism: Hibiscus mutabilis; assembly: GCA_019671005.1. Classification (NCBI taxonomy): domain Eukaryota; kingdom Viridiplantae; phylum Streptophyta; class Magnoliopsida; order Malvales; family Malvaceae; genus Hibiscus; species Hibiscus mutabilis. The sequence goes on from CM033742.1 coordinate 7,900,331, forward strand.
GGTTACATATGGTGGTCTTCATCTAGCCTCCACGATTAAGGCGTAAGAATAAGTTACCCTCAGGCCTCGAACAAAAGGTAAGGAGTATGCGGGCAATTTAGAAAGACCACGCGTTCTCGGATATTGTGATTTGTCGTTCGTCTTGAATAAAAACATGGAAAACCCATCTCACAAAAACTGTTATCCCACCAAAAGCATGAACTCATTATATAAATGCAACTACATATACCAACAAACCACAATATCTGGGAAATCTCTTTGCAAAATAATTTTCTGGATACGTCATTTTTTGCCATTAGTAGCTACAATAGAATTGAAACATCCACCTCTACGACTCAACATATGAATTTCTTCATTTGTATATGCGCCCTGGACGATATTTAAAGTGCAAAATCGTGTTTATCTAGACGCGAGTTCTGGCAAAAATTTAATTGAACTCGCGTTCATCTAGACGCGAGTTCAGTCAAACATTGGGAGACGTGTTACCGTCGGTTTAACTTGTTTGCATTCGAAATAGTTAACAAAAATTTAAACTATTATTTGGTCTTACAATTAAAATTTATCAAAAATTGTAAAATATTACGAATTAAAAAGGTAATATCCCAATTTTTGGACTAGTGACCAAATTGTAATCTTTGAAAGTTTAGGGGGGTTAAAGTGTGAACTTTAGAAAAGTTTAGGGACCAAAATGTAATTTCTAAAAGTTATGTAATCTAACCCCGTAAATGAATAGTTCACCCCCAAGAGTGACACTTTCGTGTTACCCGAATTTTTCGTACAAGGCTTATATTAGTGGCTATAAAGCTTTAAAAATTCAAAAGGAGAAAATTTGAAAGTCGTATTTAGTAAAATTCAAATTTTTGGATCGAATAAATGCCATAAATAAAAATATAAGATATTTTGGGACATGGCCGGTTGGATTGGAACCAATTTGGTTCAATTTTTATTGAATGACAATTTTCAAGACTTGTTGTAAATAAATACTATTTTGAGGGCAAATTGGACATTTTCCATGGATGGCATTTTTGAAATATTTTGAAACTTTGAGGGCAAATTTGGAAGGTGAATAACACTTGGAATAGATCATGGCTATTGATTTTTTATAAGATTGAATCTTGGCCATTGGATTAAAGGGGTAAAATAGTAATTTCACTATGTAAAATGAATTAAAAATTCATTTTACTTTAAAACATGTGGATTAATTAAAAAGATGAGAAAAATATCATCTTTCTCATACAAAGGCTGTTTGAAACCTCAAAGAAAGAAGAAGAAAGAAAGTTTTTCAATTTCAAGTCCAAAATCAAAGGATCAAAGGCTAGATTCAAGTAAAATTAATAGAGGTACATTATTCTACACTTGATTCTTTTCATGTTGATAGTATTTTTGCATGATAAAAGTCAAGTTGGTTCATGTTCATGGATGAGGATGATTATGATTTTGATAGAATATGATGGAATTGAAGTAGTATTGTGTAGAATTGATGATATAGACATGAAATCAAGCTTAAATTTAGATTAATTTCTTGTTTGAAGTTATAAAACCTAACCCTAAGAATTGAGGGTTCTGGTTAGGGAATCAAATTGAGGATGATATTGAATGGATTATGATGTTGGAAGCTTAATTTTGATGTTAGACTAAATAATTTCCCCAAGTTGAATTTAGGGACCATTTCGAATTTGATGAGAAATTAGGGGAAATTATTGAAATTTTATCCTAGCAATTGGAATTGATGAATTATGGTGAAATTAGCTTGAATTGATGATTAGGTACCAAAATAGAAAATTTGGAAATTAGGAGGATCAATTTGGCAATTTGAGAAAAATGAGGGATTTATTTGTAGTTAATAATTATTTGATAGAATTGATGTTTCAAGCATGTTATGAAAGTTAAAGGATTAAAATGACAAGAAAGGAAAATTTTATGGACCTATTTTGAAATAAAGGAATTTTGAAGGACTAAGTTGGACAAAGTTGAAAGTTAAGAGAAAATTTTAGAAATATTAGAAATGAGTAGAAAAGTTAATTTGTACATGAATTAAATGTACAAATGTAAAGTAATAACTAAAATGTTACATTTTTAAAGTTTAAGGACTAAAAGGAAAATAGTCCAAAATAAGTAAATAATGATGGAAATTGCTTCAAATTGAGTTTGAGCAATTGAATAATATTCAAAATGGTCACTAAAGACCTAGGGACCTTTTCAGCAATTAGATGGAATTTTGGGAAATTTTTAGAAAATATTTTATATTCGAATAAATATGTCTTAAATCGAGTTAGTAATGTTAGATTTAAGTCTAACAAAGAATAGTAATAGAATGTGTTCGATTGGTCTTCTACAGTTCAAAGAGAGACTGAAGAAGAACCGAGTAATAGTAAGAAAGGAAAGGATATCGAAAGAGCTTAGTGAGGCTAGCATACATAAACAGGTGAGTGCATTTTATATGCTTGCATAATAATGAAAAAAGGGAAGACTTGTGATAAGTCGACCCTAAATTGAAAATAATATTGCATTATTTATATGAAACTTGACTTGTTGCATATTTCAGTAAATATAAACTTCAGTAGAACATGAGGTAAGAATTTATCTTGCATAATGACAATGCATGTTTGCATATGGAATATGGATAATAATAAGACTAAAATGGAACAAGATACACCTGGGGATCCACGCCCATAGTGCAAATGCACGAACAAGGTGTTTAATATAAGGAGCAAAGAGCGTCATCTCGAGTACGTACTCTACATGACACTACGGTGCAGATAGGCTACGAGGTTTCCATGGGCCTCTAGCCAGACACGATGATAATAATAACAAGATGATACATGATTCGGATGTTACATGTTACTTGCTACATATGTTATATGATACATGATACAAATGTTAAATGATTACATGATACATAAATAAGAAGTTACATGTCACATAACCGAGAAGCACATGACATACATGATAGAATGGTTACATGATATATGATAGAAATGTTTCATGTTATACTTGATAGAGATGATTCATGATTTACATGTTAGTAAGAATACACGATATACTGATATATGACATATTGTCAATTATAGAGAATGGGTAATACACTCATTATATGGCATATCAATTTGTATTACTTTATATTTTTAATAAATTATTTTATATGCCTCACTAAGTTCGTACTTAGCATGTGATGTTGTTTCACACGTAGGTTTTCCGAGATAGACTAGTGAGGAGGAGCTGTCTTTTGGAGATCAAGTTATAATAAGAATTACGGTATGTACATCTTTAAAGTAGTTGATATCTAGTGGCATGCACAAAAAGTTAAAGTATATGTTGGTATGTATTTTAAATGAGTAAACGGGTTTGTAAACCTAAGTATATAACGTACTTATATATTATGGATGTATGGATTTGATAAAATGGTTTGTTACAAGTAGTTAAGAAATTTGGATGTAATTAAGTATCGTTTAACCCTAATCGCGTAGGAATTTTTAAATTAAGAAAGGGTCTAGACAGGGTATCTAGTTTTCACCTTGATTAATATTTTTATTTCAAAAACACATGTATAAATTTTATAAAACAATTCAGGGTCAAAACTAGCTACTGCAGTCTGACACAGTTTTTAATTCAAAACCGAGAAAATGTTAAACTACAAGATAAATTTGGTATAAAAAAGAGTTTAAGTCAAGTTTTCTTATTAACTTAGTAGCATCTTTAACGTATATTCGGTATACGAGTATACGTTAAGGGTGTTACAAAAACGCACATATATATACTAATTTAAAAAATTTAACTAAATATAAAGTAATTACAAAAAATAAATTGTTATATATTACTTAATTATATTAAAACAGGGTTCAATATTTTTATATTCAATAAATTAAACTAATGATGCCTATGTTTATCGGTACCACACCACGGTGGACGACGAGGTCGATCAGGATTGTGTCGGGCACGAAGGGGAGTAACTGGTTGCTTATCATCATCATCATCCTCATCATCGTAATCATCATTCTCGATTCTAGCTCTAACAGTATCACTCATTCTAATGGGCCCACCGGTAAAGAAAAGGGATTGCGACGGTGTTTACTAGACAAACCTGGTTCTAAAGTTGGTTGCCACTAGCGGAAACTGCATCAAGAGAAGCTAGGCTGAAGGAACGCTCGACGTCCCACTAATTATAGCAAAAAATAGACCATAGGGGTTCGACACAATAGGCATGACAAAACCTTTGGTCAGACTCGGCAGCAGATGAAATGATGAGTACATCGAGTGGTTGATGGTCGGTGGGTGGCCTGTGATGGTCTCAGTGCCGAGGAGGCAGGAGCATGCCTTCTCGTTGATGATAGTGCACCGCCAGAGGTGTTCTGTGCTCCTCTCGTACGCTGAGTCGGTGGGCGGTTGCGTTATGTATGCTGATAGACGATAGCTCGTTCCTCTCGAGTCAAAATAAATGGATTTTCATTCATCATAAACCATGCCTCGTAATCCAAGTTGACCATCATCTCGAACATGCGGTAGTCACGGTACGGTTGATGTCGCGGATCTGCCCTGTCCCTCTACTGAGTGATATAATCTATGTACTTTATCGCCCAATCAACCTATCAGGCAATAAAAAAGTTTTATCATTATTTTTAGATATCAATTACGTTTAAATTAATAAAAGATTGAGTTAAATTCTCTTGTCGAGTGGGCGTGTGTAACTCGTCTAAATTTGGAGGGGCCACTGAAATTCTTTGGACACAACCAAACAACCTTACGACGCGGTCGCTCGGATGTCACTCAACTACAACGTAGCAGATGAGTGGTACAGTGGCCATCCAAACAAGCCTCGTGTCCTCCGAAAATTCAATAAGGCACTCGTGGACTTTCGGATCCGCGTACAATGTCCATAAAAACTGTATAATATACAATTATAACTACATATCAAATTTAATTTAAATAAATACACCAAATTTAATAACAAAATACACTTAAAATTGTTACCTTATTCCTCGATTCATTCTTAATATTCTGTCTGATAACGCTCAGACCCTTAGGAAGACTAACATGAATTAAATGACCGCTCCACCTACAAAACAAAAAGATAATTTTAATAAAGAATCTGGAGTACTAAAACAATTTTAGGTCTAAAAAATACTCTCTAATGCTACAGACGATCGTTCAAACAACAAACCCCGTATTCCTATCGACAAACCACCAGATAGAGGCGTATCTGCTACAGATACAAACCCCATAGATGTGGATCCAACCAAAACATCAGGCTCTCACATCCCGTCCTTTCATGATATCCTTCTAAACCAGGCTGCTAAATTATCTCCCTCCGAAGGGAAAATTTTTGATGATGAGGAAATCGAGATCCTCGAAGGGGATATGACGAGAAACATAATTGATGGCCTTTTTTTTATTGATTTCTCTGATCGAATTCAGGCATTAGCAGAGAAGAGTCTTGATCTGACTGTGGCTATCAAATTACTTGGATGCCGCATTGGATATACTACTCTGAAAAACTGAATCTATGATCTATGAAAACCTTCTCAAGCTATAAAACTTATGGATATCGAAAACGATTATTTCTTGGTGTCTTTTCATGCTCGATCGGATTTCTTAAAAGCTCTTGCCGGTTTTGGCCACTATCTCACTGTGGAACCTTGGACACCAGACTTCACGACTTCCAAACCTTTCCCTGGTAAAGTAGCGGCATGGATTAGATTACCAAACTTTCCAGTTACGTTCTACAAGCGCAGTTTAATAACCACAATTGGTGAATCCATTGGTAAGGTTTTTCGGATTGACTACCAAACAGAAAGTGGCTGCCGTGGACGTATTGCGTGTATGTCAATTGAAATTGATCTGCAGAAGCCTTTAACCTCCAAAATTCTTATAAACAGACAAACACAACTGGTTGAATATGCATAGTTACCTTTTGTTTGCTTCTCTAGTGGTCGATATGGACACTCCAGTGATTCTTGCCAAGAGGTTAAAGCCTCAAACCCTAGTGCTGCTACTGATTCATCTGACAATCCTCCATCGACACCTAATGCTAAGCCAATCTCGCATGATAAGCCAGACCTATTTGGACTATAGATGCTAGTTGAAAGACGCTCCAGGAAAAATACCACAAAGCTTTCTGAGCAGAATCGCCAAGGACCGGGCCTCAAAATCACCGAATCACGTTTTAAACCTATATTTGAGACTCCTGAGCCTTCATCGTTTAACACCGATCGCCAAAGACTCATTCTCGTCGGTCATCTATTGCTAAGCCCCTATTACTTTCACCGTAGGATCTTCTTCCAAGATCGCCTTTGATGAAACCTTAATGGTTACGTCCCATGATCCTGCCCCTGCTACTGCACCTATTGTTACCCTTCTGAAAACACCTACGCTTGAGCCAAATATCGTGCCTCCTGCTGTTTCAGTTTCAACTGCTATACATTCTCCAACCCCCAAAGTATCACCCAAACTCTCGGCTGTCGCAAAACAACAATCTTCCTTGGCTTCCAAACTGAGTTCTAGCAAAGGCTTCTTAGTTATTCGCAAGAACTTGCAAGTATCAAAGGCGAAAGCTGTCTCGAAGCCGTATCCTTTATCTAACCGTAATTCTTCTTGGAAGAGTACTCTACCAAAGTCCCATGTTCCACTTGACAAAACTCGACACTCCACTGTTGTAATCTCAGAAAACTCTGATCCGAACCATGTCCCACCACGCATCTTGCCTTTCCCTATCAATATGCCTCATATGCCCGAGAACCTTCTGAAGATGGATGACAAAATAATTCAACCTTTAGAACGTTCTTTTATCTTTTCTTCGACTCCTCTAGTAGTGGAAAAACTAAACCAGATATGACTGCGCTTGTAGCCGAAGTTGATAAGGGTAGCGAAAAGGGTGTTGCAATGCTTGAATGATAGATGGTACCTTTCCTTTATCACTTTTATGGATATTAAAATATTTAGTTAGAATGTACAGGGCTACGACCACTCTCATTTTCTTTCGGCGGTGAGGTAATTTTTACGTGATAATAGGCCAGATTTAATTACTTTTGTTGAACCACGCATCAGTGACAGTACAGCTGATTCTGTTATCTCTTCTCTTGGCTTCTCAAATTCTCATCGGGTTGAAGCGGATGGTTTCTCTGGTGGGATTTGGCTCGCTTGGTCTGATTCTATCTCTGTGGACATTATCCTTAACCATTTCTAATTTATCCACTGCCGTGTTATGACAAAGGGGGACGGTAATTCCTTCCTTGCTATAATTGTCTATGCTAGCCCAAATGCTACTCGTCGCAAAACTCTATGGCACCATCTGTGCGATCTTGCTTCATCTATACATTCACCATGGATTTTATTTGGTGACTTTAATACAACACTTTGCGACTCAGAGCAAATAGGGTGTGTCTCGGCTAAACTGAGCAAGGCTTTTCAGTATTTCCTTTTCGATTCAGGTTTACGTGATATGGGATATCAGGGCCCAGACTACACCTGGTGTCGTGGCTCAGCATATGTCCGTCTTGACAGGTTTTTTACAACACTTACTGGGATGAAGCTTACCCAATAGCCGAGGTCCTTCATCTCCTTCAAATGCTTAGTGACCACCGTCCTATCCTTCTCCATGTAGGGGGACATAATACATCACATGCTCCTATATAATTTCGTTACTTCACTGGTTGGTCCAAACATAAGGATTTTGGAAGAATGGTCGGCGATTCCTGCAACTCTTCTTCTTCTATGACTGGAACAATTTTGCATTTTATACAAGCTGCCCAGGAATGGAACAACAAGGTTTTCGATTATATTGGTGCCAGAAAATGCAAAATTATGGCTCGCCTTCGAGGAATTCAGCGAGGTCTTAGCACTCGTACTTCTCGATACCTTATAAACCTGGAAACGAAGCTTTTACTTGAACTAGAATATGTTCTTGATCATAAAGAACTTATCTGGAAACAAAAGTCTCGTTCCGACTAGGTTACTCATGGTGATCGCAATACTAGTTACTTTCATCGGCATGCTATCACTAGAAAGCAATGTAACTATATCTCCTCTTTGAAACTTGGTGACGGTATTTGGTATAGTGATGATTCTACTCTTAAAAATGCTACGACCGAGTTTTATCAATCCTTATTTGCTAATGACCAGTCGCCGGCGAACCCTTGGCCGAGTATTACAAATTTCCCGAAAATGAAGCAAAGCTACCTACTCTCTCTTGAAACTATACCCTCTGAACAGGAAATCCATGAGGCTCTCATGGACATGGCACCTTTAAGATCTTCTGGGTGGGACGGGCTGAATGCAAAATTTTTTCAGAGACAATGGAAATGGGTGGGGCCGTCCGTTTGTAAGATGATCCAGGGTGTTTTTAGAGGTGACCCTATTGAGCATGATCTTAATAGGACTATTTTAGTTCTCATACCAAAGTGTGACTCTCCACAAACTTTTATTGACTTTCGACCAATAAGTTTGTGTACAGTACTGTATAAGCTCATTACCAAAACTACCGTTTGTCGTCTGAAGCCTATTCTCCCTAAGCTTATTGCTCCAAATCAAACAAGTTTCATCTCGGGAAGATCTATCATAGAAAACATTATCATAAGCCAAGAGGTCATTCATTCCATGCAAACGTCAAAAACCAAAAATGGGTGGATGGCGATCAAAGTTGATTTATAAAAGGCTTTCGAATGACTACGTTGGGACTTTATATCTGATTCATTACTGGAGGCAGGGTTTCCGTCGAACTTTCGTCGTATTATAATGAATCGTGTGACCTCTACAAGCATGCAAGTCCAATGGAATAGAATCCTCTCTAGTATTTTCTTTCCTCAAAAGGGCATTCGCCAAGGAGATCCCCTATCGCCGTATCTCTTTGTTCTGGCAATAGAACGTATGGGACGCCTGATCAATCATTCTGTGGCACAAGGTACTTGTGTACCTTTCTTTTATCAACGCAACGGCACAAGTATGTCACATTTATTCTTTGCTGATGACCTAATCTTATATGCACGGGCTGACATGCCACAAGCTTTGAATATCAATGCCATTCTCTTTGTATTTGGCGATTACTCGGGTCACAAGGTTAACAAGAATAAAACACATTTATTTTTCTACGACTGTATTTGACTCCATAAAAGTAGAGATTAGTACCGCTCTTGGCTTCTAAGTCGTAGATTCCTTAGGCAAATACCTGGGTGTTTCGGTCCTTTACCAACGGCTTCGTTGCTCTGATTTTGATTTCATCCTCTACAAAATCAAAACACGTCTTAATGGATGGGTGGCTCGTACATTATCCATGGCTGGCCGGATAACTTTAGCCAAATCCATTCTTTCGGCAATCTCAATCTATTTTATGCAAACTATGATCCTCCCCAAGAAGGTGTGCAATGATATTGAAGGCCTAATCAGGCGTTTTATATGAGGCTCGGCTTCCCCTACTCCTAAGCTCTCTTTGATTAATTGGGAGGCTGTTTGTCAACCTATAGAATCATGAGGCCTCGGCTTACGTCGCATGCTTAGTTTTAATAATGCCTTCATCCTGAAGCTTGGCTACTCTCTTGTCACTCACACAAGTTCCTTATGGGTCACTCTTTTACGTGACAAATATGGTTTGAATGAGCGTCTCCCTCTATCGCTGTGAAAATGCTCATGCACTTCATTATGACGTGTAATAGCAAACTCTTGGGATTTGTTGTGCGACAATCTTGCTTGGTCTCTTAGTAAGGGTGAGTCTGTAAATTTTTTTCAGGATATTTGGCTCCCTCTGTTAGGGCCTTTGCGAAACCATCTCCTCCATCATGTTTCGCCTGGCTTTAACCCTTCATTTGCTGATTTTATTAACAATGACGGTAATTGGGATTTGGAGAAGCTTTTGATGTTTTTCACTGAGATTGTAATTCTACACATTGCTGGCATTAAATGTCTTGATTTCCAGGACGTATCCGATACCTACTTTTGGAAACATAACAGCAAATATACTTTTTTGATAAAATCTGCTTATGCTCAACTGTCAGAACCAACCTGGGATGCACACCAATCTATTTGGAAACACATATGGCACCTCCCTGTACCGTAACGCCTTCGGCTTTTCATTTGGTTGGCCTACAAACAGCGCCTGATGATTAATATTGAACGATTCAGACGCTACATTGGTACTAACCCAGCCTGTCTATACTGTCAAGAATCGGATAAATTCATCCTCCAATGACTGTAGGTTTGTTAAGCCTATCTGGTTGAAGTTAATTCCTCCTGCTACTTCACCGACTTTTTATATGCAACCTCTTCAGGACTGGCTAAGAGATAATATACTTTGTAAGATCCCTTGCACCATCTATAATATCCCCTGGCATATTCTATTCATCTCTATCTTGTGGCATGTATTGAAGAATAATAATAATCTGGTTTTTAACGGACACTATAAAGCGACTGGTTTTATTTTAAGCCACAACTTTATTTGGGCATGCCATTATGCTGATGCTCGAACGATTAGAGTAGCCTCTACAAGCTCAAGTATCACGGATATACAATGGCCAATCATATCTTTGAATGGCCCTGTTTTGAATGTTGATGGAGGAGTCTCGCCTTCCACAGGGATTGGTTATATCAAAGGTCTTGTACGCGATCAGGGAGGAGGGTGGCTTTTTGGCTTCTACAAATCTGTAGGTATCGTCTTACCTCTACATGCCGAATTATGGGCAATTCTCACAGGTTTACACCTTGCTTGGGACAAGGGTATCGCTAGTTTGAAAATTCAATCAGATAGTATGGAGGCTTTGAAACTTATCCAGGAACCAATAGCGTCACAAAGCTCCATATCCCTTGTTCCAGCCATTGCCTCAATGGTCAGAAAGAACTGGTCTGTTCACTTCCACTGGATACCGCGCGAAGCAAACAAAGTTGCTGATAGGCTTGCTAAACTTACCGATCCTCTACACACTACTATCACTGTTCTTGATCACCCCCTTTTGTTTTAAACTCTTTGTTGCATCGTGATGTTTTTGGTCCACCTTATTGTAAGCCTACACATTAACTAGGCTCTTCCCTTTCCATTCAAAAAAAATGTATAATAAAAATATATTCTTTTCTTACCTCTGGCATAGGGAAAAAACATATGAACTAGGCTGGCTAAGCTGAGGGCGTAAAAATGACATTTTTCACCACGTTCAGGATTGAAGCAACAACAAACAACCTCCAATACTGTACTTTTGAAGATCGGTGTTCTTGCACATCTCCCTAAACAGAGATGCCAAACAACCGATATCTAAATCAATTTACTGCATCTTCAAAATCCCGCAAATGTTGCAACTACGTGTGAACTTTGCTGCGAGATTTGGCAGGCGTCAAAACCCCGCCGATTATTTGTAAAATATGAGCGCGAGCATATGCCTACAATAAGAAAAACATGTTAGTATATGTAAATTTAATTGTTTTACTAAAATTAACTAAAAATTTTATTTTTACCTTCTTCACATCTTCGTTCGCGTCATCCGGTAAATTCTTAAAAGTATCCCGCAACCACATTAGATTTACACGCCCATCGTCCAGCGATTCTGGCGCAGCCCCTAGCATATCCAAACATAGGCCGTGCCAATCACCACTATTGTGATCGGTGATAACCTCTCCATCAACAAGTAAATCGAGGATATGGGAGACATCATCTAGAGTAATCGTCGTCTCGCCGCACGAAAGGTGGAATGTTTGTGTCTCCGGCCTCCACCTTTCTAGAAGAGCGTTGATCAAATCAACGTCCATTTTTGCACCTTCAACAATTCTGGATGCGTGCAGAAATTCAGCCTCTTTGATATATTGTTCTAGCTGCGGGTGGGGTTCATTCGACATGACGACATCTAGTTGTAAAAAACGTTCAGACGTCGTTTCACCTTATTCTAAAAAAATTAAACAAATATAAATTAAAACTACTTTTAATTACAATATATAACAAAATAAGAAAATAAAAATACTAAACTAAACTAGATAAAACTTACATTCCTACAAGGATAATCAAAAATGTGTTTGTGATCCAACCTTATCAATCCCGCCATTATATCAAACAAGAGAAAACAACCGAGAAATTGAGAGAGTAAAATTGAGAGAGAGTGAATTCTAGTGTGGGGTAAAAGGTAAGGAGTCCATTTTATAGTGGAAATCACACCGATTAGGTTGCGAGTATTTAATGAAACTCGCGTCCTGTTGAACGCGCGTTCCGGAATTCGCGCACCACCAAACGCGAGCTCTGCGTAAATTTAATGCGGTAATTAACTTTTTCAACCATTCAACTATTATCCAGGAACTCGCACCCCACCAAACGCGAGTTTCGTCCTTCCTCAGATAACACGATAAATTTGCGCCGTTTCATATGAAAATCTCGCCAAACTCGCGTCTTATAAGGAGCGAGTTCTGCTCGTTTTTTAAACAAACTGGAATAATGGATAAGATAACCCACATCGGATGAAATTCGCGTCTGGATAACCGCGAGTTTTAAAAACGCGTCGTATAGACCTTGAGTTTTAAATACATACTCGAATGAGAATATTTTTTTTAAATGTTGTTTAAAAGGGGTAGATTTTCAATTAAATTCCCTAAAGGGAATATTCAACGAGTCTGCTTAATTAAAGATAAGTGGAAGAGACAGAGAGAGAAAGCATGCGCAGAAGAACAATAAGATAGCATAGAGGTGTCCGACAATATAATTGGTGTCGATCAGCGTTGGAAACAATGATTGGGGGTCTTGCCTGCTACCCAGCACTTAGCCTATTAGCCGGATTTTTCGGTTGCCGCGATCTGTGCTCCTTTGATTTATGTTTTTATATTTATTTGTGCTTAATGTTTTCACCCCACTTGTATTTGTATTTTAACAATGATCACCATGTTTATCCAAATCATTAGACAAGTAGATAAATTGGTTTGGGGAAACATGCATGGACTTATCTCGTTCTGCCGACCTGACATTGACCGAGTCTTTAACCCTGTCCTTGCCTCTTTGGGGTAGAGGTTTGCCGAAGGAGACATGTGGCGGGTAAGGAGTAGTGGTTACTGTTCATAGCCAAGCACGCGTGCGGCACCACCGTCTACCACCACTCACACGAGCATGGAATGGTGAGTCTCATGCCAAGATTCTCTCTCTCAGCTTCTTGTGGGCAAATGTTGTGTGCGAATTGTATTCATGCTTTCGGTATCCGCTTGCTGTAAACATCAACCTTGACCGTGATGGGAACGTTTTTGAACCATTCTGGTCCTACTTTCCCAGTTACTGTTGGAATCCGGTCTGTCTTGATCCTGAAATGTTTTCGTTTCCTTGGATTTTATTACAATTTCAAAATATCCATGCCTCTTTGTGTCTTGGTTACAGATACGCAAACTAATGACAGCGACAGGACAACACATGTCAATTGGCTACTCTTATATTGATAAGCGCATCAAAGTAGCATATGTGTGACATTTGAATGATGGTCACCATGTCCCGGGCAAGCGATACAATGAACTTGGACTGTTTTTCTAGCATCATGGGTGGATTGCTTGTGAAGTGGCAGACGCAACTTACGACAAGCAAATTTCCTAACTCTGGAAAATTCAGATGAGGTGACAAAAAGGGATCATATGAACTGGTTTTGAACATATAAAGACGTACCGAGGTGGTTCTTTGTTCTATCAAAGGTGCCTTTCCACCCAGCCCTACCCCCCTCAGACTTGTGTAGATTGGACCTTTGATAAGAGTTTTTCAAATTCGAGCAGCTCGAATTAAAATTTAGAAGTTAGTAAAATATGCAGAAAGCCGTTGATCTTTATGGGATTTAATTATAAGTTAGCTGAAACTTAGGTGTGCTTAGTTGAATTTTGATTTTTTTATATCGATTGTTTGAGATTTAAATTGTGAGATTACCAATTTAATTAGATCTGTGCTTAATGTTAATGTTAGTGAGATTATGAAATGGAGACTATATTAAGGGATTTTTGTGTGTTTCGAATGATGTGTAAGATTTACTTAAAGAACAAGCATAAGCTAAGATTGAAGGGATTTGCCGATTTGATAACATACGCACACCATTTTTTAAAAGTATTAATACTATTTATTTTAGAGTTATTTACTACTAATTGATGTGATACGTGGATTTGGGACCAATTCACGTGCTTAAAGGAAAGATTATAAGCGTGACAGCATGCTTAATTCAGAGGGAATTTTAACTGGAGCCAAAAGCATATTTCACTTGGCCTTGGATTCATTTAGATTGAACATAATTTTGTTTTGATTTAGCATGGACATTATCTAATCGGCATATCTACCCAAATGGTCTTCCACTTTTACACCTAGAGTTTTTTTTTTTTTTTTTGAAGAGCCTTTTTGAATTTAGGGGACCATTGTCAAATTTACATAGTCATTTCTCGTTTTCTCTTTTTTTTTTTGTTTTGTAATTCTGAGACGATCGCTCGTTGACAATCACGGCTCAACCAAGTGTTTTCGTGTTCGTCCCTTTCCCTTTATGTAATATCTCAATTTTGTTTAGTGACTAAAATGTAATTTTTAAAAGTTTAGGGGTTAAAGTGTAAACTTTGGAAAAGTTTAGGGACCAAAGTATAATTTTCAAAAGTTATGTAAGTTAACCCCGTAAATAAATAGTTTACCCCCAAGAATGGTATTTCTATGCTACTGGATTTTTCATACGAAGCTTATGTTATTCGATTTTGAATTGAACAAAATTGTTAAGCGTGCTCAGGCCAGAGTAGCCTAAGGATGGGTGACTTAATGGGAAGGTCACATATCTAATATTTTTACTGATAAAATGGATTTAGTTTGAGTTAAGAGTATTCTTAATAGATTGTTAAGATAATATTTCTAAGAGGAGATGTATCCGATAAAAATTCTCGGTATATCGGATCGAATTGGAATTTTAAAGACAGTTCCAAAGATTATGGAAAATTCATAAAATATTATTTTATGAATATTTTATTAATGTTGATGGGATTCTATCTAGATTTAGTTAGAATATGATGGAGATGTTATAAAGCTCAAAGAAAAAAAATTTGAAAATCGTATTAAGTGAAATTCGAATAATTGGATCGAATAAATATCATAAATTAAAATTTATGATAATTTGGGAATGAGGCTGGTTAGAATGGAACCAATTTGGTTCAATTTTTATGGAATGGCAATTTTCAAGACTTGTAAATAAAGTCTAGTTGGAGGGCAAATTGGTCATTTGCCATGGATGGCATTTTTGAAATATTTTGGAACTTTGAGGGCAATTTTGGAAGATGAATAACACATGGATTAAATCATGGCCATTGATTTTGATGAGATTGAATCTTGGCCATTATAAAAAGGGCAAGATGGTAATTTCACCATTTAAATGAATTTTTAATTCATTTAATATGGCACTAGGATTAAATATATCAAAAGATGATAAAAAAAATCATCTTCCTCAGCCAAGGGGGCTGTTCGAACTCAGCAAAAGAGAAAGGGGGAAGAAATTTTCAATTTCAAGTCCAAAATTGAAGGATTCAAGGCTAGTTTCAAGCAAAGTTCATTTAGGTAAATTGTTCTACACTTGATTCTCTTCATTTTGATAGTATTTTTGCATGATAAAATTCAAGTATGAGTTATGTTAGAGATGAATATTGATTGTAGAAATTGAAGATAATGATGGAACTAGACTAGTAGATAGTTAAATTGACGATTTAAACATGGAATTAAGGTAGAGATAGAATAAATTCCATGTTAGAGATTATAAACCCTAACCCTAGCATTTGGAGGTTTTGGTTAGGGAGTTAAATTAAGGGTGAAATTTATTGAATTATGATGTTAGGAGACCTATTTTGATGAAATATTGAATAATTTCCCCAAGTTGTAAATTAGGGGTTATTTCGAATTTATGGAAAATTTAGGGGAAATTATTGTGAATTTTATTTTAGCATGAGAATTATTGAAATATGGTGAAAATAGCTTGAATTGGTGATTAGGTACCAAAATGAATTTTTTGGAAATTCAAGGACCAATTTGGCAATTTAGTAGAAGTTAGGGATTGGTCTTGAATTTATGGAAAATTGATAGAATTGAAAATTTAAGCATGTTATGAAAGTTCAAGGACTGAAATGTCAAGAAAGGAAAACATGAAGGACCAAATTCAAAATGAAAGGTTGATTAGAGACTAAATTGAATAAAGTTGGAAGTTAAAGGAAAATGTATAAGGATATTAGAATTAAGTGCAAGGTTTAATTGTACATTAATTTAATGTTCAAAAGCAATTTAGTGCCTAAAGTGTCACTTTTATAAAGTTGAAGGACTAAAAAGGAAATAGTCCAAAATAAATAATTAATTATGAAAATTGTTCAAACATGGGTTTGAACAATTGTTTAATGTCCAAATTGGTCACCAAAGACCTAGGGACTAATTCGGCATTTTGTAAAGTATTGAGAAAAATCTTCAGAAAATTTTTATATTCGAACAGTCATGTTCAAGAATTAATTTGCATTATTAGATTTAAATCGAACACAAGAATGGTGATGTATATGTCAATTGATTTTATACAGTTTCAAAAGAAAACGAAGGAGAACGAAGGATAAAAAGAAATATGAGAACCTCGAGTAAGCTTAGTGAGGCATACTATTCATGGCCCAGGTGAGTGCATTTACATGTTTTAGAATGCAAATAGGAAGACTTGCGAGTAGTCGACCTTAAATTTAAAATGATATTGTACTTCTATATAATGACATTATGTTGAAAAATGGCATTTGTATTTCTCTATAATACGTGCTATAATACTTTGCTCGACATGGCAAGATTGGTGAAATACCAGATACGAATGATTACTTGCATAAATGATGATGCATTATGCATACATGAGAAATGAAAAAAAAATGATAAGATTTAAATGAAACAAGTTAAGGTAGAACAAGATACACTTAAAAATAGTATTGCCATATATACATGTTGAGCTACTGCATGTTGTAATAAAAGTAGATTACATGGAATATGACATATAAATTATTTTTCTGAGAATTGATGATGAGCTATATCTGCCATGACTATTTATGATAAAGCATGAAATATGAATAATTAATTATATGATTGATCATGATGTTGGATTAATGATAAAAGAAATGCCCAAGTATTGAGTATGAGAGTCCATGGTATAGTTGACATGCCATAGAGTCTTTAGCAGCTGCACCCTCATGTTCAAGTTATGAAAAAGATATTGTGACAAAATGATTGTGTCACATGCACCCTGGGGATCTACGCCCATTGTGCCTAAGTGCACTGTCGAGGTTCTTTATGTTTATGGGGAGCAAAGAGCGTCCCCGAGTACGTACTCATCTTTACGTTCACGTTTGATACTACAGTGTCATTTCAAGATGACTCGCGTACCTCGATCTCATATAGCGTACTTTGGGCAATGATAAAAGAATCATGTCACGTAAATGAATCATGTCATGTAAACGAATCATGCTGCGTATATGAAACATGTCATGAATATGAACTAAGCCATGTATATGGAATATGCCAAGTTTATGAATTATGCCACGTATATGATTCATGACATATATATGAATTACGCCAAGTATATGAATCATGTCAAGTACATGAATTATGCCATGTATACAAATTATGTCATATATACATATGAAATATACTATGCATATGAATTATGCCATGTACACAAATTAAGTTACGTATATAAATTATGCCATGCATATGAATTATGCCATGTACACATATCATGTTATGTATATGAATTAAGTCATGTATATGAATGAAAACACGTATATGAATCATGCCACGTATGGAAACCATGCCATACAATTGAAATATGCCACGTATGAAAATCATGTTACATAAATGGATCATGCCATAAATATGAATTTCATTACATATATGAACCATGTCATGTATATAAATCTTGTTATGCATGAAATTCATGTTATGTGTATGAATCAGGTTGCTTATGTGAATTATATCATGTATGTGAATTATGTTATTTATACGAAATATATCATGTATATGACTGATTTTATGATGATAGAGCATTGAAATCATGAGTAAGTTAGGAACTTATGAAATATACATGAAAATCTAGAGACTATAGAACCCTTGATAGAACTATCCTATCTTAGGTAGAGAACTTGATATGATATCATAAAATAAGTATTACTTTAGTCTATATTTGTTAAATAAGATTATTGCCTCACTAAGTTCGTACTTAGCGTGTTTTATTTCACACGTAGGTTCTCCCACGTAGAAGGGCGTGAAAGAGCTATTAATTGGAAAGTCAAGTTACATTGGTAAGCACGGTATGTACATCTTAAATTATGGTTGATATCTAGTGGGCATGTACTTGTATGTATGTGGGTTTAAAAGATGCAAATGTTTTGTAAACTTAAGTTATAATGTGTTTACGTATTAACTACGAGTGTAGAGACTCAGAATATGGTTTTACTACAAATGATTATGATTTACGACATAGTTAAATCTAGTTTAACCCTAATCACGTATAAATTTTAAAATCAAGAAGAGGTCTAGGCAAGGTACATAGTTTTCTCCCTGAATTATATTTTTATTTCAATAAAATATTTATAAATTTTCTAAAATAATTCAGGGTCGAAACTAGCTGCTATAGACTGACGTAGTTTTTAATTTAAATCCGAAAAGGGGTTAAACTATAAGATAAAGTTAGGAAAAAAAATTTAAGTCAAGTTTTCTTAACAACTCTGTAACATCTTTAGTGTATATTCGGTATACGAGTATACTTTAAGGGTGTTACACTTTCTTTCTTTCCCTCAACTTCTATCATTTTTTTCTTTTAATATCGGTCTGTCATTTGAAGTTTGAATGGTCTTGCTGGAAGCTCATCTTTCTGGCGTTTTTTGGTCCTGGTGAAGGTATCTTTTACGGTGAAGAAGAGCTGACCATTCGACGGTGATGGCTTTGGAGGAAGCTTCCGTTTATTCTTTCTTTTGTTTTCTCTTTGATTTTTTCTTTGATCATTTGTCCTTTTTTTACAGGTTTGGTTAAGGGTTGTGGAGGTATTTTCGTGGCTTTTCGATGCCTATTTTTTTTCTATTTTTATCGGCGGTGGTCCGATGGTTGTATTTTCTAACTTTGTCCCTCCTTTAGAAGACAGTTATTACAGATTCTGACGCGACTATTGTTGGATCGTCCTCTCTACATTTTTTTGAATCGTCTTTACCTTTCAATGTTTCGAAATGACATATAGCTGGAGACCCTGAATATACTGCTATCGTGCTTATCTCGACTTCAGTCGATGGTTGTAGTGTTCATGTTTTTCTTTGTTTCCCCCATGTTATGTTGTTGCTCTTCCCCTGTTTTGTGTCTGTTTTTGTCTTTGCTTTTTCTTCTCTGTTTTGGTTTGATTTCCCTTATCTCTACGGTTCATTTGTAACTAGTTGTATGTATGTTGGTGTTCCCTTCTCTTATTTTGTGAATGAATCAGTTTATCGTTTGTTCAAAAAAATATTAAAATCCAAAAAGACGACAAGGCCAAAATCATATAAAACAATTTCAACTTAAAATGGTCAAAGATCCAAAATATCATAGCTAGTCAACGACCTAAATTTAAATATTTTTATTTCAAGATCATTTAAAGAGAGACCTGTGAGGTTTGTCTTTGTGTTTTGAGAAAACAATGATAGTTTGGTGGTCAGAACTTTCTTACCTACTTCTTCCCTTCCCCTAGGTCCTGTGATCAATTCTCAGTAGGAGCAGGAGCAGTCATTCTTCCTTTGTTCAAAAAGAGAGAGACACACACGAGCCCATAAAAGATAATGATATAAGCAAAGGCATTGTACATAGACTACGCTTAGCAATACTTCTCATGTGCACGTTGAATGGGCGTTGACCCACGCTTTTCACCGAATTCAACGCCCAAATAAGAGTTTTGCCACAATTAAAAAATTTAACTTCTCAATCAAACGTTTGTCCTAAGCGAAATTTTAAAAATCATTGCTGAACGGATTTATAGAAAAGGCCAACTGAAAAAAATTTCTTCTCAAAAAGACGCTCATCACCCGTCTATACTAGGAGTGAATCACCGATCACTTATAAAAGATCACCCTAAACCACCGTCTTATATGTTGCATATCAACGGGACTAACCATTAGATATGATTTTTTACAGTTGATAAACTATCCAAAGAATGGACAATAATTTTGGAGAATAGACGGACTGATTTTTATGCAGTTCATTTTGTGATGGATCCACCAACTATTAAAGTCGAACAAGTCTAACGTATAACATATTTAGAGTACCAATAAAAAATGGCAAGTTTTAATATTTGTCAAAAAATTAAAATATTAAGTTTTTTTATAACTTGTTAGGTTGGTTTTTTCGTATTTTTGGACAAATATCCATACTTATTTTGTAAGTATAGATACTTGTTCAAAAATTCAAAATGCTATAATAAAATTAAGTATCGATATTTATAAAATAAATATTGATATTTATTCAAAAATATAAAAAATTCAACTTAAAATATTATAAACAAATTTAATATTTTAACCATGAGGCGTGGTGTGGTGATTACTCACCTCATCCCTTAATCACGAGATTAGGAATTTAATTTCTGTCAATAGAAATAAAGTACATCTCATGACCAGACGTTTACTTCTTAATGAGAACACTCGCAGTGAAAGATTAGTCAATGCTATGACAGTAAATATTTAAAAAAATATTTTAAATTCTTTAACAAATTTTAAAATTTGCCCCACCCCAAATCTACCCATTAAAGCCCACTTCCTCAAGTGCACCTGCAACAAACTTCCAATTGATTCTATCAAATTTGAGCCCTTATTCATTAATCTCCGTCGTATAATAAAATCCAGAACAAGTTTCAGTGTGTTTATTAGAGTTTTAGAACCAATTTTGTAAAAGTATTGAAAAAGACGAATCGGTCCACAGTCTAGCACACATTCAGGGGTTGGGTTTTCTTCGAATTGCTGTTTTTGTTGTGTATAATTTCATCTTTCCAGAGTTCTTGACTTAATGAGTGAAAGGCTTCAATCAAAGGCAACTGCAACAGCGATGTGGAAACCCAGGCGA
Source organism: Hibiscus mutabilis (assembly GCA_019671005.1). Taxonomy (NCBI): domain Eukaryota; kingdom Viridiplantae; phylum Streptophyta; class Magnoliopsida; order Malvales; family Malvaceae; genus Hibiscus; species Hibiscus mutabilis. The sequence goes on from CM033742.1 coordinate 7,921,344, forward strand.
CCACATTTTCTCAACGTCTTCTTCTCTACTTCGAGTGCCAAAAGCCTGGTATTTTACTCTTTATCCTCCATGCAAAAATTAGGGTTTATGAATCCCATTTTAGATTATTTATAGCTAATTATTTTTACTTTGTCTGATTATGATATTTTAACAGAAAATTCCTGTTGGATTTAAGAGAAACTTGGAGGGGAAATTTTCTGGGTCAGTTTTGTTAGAAGGACCAAGTGGGTATAGTTGGGTTGTTGAATTAGTTCAAAAGAATGATGCCTTTTTCTTTGAGAAAGGCTGGGCTGATTTCGTTAGAGATGATAGCCTAGAATGTGGTGATTTTTTGGTTTTTAGGCATGATGGTGACTTGGTTTTTGATGTCAAAGTGTTTGATCAAAGCAATTGCGAGAAAGAAGTTGCTTTTCATTGTAAAAGCACTCGAGATAGCAGCGAGTTTAATGGAATCGTGGGGCAGAAGAGATTTAGGGAGGATGGAGGCGTTTCATTGGATCAAGATTGTGAAGAGTTAAAGAGAATTAGAGAGAGCTCGTTCGAATCCGATGGAGATGAAGAACATTGTGGGCATGAGCTGGTTCTTGCAACTAAAAGTTGTCAAGGGTTAGCTTCCTTTGATGAAAATCATGGTAAGGAAATGATTATCTCTCATTCTTTGGGATTTGTATATGGAATATTTTTTTATCATTGGATTGTGAGTGTTTTTATTTGTGTTATAAGAATTTTGTTGCTTTTCATCTAGTGATTCTTCTAGAAAGGAATAGACACGACAACGATTCAGCAACAAAAACTTGTTTTAATAATCGCCAATTAAAAACGATGGTATCGATATAACTGGAGTCTTGCTTAGGTCTCATCATCTTATGTTAGTCTCGATGTCACTTATTTCATGACTTTGTAATTGTGCTTGCATGTATGGACAGTCATTCCAGTTCATGTTGGAACTTCAATGATAGTCTAGTTCTCACGAATCCCTCTTATTAATGAGCCCCATCTCTTGAAACAGATGAAACCATCCTGAGAACCGGCAAAGAAGATGACTTGAATCTACATGGTAGTGGCTGTATTCAAGAAGTAGTTGGAGAATTTGAAGAGAAAAGGGTGGCCCAATCTTTTAATTCACGTTTCCCCTTTTTTGTTAGAATTATGAAAAGATTCAACGTCAGTGGTTCATATACATTGGTAAGTTGTTTCTTCTCACACTTTTTGTTCAGGATCTTTTGTCTAGGACAGGGGCGGATGCAGCTGGCTCTCTATGGGGGCAGCTGCATCCCCATTATTTTTGAAACAAATTTAAATTAGAGGAAATTTCTCACTTAAAAATTTTAATTTAATGTGTAAAATAAAAAATAGTAATAATTTTGCATACCCATTTTGAAAAAAAAATTATTTTGGACCCCCATTCTTTAATTTCTAGATCCGCCACTGGTCTAGGACATTGTTCGCACAAGCCTATATGTTTGCATCCTGCTATATGGCAACGGTGTGGAGTGTTAAATCACTTTGCGCGCTAGAAATTGTCTTAATATCAATCCTTCGGCAGTTGGGGCTTTCAAACAAGTTTCTTAACCTATTGATGATCATTCCTTTACCTCTGGCAGTAGTTGGAAACAACTTCCTCTACTTATAAGGGGGACAATGTATAGATATAATGATTTCCGTCCTGTATTTGTTCCAAAATCAAGGACTGAACAACCCTTTTAATAATTACATATTTGCTTAAGTGTGGAAATTCTTCAAACCATTATCTGGTCTCTTGAATCAACTAGTTAAGTCTGTTAGATATCTTATTTAGACACCATGGAACCTGTTTATGTATTCAAGTGCCTTTTTGTTCTTTGTGACCCAGAATATTCCATATCAGTTTGTGATGGAACATCTCCCGAAGTGCAAGACTGAGATTGTGCTTCGGAATCTGAAAGGATCTTGTTGGACTGTGAATTCTGTGCCTACAACAAGAGTGCATACAAGCCATACTTTATGTGGCGGATGGTTGAGCTTTGTCCATGGCAATGAGATAAAGGTCGGAGACATTTGTATTTTTGAATTTGTGCGCAAATTTGAATTCCATGTGCATATTCTTCGGGTTGGAAAGGAATACCTGGAAAAGCAAAGTGGAAAAGCTGTTGCTAATGTGTTAATTGACAGGTCTGATTCTAAGGTCCACTCAAAATCAGAAAATGTTCAAAGTTGTGATAACAAAGGGTCTTAAGATGCTTAACAAAAGGAAATATGGTAACGCAGCAAACAGATCTGCAAGTGTTGTACTGTGCTCTTTGTCAAGGTCGTGCAATGAAAGGCAAGGTAAAGTTTCTAATTGTTCTGAGCTTGATGTATATGCGAGATTATTCTTATTAGTAAAGGGATTGTGCTGCTGCACTTGATGATGATTTTTACCTTTATCTCATTGAGGAAAGTTTTAGTGTTTCTCTAAGCTTCCAGGGATAATATTTACGTTTATTGGACCAAGGCGAACAGATATTCATCATGTTATCGCAATCCTTGGAATATCTGTAGAATATTGATTCACTAGACTTATTGGTAAACCTGCATTCTAACATGATTTGGCTTCTAAAACAGAAGCATTAGTTGGTTCGAGAACAATGCTGGCAATCGATGAAGAAAAAGCAGCTAGGCCTTTTGCTTCTGGTTTTCCTTATTTTGTAAGAATCATGAAAAAGTTCAATGTCAGTGGTTCATATACTCTGGTGAGCAATTTACTTTTCATTTCCCTTCCTTCAGAAATGAAGCATGATCTCTTCTGTAACTAATTTGATGAATTCATTGGTGTCTTTGCCCAATAATGATAGCCAAATCAAGAAATAATTAAGATACAAATAAAGATATGACAATTTTCTATGCTGAATATTGAAAACAAAACAAAATAAAATAATTCTTTATTATTCTTGGAAATTGATTTTAACTATTTAGTAATTATTGCCAGTTATCTTTGCAGAAATATATGGGAGGCATAGGCTCTTTGGGGATTTTCTAGTATCAATTTTCATTTACTATCTGGATCATATGATGCAGAAAATACCATATAAGTTTTCAAAGGCGCATCTTCCCTACTGCAAAACACAAGTAGTGCTTCGGAATTTGCAAGGCAGATGCTGGACTGTAAATTCTGTACCAGATTCAAAAGTTCGAACCGTGCACACGTACTGTGGAGGATGGATGGCCTTTGTTCGTGATAATGACATAAAGATGGGTGACATCTGTGTATTTGAACTTGTCAACTTTTGTGAAATGCGTGTGCATATATCTGGGACAGGAAGAAAAGGGCTAGATTACCAACACGCTTCTTTGTGAGGCAAAACACAACTTTAACTTTCAGGTGATGATATGTATCGATGCACCCTTTTGGCTTCTCTCTCTATCCATTTCTTTCACTTTTGTCATGTGAATCCGAGTCTGTGACAGAAAAGGGTTTGAAAGAGCCTGGTTGCTTTAGGAGCATTTTCAGATAGTATATGCTTGATCTAATGGGTCTTATTATTATTGTACCGCCGTACTTCTCTAATGCTAACTTTGAGATGCAATTTCTTGGGACCTTTAGCAATCTGGTGGCTTTTACCAAAGTCGTTCGGAGGGGAAAATCGTTTTTGAAACACATTAGCAGGATTTATGGAATGTGGTGGTCTAATTTGGATGGAGGGAGAGGAGGAATAGAGTTTTGGTATGGCTGCTGAATCTCTTTCACAGATTATGAAAAAAAATTGCAGCAGTCATTCAAGATTTGATTATATGGATGCTATTAATGGCATTCTTTTCCTGCTATGGGCATGATATCCTGAGATGCTTTCTTAATTTGCTTTGCTTTATTTGTTGGCTTTGATTAATTCCTTAGTTGACCTTGTATAGAAATTGCATGTTTGATAAGCCTTAAAATATCATAATAAATATGTTTAACAAGATAGTATGTTATGTAACCAACAAGGGTTGGGTGCTGGGAGAGAATCCGAGTTCGAATTTTGGAGACGACATTGTTAGGAGGGAGAAATACAAATTTTGAACATACACCATAAAATAGATATCTATATTTTACCAAAAAGAAAGTATGCTATATGATATTAAAAAATGAAATACCATATGGGTACATGGGCCGAGGAAAGAACCCGTTACATTTCAGGCCTTGATATGTCGTGGAAAGCCCATTTAGGCTTTGGCTAAAAGCACAAATATCTATTTTAGACCTTTTAACTTAAATTTTTGGTCGGGCTCTTGATTAATCTAGTTACAGTTATTTCGGGTCTAATATTATTCGGTTCAAATTCGATTTTGGTTCGGTTTTAGTTCGGGTCTATTATGATTTGGTTCATTTCGGGTTGGTTAATTTTCAATTCGGTTATTTTTGGTTCGATTGATTTCGGTTCCGGTCAATTTCGGGTCAATGAGAGATCGGTCGGTTTTAATCGAGTTTTTAGGCTGGTCAATTTTTTACACGCTATATATAGATTTATAAAGTCAATATATTTAATTTTTTGGTAAGTTGTGTGGTTGTTCATATCCTATCTTTATTTATTTCTATTAATATTTTTTCTATATTTTGGGTTGTCTTTGGTTTGAGTCTATTCGGTTCGGGTCTATTTGGTTCGGTTGAAAATTGGTTAGGGTCTATTTCGGTTCAACTAAAATTCGGATCGGTCAGGTTTGTTTCAGTTTCGAATCAAATTTTGGGTTATCATGTTCTGGTCGATTTCGGGTCTCGGTTCAGATAAATCGGTTCGATTTTCGGGTCTCGGGTCAAGTTTGCCAGGTTTAAATCTAGTAAATGTTTTTAAATTTCGACAACCCAGATGAAAATAGAAAAAAATGAAATTAACCAGATGAAAATAGGCTTAAGGGTAATGTAAGACTTGAATCATCTAAACAATCAATTAAGCTTCTTCACGAAAAAATACATCTAATAGATTATTTGAGCTTGAAAATTATATTAATTAAGTCTTTAACTAACGGAAATCATCTTTGTTTGTTACTGTGTTGATGTAAAGATCTACTTATAAATGATTGTTCACAAGATAGATGGACTTAATTATTTCTTTAAAATGTTCGAGACTTAATTGATCTTTAAGTAAAAATTAAAATAAGATAATAAAAGGGTATTAAAAATATAAAATTGACAACTTTAAAAATAATTTTAAAAAGTATTTAAATATTAAAATTAAAAATATTATAAAATTAAAAGTTTAAAAAATATGAAAAAAATTCTAAAATATGTCAAAAACAATTTTTTATTTTTAAAATATGAAACACAACACCGAACGTCTTATCCCGCTAAATTAATAGGTAATTAATAAAACAGTTGTACATTGATTAAACATATATACTTAATGGGTCAAACCTTCTGATTTTCCTTTTTTTTTTTGTAATTTGTAAGCTTTTATTTTTCTCTATAACTAACAAAAAGAAGTGATAAAAATTCTTATAACGACCCAGATTTCAAAATTCGTAAATAAGTAATTTGTAAAGGCTGCATCTTTATCTTTTTGAGTTAGATTTTCGGAATACAAGTTAAGGTTGTTAAAATCTCCATCAAAGAATCTATCTTTTAAGGTAAGAATGCTTGGGAATGGTGGAAATGAAGAAAATGGGTTTTGGTGGGGGTTGGAGAAGATGAACGAGAATGGAAGATTTAACCGTGATTCTTATTGTTAAATCCTTCCTTTATCATTTTTATCTTTTATAACAAAGTTGTAACTCGCTATACAACATTTGGTTGTAGTTAAGGAGGTTGAAGAGCATTCGAGCAAGGAAAGAGGAAGGCTTGAGCTAGGGAAAATAGCTGGTGGGTTGTTAATGGTAAATTCGAGATTAAGTGTTAACTGCTTGTGAAAATAGTAATAAATCACCCTATATATCTCCCATAAACTGTAGGATCATCTTAAGGGAGTTATTGGTTTCGATTTGGAGGCTTTAGGATGATTTCTGAGCCTGAGGAAGCCATTTCTGGGCTTCAGTATCGGTACTCGGGAAACAGTACTAGTACCTTAGTGTTTTGGGTTTAAGAACATTGTTCTATTACTATGAACTTTGAATGAGGTATTGGTACAATGTTCAACCTGTACCGGTACGCCATGCAAGTAGGGGTCTACCCATATCAGTACACGAAGGCTGGGTGGAATTCTAGTAAGCTCATTTCATATTAGTACACATGAGAGTACCGGTACCTTAGGGGTACCATACCGATACCCACTACGTAATCTTCCTAAAAATATTGATTTCTACTCGGAAGGCTGAAAAATTATATCAATCGTTCTAATAGACCCTTAATGGCCTGAAATGAGTTGTAAAACTGAGAAACTGAGAAATTTCCTTATACTCGAGCATAAAACTTAAGAACTCGGTAAAAGTCTTATGACTTATATGTTGATAGCAACCATTATACAATATGGTTATGTGATGATGTGGTACGCGGTGTGGGCACTTGTTTGATGGGATTTAGATACCCAATGCGTATTTCCCGTATGTTCCGATGCTAGGTGACCCAGCCTCACCCTGGGTGTAAGTTCTGATGTTGTGTGACCCGCCCTTACCCGTAGATATGCATATTTAGTCCCTTTTAGCCAAACATTAAAAGGTCATTTAGGGCCCTTAAGGCTTATACATGCCACAAGCAATATACACATAACAAAAAGACTAAAAGTGACTAATCTAACTACTTTGCCACAATTCTAGGAGTTCATAGGGTTGATTTACTTTACATTATCAATGTAGTGACTTGCCAAAAACCTTCTCCGGCTCCGATCTCGATCTCAAAACTTCTTAACTTGAAATGCATGGAAGATGAATGCATTAGGCATACTTTTCCTAGTGAGGTAGTCATAAACAATGAAATAAGCAGATGATGTAATCTATCATGCTTCGATGTTAACTAGAACAATGGATTAATAACATGTAATTCGATGGCAATATAGGTATGATCAAACATCAATAATCATAAGCAATATCAATAGTCAATAACAATATTTAATATCAATATGTTCAATAAGTTTCCTTGGATCGATTTTTGGTATATGGATACACAAATTCCTACGCCGCACCAAAAACAATAGTGGTCTAGTCATACACCCTCCACCGCACCAATTTGACCAAATCACAACATCCCTCCACCGCACTAATATAATGGCCGTAACCTACCCGTACCAATGAGCTCATAAATTCTATGGCATGCCAATTGTATCCAATACACTCGAATCCAAGGTTCAATAATCGATAGTTCAATAACATTAATTTAATAACAATAGTTTGGTAACAATATTTCAATACGGTAGTTTGATAACAATAACTCCATAGCAATGGATCGATAGCAATGTTCAATATCAAATATTTCAATGACAGTAGAGCATATCAATATCTCAATGCAATATTAAATGCTTCAATAACAATAGGAATATTTCAATGTTCCATTAGCAATATGCAATAGTCAATGTCCAATGCTCAATAATTCAATGTGACAATGTTTCAATGGTTTCGATGATAACAATAATGATGCTACAGACACGGATTCAATGCAATACTTACCCATACTTACCAATATGGCTCTCAATAGGGTTTTTATATAATATCTTCAATGCAATGGTTAGCAATGCAATAATAAATAATCAATGATTCAGGATAGGCACCTAGCTTAATCCCGAGACTTTGACTACACTCACCTTGAATTCTAAAGCTTTTACGGCTCTCAGATTACTATTCCTTTATTCTTAGCTTTTGAAGGGGGTGATGAACCTTCCTTCTCTAACTCACGAGCTAGCTGGACAAAAGCAAAAATGTTAGAATCAAAGATATAGTTCGAAATCAATATTCAAACTTACAATAGCAGATTACAAAAGCTTCCCATGGATTTTAAGATTGAAGAACAAAGATTTAGCCTTAAGCTCATTAACTTCAATTCAAAATTAAACTTCAATCTTCTATGGGCTATTGAAATTGTTTGGGGCTTAAACTTACCAATTTAAGGGCTATCTAAAGGTGTAGAGAAATCAAAGAAAACTTGAGGATTCAAAGGAGGTGCTTGGTTGAGTCCAAGGTTGAAGACAACAATGGAGGTGTTTGCTTGTTTTTAAAGAAAGATGAAGAAAGATAGTAAAGGTCTCGGTATTAACTAATGAAGTGTTTTTAACTCCTTAAACAACCTTATATCTATTCCACGGTTTCCCTTAGCCAAAGGTAAGCTTTTATTTTAATTATTATATCCACCTTACCAATCAACCAACCCAATGGTTTCCTCTAAAGGAAGGTAAGCTATATAAAATAGTTTTCTTTTTCCAATAAATTTGATAGCAATTATAGCTATCATCTTTTCCTCCAGACTTCACAAGGAAATCACGTGGACAAGTCTAAGCAAGTAGGTGTCTCACTCTGAAATGTTATAATTATAGAATTGGTCCTTTAACTTTCTAAACTTTATACTTTTACCCCTAAAACTTTCAACTTTTATAATTTAGTCACTAAAAGGTTCCTAGGAGTTCAATTAGGTCCCATAACTTGAAATTAATTCAATTAGGGTTCAATACTAGATTTATAACCACATAACTTAAGCAGTAAATTATTTAGACCTTTCTGATAAAGAATTTCTGATAACAAAAATGTAATTCCGACTAGACCGATTTTCGGGGTGTTACACTTGCTCTTGGAAGACTCTTTAAGCCCTTTCACTACACAAAAGGTTGTAAGACTTGTTACAACATCGATGGAAGGTTGAGACACGAAAAAAGAAGGTTTTATAACAAGAAATAGATCAAAATACCATTCCCGTTCTTCCTCCTTAACCCCCATCAAAACCCTTCATACCACCATTTTTCTTGATCCTCACCTCAAAATATAGATCATTGGATGCTAAACACACTTCCCTCAACTCAAAATCTGAGTTTTACACTCAAAAGACCAAGATTTGCTCTTCAAGGTGTTAAGCTTTTGGAGAGAAAGATGATGAAGAAAAAGGTGAAAGAAGAAAAGGAATGAGATCATCTTCTGCACCAAAATAACCACCACCATTTTTTATTATTTATGGGTAAATTTACCCTTTTACCCTTCCTTTCATCCCAAAATTACATGGCCACCCAAAGCTCAAGCCCAAAATTCCATGGAAAAGCCCACTAAGGTTTCCAAGGCCCAACTCAAAGCCCAAACACACAGCCCCAACTACGGGTTTTAAATTGACTGTTGGATCCCGAAACCTAGGCCGTTACAACTCCCCTTCCTTAAAGAAAATTTTGTCCTCGAAATTTACCTGGTGGAAAGAAGTGCAACTAGAGCATCTTTATATATTTCTCGGTCTTTCACGTTGCCTCTTTGACTCTGTGGTTTCTCCACAACATCTTTACCAAAGCTATGGTCTTGTTACGAAGCTCTTTGACTATCTTGGCTAAAACCTTTACCAGTTCCTCTTCGTATGTCAGATCGGTATTGATCTCGATCTTTTCAAGCGGAATGACATGCGAAGGGTCTAAACGATAGCTTCTCAATATTGACACATAGAACACATTGTGAATACGTGTCGTCTCTAGAGGTAAAGCTAAACGATAATCTATGAGCCCAATCCTTTCAAGAATCTCGTATGGTCCGATAAACCTCATGCTCAATTTTCCCTTTTGCCCAAAGCGTATCATCCTTTTCCAAGGTGACACCTTGTTGCCTACATCATACTCTATGTGTTTGCGATTTCAGTCTACATAAACTTTTTGTCGATCAAACGCTGTTTGTAACCTCTCTTTAATGATCCACACCTTTTCTTTGGTTTGCTCAACCAATTCAGACCCTACAATCCTTCTCTCGTTGAGCTCATTCCAACACAACGGGGTCTGACACTTACGTCCATACAAGGCCTCAAAAGGAGCCATTTGAATACTCGATTGATAGCTGTTGTTATAAGCGAACTCCACCAATTGCAACTGTTCTTCCTAACTTCCTTCAAAATCAATAACACAACACCGAAGCATGTCTTCTAGAATCTGAATAACTCGCTCCGACTGCCCATCGGTTTGAGGATGGAAAGCGGTACTGAAGTGTAACCCAGTGCCCAAAGCTTCATGAACTTTTCTCCACAGTCTAGAGGTGAACCGAAGATCCCTATCTGAAATAATGGATGTTGGGTTGAAGCAACCCCAGTGGAACTTGATGTTCGACCCTAACTTGCTGACAAGCCAAACACCTAGGCACAAATTCAGATATATCCCTCTTCATACTTGGTCACCAATATACGATCGAAGGTCTTGGTGCATCTTGTTTATACCTGGGTAGACCGCATATAGACTACGATGCTCCTCCCAAATAATACGTCCCTCAAGTCCTCTAATATCAGAACACATATCCAACCTTTAAAGTACAAGACCCCACCATCCCGCACCTCAAAGTCCGATACTTCACCTTTTTGAACCATCTATATCCTTGCAGTTAAATCCTCCTTTAGCACTTGCGTTCTCTTGTACTAGGGTAGGCTCTATATGGGGTTCATCTAGCAACCCTCACCCTTAGTCATTCTTAATCGAGCAAACATCACTCTCAAATCTGACATGAACTTTCTACTCAAAGCATCAGCCACCATATTGGCTTTACTAGGATGATACTCAATGATGTAATCATAGTTTTTCAACAGCTCGATCCAACGCCTTTGCCTCAGATTCAATTCTTTCTGAGTGAGCAAGTACTTCAAACTCTTATGGTCTATATAGATGTAGCACTTTTCTCTATACAAATAATGCCTCCAAATCTTCAATACGAAGATTACTGCTGCAAGCTCCAAGTCATGCGTGGGGTAGTTCCGTTCATGGGGTTTAAGCTGCCTTGAGGCATAAGCAACCACCTTACCTTCTTGCATAAGAACACAACCAAGCCCATTCAACGATGCATCACAAAAAACCACAAAATCTTTTCCTAGTTCAGGTTGTGTCAAGAATGGGCCTCCGTTAGGTACGCTTTCAACTGTTCAAAGCTTTGTTGTTTCTTCATGTTCCACTCAAACGTAACTCCTTTCTGAAACAACTTCGTCTAGGTTGTCGCTATGATAGAAAAACCCTTGACAAAATGATGGTAATACCTGATAAGTCCAAGAAAACTACGAACTTCTGTAACATTCCTTGGGGGTTTCCACTCCACAACTACTTGAAACTTTTGCGAATCCATACGAATTCTATCTACTGCTATAATGTGGCCCAATAATACCATTTCGAAAAGTCGAAATTCACACTTACTGAATTTGGCGTAGAGCTGTTTCTCTCTCAAGGTTTGAAGAATGACACAAATGTGATAACCGTGCTCTTCTTTCGAGCCCGAGTAAACCAAAATATCATCTATGAAGACCACAACGAACTGATCTAGATAAGGATGAAAAATCTAGTTCATCAAAACCATGAAAACTATCGGTGCATTGGTGAGTCCAAAAGGCATTACCAGGAACTCATAGTGTTCGTACCGCGTTCTAAAAGTAGTCTTGTGCACATCCTCCTCTGCTACTTTGAGTTGATAGTACTCTAAACTCAAGTCGATATTAGAGAAAACACAGGCACATCTCAACTAATCAAACAAATCATCTATCCTTGGCAGAGGGTAGAGATTTTTCACCGTTATCTTGTTGATTTGATGATAATCAATGCACATAAGCATTGATCCATCCTTCTTTTTAACAAAAAAAATGGTGCATCCCAAGGTGAAACACTCGGTCGAATAAACCCTCTCTCTAGGAATTCTTGGATCTGATTCTTTAACTCTCTTATCTATTTTGGGGCCATACGATACGGTGAAATAAACATCAGTGCCGTACCTGGCATTACTTCAATTCAAAATTCTAACTCACGATCCGGGGGTAAACCAGGTAATTCCTCCAAAAACACATCAACGAATTCCCTAACCATTTAGAAGTTTTCCAGCGTCGGGCTTTCAATCCTTGTATCAACCACTTAAGCCAAAAATTCCCCGCAAAGCTATTAAATCATCCTCTATGCTGCCATTGCTGATATAACATTAGGAGGGCAAAAATTTATCTCACTCCTTAACACAAGCTCAGATCCATCCGAAACTCGAAGCTTAAGACTCTTCGCTCTACATCCCAAACTTGCATCATGCTCGAACAACCAATCCATCCTTAAGATGGCATCAAACTCTTGGAACGGAAGTACCATCAGGTCGGCTGGAAATACCAAACCCTAAACCTCAATCAAAGACCTTGGGTACACCTTGTCCACCAAAATATCGTACCCTAGAGGGCTAGTCACCTGAACTCCCACTTCAATATCTTTAGTAGGAATACCCCACTGCTGGGATATTCCACTATGAATATAGGAATAGGTAGACCCATAATCCACCAAAGCAACAATAGGAACTGAAAATAAAGTAAATGTACCTGAGATGACGTCGGTCGCCTCGTAATCCTTTTAAGTTTAGACTGTATACTGTCTTGCCGGTGCTCTTACTGTGGACTAAAAAGTACCTCCACTCTGTCGGCCAGACATGTGGCTCAATTCTCTTCTAGCCATTCCATGACCCCTAAAAGCAGGGTATGAGGCCCGCTAAAACTGGTCTTGAAGAGGTCAACTACTATCGGGTAATCCATCTGAAAATGATCTGGTGATCGATAACCAAAACAAACCATGGTTCTTCCCCAATACTCTTCTTGATGTCCACATCCATATTGATCACAAGCTTGTGTCCTCATACTCCCTTACGAGCCTCCTGCACTCCTCATAGCTAATGAAAACGACCTCTTATGGCCTACAGACTCTGATCGACGATCCAACAACAAAACCTGCTGTGAAGCTCCCTGATTCTAATTCTATTGATTTATGTTCCTTCTAAAAAAGGTCTGAGTGCTACCAGAGAAATTTTGTGTCCTCCCACTCGAACCTCCTTGCCCACTAGCCTATCCATAAGTCAAACCTTGTACTTGTTCAAGCACCTTTGCACTGGAGGTCAACTAAAAAAACACGGTCGGTGGAGCAGCCGTCAGATAAGTCTAAATCTTCTCAGTAGCCACAAGCTCTGGGGCATACCTATTCAGTTGTAGGAACTCATGTATACTCAAAGAGTAATCTGTTCTCTTGTACAAGATGATAAAATCGATCCCTTAGACCATCAATGTGAGTCTCACCCACATACTTCTTCTCGAATTCATCTAAAAAGTCATCCCACGTTGGCATGTTTGGGTACCGTCCCATTTTCACGGTCTCTCACCATTTCTTTGCGTTCTCCTTCAGCAGGGAGAGAACACACAACAACTTATCTTTGAGCTTTAGCCTCATCTGTCTCATGATCCAGCGGGTGTCCCACAACCATTGGCTTGCCCTCACTGGATTATCTTACTCTGATCCAAGGAAATTCATTGCACCATGGCGACGAACCCTCTCAATTGATGCCTCCCGTGAGGTAGCTGAAGGCCTTGGGATGGCCCTCACAATTCGGTGAAGAGCTCTGTACAGATGGGTATAATAATCAGCCCTTGGGCTTCCAGCATCTTTCGACATCTCTTCTTCTTCGGGAACATAATCCTCATCATCAAAACTTCCACCCCGAGAGCCCTAGCTCTCCTCATGATCTCGTGTTCCCCTAGGCATAACTATTTTCTGCACAACATCAACAACAAACAAGGTCACACCATCAAATATTCAGCTTAAATAAGTACAACTTCGACTCTTGGGCACTGTATTCGCTAGACTACTATCTACCACTCTAGAAAACCCCTAGGGTTTCCTTGAACTGGCTAAACATAGGCTTTGATACCACTAATTTTAACACCCATTTACTCGAGTGTTACATTTGGGCCTCAAACCCAAACTCATACTGTAAATTTTTTGACCTGGTTTAGCCCATACCCAATACTACACAAAGAGTCACAAAGTTTAAAATTTAAATATCATAATAAACCTTTTTAAACCATTTCATGGAGCTTCATTTAAAATACATAACAAAAGCATTCGACCCAAAATATATCAAGTACAAAATAAAGTTATAATACATCATAAGGTCCTATGAATATCTAGCCCAACTAGTCTAAGTATTGTACTCCACTGGTCGATGCTTAAACCTTACTTCGATGGTGCTCCACCTAAACTTGATGATCTTGCTGACCTGCGAACCGAAACAACAATTTCAAACGTTGGGCTAACGAAAGCTCAGTGGATACACTTCCACTCGATTATGCTTCATGCAAATAATAAAATATGTACATATAGATGAATGATATCATGGAAATTTAATCAGTACATAGCGCTACCTTTGATCGCCAAAACACAGGTTAAAACCATTCAAGCTATCACAAATGGCACACTGGGCCCAACCATTCTTAGGGGCTATCTCTCTACCAAACTAAATACACAAAGGGTTACCTGGGTTTGCATATTGGGTACCTTTGAAGAAGAGCTCAGAATTCCCATCGAGATTCTTCGAAGAGCTCGGTATCTCTCATTGAGTAGCCTGGAATGCTCATCAGGCCAATTGAGCTCAGAATGCACATCGAGCGACTCGGAATGCCCATCGAGCCATTTCTTCAATAAATAATATGCTCGAAATGCCCATCGAGCAAAATGTGTTGCAACACTAACCTGGGTGTTCGAATCCCACCAAACAAGAGTGACTCAACCATACAAGTGCCCTACCTGGCACGTAAACACATATGACCCACCAGGAGTCCCTATTAGTTTCCCTACCTGACACATGACCATGCTCGACCCATCGAGCCTCCTTATGGTTGCTATTAGAACAAGGCATACAAGCATTTCCAAGTTATTATTCATTATGGTCTTTCTCAAGGTTAATTTCTTTGTTTCTCAGTTTTACATTAAGTTTTATCTCTACTAGGGCCTATTGGGCCCAATTATCTGAATTACCACACTTACGAAACAAAAACGAAATTATTGGGCAGATTCGATAGGGCGTATCGATAACTATCCTGCCATATCGGTACGGACCATGCCGTACCAATCCCCATGCTTCTCGTACTGATCCTCATGCCTCAAAATGAGGTCATCCCAAAGATATAATAGGGTACTAGTATGAGATCGACCTGTACCGATATGCTACCCACACTGTTACGCACTCATGCAACCGGTCCCTAACCTAAGGGAGGGTACCAATACAAAACCTATTCGTTTTGGTATACGTTCTTGTACCGATCTTCACTCGGCGTATCGATACGTGATATCGCCACTGGAATTTGCAAGAAACAAGGGGGTATCGATACAGTCTGACCCGTACCGGTACACCCTTCCACACTCACTGGGTTCCAGTTATTTTTAAAGAAAAGTATCGATACGAGTTCATCTCGTACTGGTACTTATACCCAGAAATTAGTTTTCTAAAGTTCGAAATCCATCCCAAAGCCCCTAAAACCCTACTCCAAAACCCCAAATAGATCCTGCATATTATGGGAGGTAGTTTAGGTTGGTTTCTATCAATTTTACACCATTTTAACATAAATTTAAAAACTTGCCATTAAAGGGGGATTTTGCATTCAAACAACCATAATGCCATGCAACTACAAGGCTAACGTGGTTTTATGATTCCCATAAAGGTATAAGAGTTAGTAACGTACCAACCTTGATCCAAAAACCAACCTTGGTGCCCCAAGCTAATCTCCTCCCACCTTGCTCTTGCCCCTAGCTCTTGGAAGACTCCCCAAGCCCTTTCACTACACAAAAAGGTTGTAAAACTTGTTACAACATTGCTGGAAGGTTAAGACACGAAAAAAGAAGGTTTCATAACAAGAAATGGATCAAAATTACCAGTCTCGTTCTTCTTTCATAACCCCCACCAAAACCCTTCATACCACCATTTTTCTTGATCCTAACCTTAAAATATAGATCCTTGGATGCTAAACATACTTCCCTCAACTCAAAATTTGAGTTTTACACTCAAAATACCAAGATTTGCTCTTCAAGGTGTTAAGCTTTTAGAGAGAAAGAGGATGAAGAAATAAGTGAAAGAATAAAAGGAATGAGATCATCTTTTGCACCTAAATAACAACCACCCATCTTTATTTTTGTGGGTAAATTTACTCTTCTACCCTTCTTTTCATCCCAAAATTAGATGGCCACCCAAAGCTCAAGCCCAAAATTCCATTGAAAAGCCCACTAAGGTTTCCAAGACCAAACTCAAGGCCTGAACACCCAACCCCCAACTACAAGTTTTAAACCGACCCTTAGATCCTGAAACTTTGGTCGTTACATGTATGTATAATATGTGTAACATATAAATATATATATATATATGTACATATATAATAACATAAATGTTAGATGAGCATGGAAATTTAAATAGTGACTAAAATAAAATGAATCTGGAATTAAAGACCATATAAAAAAGGGAGCAAAGCCAAGGTGCCTGAAGGGTAATTGCCCGAAAATCATACCCAAAATCACAAAACCCACAACAAAATCAGTGGAATATAGCAAACAAAAAAGGAAAGAAAAGAAATGAAAGGTCAATTTTCACTTTGATTAAAAAACTCGAAAGCTCAAATAGAGAACAAACACTCTAAAATTTTTTGAACACTAAAGGAACCCTTGATCCTTTTTGCACCTTTTATTGGCGGCACTCCTCATCGACCGTTACCAAAATCTGTAGATACCCATAGACAACGACCTAAACTTTGATTTAAAACTGAAAACCCCTTTTTTTGAGTTCGATTCATGATTTAAAAGAGGAAAAAAACCTAAACTTTGATTTAAAATTGAAAACCCCTTTTGTTTATGATTTTTGAAAGAAAAATAAAAAAATGAAAGAATTTCAAAGACTCTAATTTTTATGCAGATGAAGAAGAAGAGAGAGATACCTAGAAATTTTTTACCTTTTTTTTACTAAAATCGTCCTCTGTACATTGTGTTTGACTTGGGTGTTTTATACCCGTTTACACTAACTTTAAAATAAAAATCATAAAAAGCTATTAGTTGCTTGCTAGAAATTCTGAGCTCTTCTGCCATTTTGGTGTTGTTGTTTCTTACAGGTGGTACGACTGCTTGGAGGAGGAAATGCCAAAAAGGGGGAACCAATTGTTATTACTCGGTTCAAATAGATGCTTGAGTGACTAAGTCTTGAGGGGCTGCTCGATTGCAATGCTCGAGACCATAGGGATAAGCAGTGGTGTGATGCTACTGCTGGAGTGACCGAGAGGTACGAGTGTATCCCGATTCAAGGATTTTAGGTAATGGGTAGGGTTTAATTGGGTTTAGGAAGTGGGAAAAATGTGATATAGGTTTTGTGATTTGGGTTATGGAAATGTAGGGGTTATTTTAATTTTGTAATGTAAGAATCAACATTTAATTTGGACTATTTTTTAATTATTGTTTATTCTCGGACAAAAATAGTGATTACAACTGCCCTTATTTGCTTATTGTTGTGAAACATCAATAGAGCACAGACTAAAAGATAACCATTTTTGTTCGGTCAAGCTGGAGCACCCCTTCTTGGCATGATCATTCTTTCTAACTGGCTTATCTTCCAACTTCTAGAGAAATAGAACTCATCTGTTGATTTACTACATACTGACAGAGAGTCAAAATCTGATCGATTCATCTACTTTATCTTTTTTTGGAAAGATAGAATACCACCGACAATGAGACAAGATCGGGAGATTGGATTGAATTGGATCACGCACGACTCTGACGAAGAGGCATAATCCGGTGATTAGATTGTGATCAAGCTAAAACTCTGACAAAGAGGCATGATCTAAATTAGTGGCGATCACACTACGATTATGATGAAGAGGCATGATCTGAAGTGTTAGCTTGGCGATCAAGGTACTACTCTGACGAAGAGGCATGATCTGAAGAGTTAGTAGTGATTAAGCTACGACTCTGACGAAGAAGCATGATCTGAGGAGTTAATTAGTGGCGATTGAGCTACGACTCTGACGAAGAAGCATGATCTTAGTTATTGATGATCAAGCTATGACTCTGATGAAGAATCATGATCTTGGCTATTGATGATCAAGCTACGACTCTGACGAAGAGGCATGATCGGCATGAGGATTTTGATCTGCTACACCACTGACGATAAGTCAAGATATGATGATAGATTCGATCAAGCTACAACTCTGACAAAGAGACGTGATCTGAGTTATTGGTTGATCCGCTACACCGTCGATGATGAGTAGAAATCAGAGAAAAAATATGATAGATCCTCTACACCATTAACAATGGGGCAAAACCAAAAAAAAAGAAGTAAACAATAGTTGGTAATTGTTCACTCAGAGTTTGAGTTTTGGTTTGTCTTCCTTTTCTTTGATGGTTTGCCATTTCATGTTAGGGTGTTGTTATCCTCCTTCTTGAGGTCTCAACTTCTTTATCGATATGGCTTCCCTTAGTGGCTGAGGGTTTGCCAATTTGTTATTGTCCACCATGATTGAAGCTTCTCATCCTGAACCTGTTTATTTTATGTATGAGTGAAGTAAATGCACTTAGCATGAATGTATCTAACTTGATGTGTAATGTATGCATTTGTTGTGAATGCATGATGAGAATATGAATGACATGCAATGTAGTTGGCCATGATGTTGACTTCAAAGGAGATATACCATGACTTTCCGATCATACTGATGGCTTGTTCTTGTTTTTGCTCAAGTTTTATGTTGTAGACAAGATAGACGTCTTCTATCTTGTTTGCACTTATACCCCAACCGCTTTTCGATTTGACCACCTTCTTCTAAAATGTTACCATTTTAGGTGGAGGTCAACTTGTGATCATTTTTTAGTCGAAACAGTGATCTGATGGCACATTTGTTGTTGGTCCCTATACTTTTGACCTTCTTTGTGAGTAATGTAGAGAAATTTTGTTTCAAATCTTTGACTACATGTTCTGATTTCAATGTGAGATGCTTATTAACAAAATTGGGTTTTTCTTTCAAATTTTGGATATAGTAAGCTAGATTGAATGCCCCGAATATCAAGTGCATGAGCAATGCTAAAATGGCTTATCGAGGATTTCCCCAAGCAAATCTTGTGTCTAGGAGACCTCAAAAGTTGAATTGATGTTTAAAGATATGAAGTGCAATTTAAACTACTTCGGTGCTTGACCATCTTACTTTTGGCAGGTTTATTTATGTCTTATTTTGTTTGGGGAATTCAATTCTTCATATTCCTTTGGCTCGAAATAAATGATGGAGCAAAAAAAAATTTTCGAGCTACTTGGTATTGTCATGATTTTAAAAATATTACCATCACTCATGAAACAAAGAGTTTTGATTAGAATGGGTTTCAGCGAAGTGCCCTAAAAAGTTCCACACTCTTATCCGAAAAGTGGTTATTACCAGGTTTCGAACATTGGAGTGCTTTTTTATTACTTTTTGAGAAAATACCTATTACCAGGCTTCAAAAGTTAAAACATTTTGTTTCGTTTTGAAAATGCCTATTACTAGGCTTCAAACATCAAATTGCATCAATTTGTTATTATGTGTGATCCTTAATGTGTGTGTCACATATTCATGATCTCCGTAACTTAGGATTTCAATTAGACACAAGTTACTCGGACTCAACCTTTGGGTTAAAATCAATGTCCCTTGTGCAATTGATATGCGGGGACCCAATAGATAAATATATACCCAAAATGCAGAGAGAGTTGAAAACAAAATGTATTGTTTCATTGAAAATTAAAGCATATGGTCTTAGGCCCTTACAAAAGATCACCATCGCCTTCAAGCTTAAACAAGTGGATTTGATTTACCTGCATTACTTAAAAGAGGTTAAAAGCAACAAGGGAACCTATTGAAGTTTTAGATTGGCATCTAGACTAAGAAGCAAAAGCAAGTTCATTCCTTAAAGAATTCAACTTTTTTGTTGTCCATTAGACTTTGAACCGTGTCTTTGAACTCATGGCAGTCTTGAATAGCGTGCCCCTCTTCGACATAGAACTCATAGTACGGACCAATATGCCCTTCGGGCATCATCATTCCTTGACCGATCAGACCCGTATCAAGTAGCTTCTTCCAAACCCAATTAAGGGATAATTTGACTTCTGACACCTTAGACTTAACAGTTCGGTTACTTTCCTTAGATATTGTATTCACTCCACTGGTATGATTTGGTAGGGGTTGGCGGTTGTAGTCGGCCCACTAGATTTATCAAAACTTATGACCCTGAGCTTGATAAACTTTTCTATGTCCTTCTTGAAGCTGATACAAGTCTCAATTGAGTGCCCTACTTAATCAACGTGGTATACGCACTTTGTATTAGGATTATACCATTTCGGGAAAGAAGGCTGCAACGGTGCTTGATAGAATGGCGCTACCACATGGGCATCTAATATTTGCTTGTACAGTTCATCGTACGAGATTGGTAGTGGGGTAAACTCTATCTTCTCGGGGTTCTTTCTTTGACCATGGTCTTGGCTCGAAGAACCCTGGGCACTAGACATGGCCTTGGGTTGTTCAACTGTGACAGGCTTTGAAAAACTAACATTGTAAACTCCCGAAGAGTTTACTTCATGGTCTTTCTTTGCATGTGATATCTTCTTGTGGTATGAACTGCCTCTACTTTCGGTTCTGCTACTCTTGACAGCATTTTCAATGAGCTCACCGAATAGAACAAGGTCGACAAAATTGGTAGTCGCATTGCCTATCAAGCGATCCAAGATCAGACCCTCTAAAGTTTGGATAAACATGACCACTATTTCTTTCTTGCTAAGCAGGGGTCAAACTTGAGCCGCCACGTCTCTCCAACGTTGGGCATACTGTCTAAAGCCTTCATTTGACTTTTGTTTCATGTGTTGCAAGTTCAACGGTCTGGCAGCATGTCACTGACATGTCGGTACTGTTCAAGGAAAGTTTTGGCCAAATCCTCACATGACTTTATCTGATGCTGATTTAATTGATTATACCACTTTATGGCAGATCTTGAGAGACTGTAGTGGAAACAGTGGATCAATAACTTATCATCTCTTCCGTATCTCGTTATCCTTCGATAAAACATGGTAAGATGAGCATGGGGACAGCTTGTTCCATCATACTTCTCAATTTCTGAGACCTTGAACTTATGAGGTAACACCAGATTCGGGACAAGGCTGAGTTTATGGGCCTCAAATCCAATAAAGGTGTTGGTTACCTCTATGGCTTCCATCTTTTCTTCGAGTCGCTTGCATCGGTCCTCGATCTCTTTAGAGGTTTCCATTATAGGCTTTCCATTTCAATTAGTTGATCCATCTCTGAGACAAAATTTTGACTTGATTTCCCTAGGCTTAACTTCCTATGCATAGGGTAAATTTATAGGGAATGAGGCACTAGCCTGATGAAGTGGTGATTTCCCTCGAGACAGTATTACCCAAGGGTCCGATTGAGCTTTAGCATGAGTATGAGTAAACCTCAGAAGATATATGGACCTTCGTTCCCAATAGTGGGGTTGAGATTTACAACAGAAGCCTCTCCTTTCTCGGGAAGATTAAATCCCAGCATTTGGGTTATTTGGCCTAGCGTGTCTTGTTGAGATTTCTTGAACTGCTCCATCATGTCTTGTCGGGTCTTAACTAACGGTTCTTCCATCTTTCTGGCCAAATCCGTTTGCATGTACCTTTGGGTTTGCTCAATTCGGTCTAACCTGTCTTCGTTCACTATTTTGGTTTTTTGTCGGGTTCCGTAGGGGTGCTAAATTGACTGACCTTTTCTTTGATCCAGAATCATTGTCACGGGATATCCCAAAAATTAGTCTCAATGTTTTCAAAATAAATGCATGTAAATATAAGGGAACTGTCCTAAATTCGAAGGTATTGATTTAGACATGGTTTCCAAGGAACAACATTCATGAATATATGAGAGAAATTCCAACTTTTGAATATTGCATTTAATTGACGTCTATGTTACTAGATTTTCTCTCGATTCATGAACGATTTCCACCGTGTCCACCATTCTCGGGTCAATACCTCATGATGATGTTATGTAATAAAATGCAAATGAATGTTATATGGAAATGTAATGCAAGATGTCAAAAGAAAACACTGGTTAGTATGAACTAAATATTTATAGATGAAAGACAAAAATGTACCCGACATATTTTAGCACAAAATGAACCCTATTTGCATGATATTCTAATTTCTAGGGTTACCACATGGCTCTAATGGGGTGGGCTTCTTATATGTTCTACATACAGTTTTGGTGCTAGAAGAGTACTCGAATTGTCCTCGATGTCCCCTTCTAAAGGGTAGCAAGGCCCCCGATCATCACCCATTATATGCTCCTTTCAATCGAGTTCAATTCAAGGGACCCATTCGCTATGTCCATACGGGGAAACAATATTCCCACGAAAACATAGGGTACTCGAGCTCTGAAGGTACTTACTAGGCCCATACGAAGGAAGAATATCCTCACGAAAGCACTAGCATTTCCCCCCACTTACATGAACGAGTTTATGTGTCAAATTTTAAAATACGTTAAAATGAACTCGCATTTCTAAAAAGATATCAAATTAATTAAAAAATAAACTCGCAATTTCCAATTGAGACAAAAGGTACTCGACTCGCGGTCTAACCCTCTTTTTGTAAAAATAAAATTTTGTCCCCAACAGAGCCGCCAGCTGTAGCGACCTCTTTTCGAATTTGAAAATCGAGAATCGCTTTTTTGTTTAAAAAATAATTTTTGGTTTTTGTTTTTTGGAAAAATTTTGAAAGATTTGAAGAAAACTGATTTTGAGTGAAAATTGTTTTGGAAATTAAGTTTTTGAAAATAAAGACTAGAGTCGCCATCGATCATTTTTTAAAGGTAGACAGGAAACTAAAAATGAAACCAGAGATTCTTTTGAAAATGGGTCCGGGAGTCGGTTACGGATGGGGAAGGATTAGTACCCCACACTGTCCAAAAATTGGTACCTAGTCGAATACAATTTGCCTTAATTGGAAATTTGCAAGTTCAAATTTTATTTTAATTTAAAATACGTTTAAAAATGCGAGTAAATTTTAAAGGCCCTATCATTCGAGAATAAGCGAAAGAACCACCACCACTATGACTGGTACTGGCCCCATTTACTATCGAATAAAAGGGCACCGCATCAATAGTTAATATATCTGAGTGCGAGAAAATAAAGCAAAACAAATATATATGTACATATATACAGAATAAAAACATAAATGAAGGTGAAAATTAAAAAAATCCGGAAAGAGGACCGGATCGAATAAAAGATAATGCGTAAAATAAATGCGGAAATTAAATATGATAAAGTAAAGGCGAGAAATTAAATTGCGAAAAAATTAAATGCGAGAAAATAAAGGCGGTAAATAAAAGGTTAAAATTAAAGAGCGGGAAAGATAAAGGTTAGTAGTTAGATGTTAGTAGTTAAATTAAACGTGCCATGAATAATACGGATCATACCCTGTAGCGAGTCACCGTAAGGCCGAAGGAGAATCGTGATAACCAAAAATTAAAGGTGCAATAATTATATATATACACGTATATAATAGGGTGCCGATATCTATACGTGTAATATGCGTAACATATAAATATATACATATGTGTATATATATATATATAATAACATAAATGTTAGACGAGCATGGAAATGGATACAGTGACTGAAATTAAATGAATCTGGAATTAAAGACCATGTAAAAAAGGAGAGCAAAGCCAAGGTGCCTGAAGGGTAATTGGCTCAAAATCACAAAACCCACTGAAAAATCAGTGGAATATAGCAGATAAAAAAGGAAAGAAAAGAAATGAAAGGTCAATTTTCACTTTGATTCAAAAGCTCAAACAGAAAACAAATGCTCTGAAATTTTTTTAACACTAAAGGAACCCTTGATCCTTTTTGCACCGTTCATTGGCGGCACTACCTCGCCGACCGTTCTCAAAATCCGTAGACACCCGTAGACGACGGCCTCATCCCCGGACGACAGGTAAACTCGAAACCCTTCCCTTTTTTTGAGTTCGATTCAAGATCTAAAGAGGAAAAAACCTAAACTTTGATTTAAATCTGAAAACCCCATTTATTTTTTATTTTTGAAAAGAAAAGAAAAAGAGGAAAGAAATTTAAAGACTTTAATTTTCATGCAGACAAAGAAGAAATGAAAGAGATACCTAAAAAAATTTGCCCATTTTTTTTACTAAAATCGTCCTCTGTACATTGTGTTTGATTTTGGGGTTTTATACCCGTTTACACTAATTTTAAAATAAAAATCCTAAAAAGCTATTAGTTGCTTGCTGGAAATTCTGAGCTCTTCTGCCATTTTGGTGGTGTTGTTTCTTTCAGGTGGTATGGCTGCTTGGAGGAGGAAACGCCAAAAAGGGGGAACCAATTGTTGTTGCTCGGTTCAAAGGGATGCTTGAGTGACCGAGGCTTGATGGGCTGCTCGGTTGCAATGCTCGAGACCATGGGGCTGAGCAGTGGTGCGGTGATGCTGCTGGAGTGATCGAGGGGTGCGGGTGTATCCCGATTCAAGAATTTCGGGTAATGGGTGGGGTTTAATCGGGTTTAGAAAGTGGGCAAAATGTGATATGGGGTATGGAATGTAGGCTTTTTTTTTTTTTTATTTTGTAATGTATGTGAGAATGGACATTTAATTTGGACTGTTTTTTAATAAATTTTATTCTCAGAAAAAAATGGTGATTACAGTATTGGTAATAATTTATGTTAGAACTTAAAATCTTATGAGTCTCATAAGGAATCAGGTTGTTGGGTAAAATTTTATGTCAGAATATAAATTCTGACCATGCGTTTGTAGGTTTTGGTTTTAGTACACTAAGACAATATTTTAGATTGACACATTTTTTCTTAACTTTTCGGTAACATTTTTTATTATAATCCGATAATATTTTGTGGATCAACTTGTTAAACAATTTAACCTTTTTAACTTTTTTTTTAAAAAATCCAACGGTTGATATTTATTTGTTTACTTACTAATTAACCCTTCCAAGTTCCAACGACGTTATCGATACTATCTTAATTAACCGATTTTTTTTGCTGCCTTACCGAAAAATTTCCATCATTAATATGAGAAACTAATTGGCTTAAATGAAAAATAAGTCCCTAAATTATACAACTTTTAAACTTTAGGTGCCTAAAGTATTTTTTGCTAAAAATAGGTGCCTAAAGTTTACATCGTTAGTTAAAAAAATTGTTAACCAATCAATGCTTGACACGTGACATGTTTATTTGAATTTTTTTAAATTTTTTTTAAGAAAAAACCAATTATAATTAATATTTCAGAAAATCCTAAAATTCTCATTTTCTTACAAAATAATCCATAAATCCCTAAACATTCCCAAACTGAATCCTCAAATCGTCGCCGCTTTCACCGCCAATCGTCGCCCCTGAGCACACCCCTTCAGTCTGGACCTAGCCAGCCATTTCTCCTAACACAAAGTCATCGAAATGACCAGCTAGGTTCGACGACCGAAGGGGTGTGCTCAGGGGCGGCGATCGACGGTGGAAACGACAATGATTTGAGGGTTTGAGTTTGGAATTTTTAGGGATTTAGGGACTATTTTGTAAAAAAATGAGAACTTTGAGATTTTCTAAAAATTTAAAATTTTTGTATAAAAATGTTTGAAATTTTTAATTTTGAAAAAAATAAAATGAACATGCCACATGTCAAGCATTGATTGGTTAATAAATTTTTTTAAAGATAGTTAACTATAATGCACCTAAAATTGTAACGTTGTAAACTTTAGGCACCGATTTTTAGCAAAAATACTTTAAGCACCTAAAGTTCAAAAAAGGTATAGTTTGGACACTTATTTTCATTTAATCCAAACTAATTTTCTATATGAATGAAGTCATCATAACTGAACTAACTAATCGTCCAAGTCAATGTAACGACCCAGATTTCAAAATTCGAGGGTCAGTTTAACCCGAGTCAAGGGCCACGAGTGTTAGGCTGAGATGTTGGGCGGTGAATTGCTCCATAGGGGTTCTAGTGGGCTTCCATGTGTTATTGGGCTTCGGTGTGGGGTTTGTGGTTAGTTAGGGAGGAGGAGGGGAATGGTAATAAGGTAAATTACCCCTCAAAGAAGAGAAAGGTTATTCCCTCTTTAATTTTCTGCAAATTGAAAGATGGTGAGATCACCCTTATCTCCAATCTCTTTTTTTTCTATCTTCTTTCTCCTTCAACACCCAGCCTAACTCAAAAATAAAGTTGGAAACTTTGTTATTGTTGTGTGGAATCCCAGATTTTGGGTTTGAAATAAGTAGTTCAGCTTTCAAGGATCTACGAATCAAGGTAAAGATTGTTAGAAATGCTGGAGAAATGTATTCTTGGGTTTAGTGGGGGTTTTTGAGAGTTGGGTAAAAGATGGCTTTAATCTTTTTTTCTAGCCCTAAGAGTAAGTTTAGTTGGATTCCTTATATCTTACAAGTTGTAATTTGTTTTACAACTCTTTTGTGTAGTGAAAGAGGTTGGGGGAGCTTCCAAGGCTCAAGAGAAGATGAAGGTTTGAGGTGTTGGCTAGAAGCTTTGATTTCAGATTTTAATCAAGGTTAGTACACTACTAACTCCCTTGTGTTCTCGGAAAT
Organism: Hibiscus mutabilis; assembly: GCA_019671005.1. NCBI lineage: Eukaryota > Viridiplantae > Streptophyta > Magnoliopsida > Malvales > Malvaceae > Hibiscus > Hibiscus mutabilis. Next base: position 7,947,761 of record CM033742.1, read on the forward strand.
CGTTAACGTGGTTGCCTTGTAGCTAGATTGATAAATTGGTTGTTTGAATGCTTGAAACTTCATTAATGGAAAATCTTAAATTTGATGTTAAAAGAGCTTAAAAATGGTAGAAAGCCACTTAAACTATCTTCCATAAATTGTAGGTTCAATTTGGGGTCTTGCCTTTGGATTTTAGAGGCTTGAGAGTTGGTTCACGAACTCCATAAAATAAGTTTTGGGTTAAAGTATTGATACGGGTTGAACACATATTGGTACTTAGTGTTAAAACGGCTAAAATTAAGCCGAATTGGAAGGGCATATCGATACACCTAAGGGGGTATCAATACCCTCTTGTTCTATCAAATTCCAATAGCCAAAACGGGTATCAATATGTTTTGGGAGTGTATCGATACATAGGGGGTATCGATACACGGCCTCGTGTATCAATACGAGGTTTCAGTTAAATCCCTTTAGAGGGCAAGTTGAGCATAGATACGCGTAGGTGGGTATCAGTACCCATTGTAGCATATCGGTACTCTTAAGTGGGTGCCCAAAAATTTTATTTTGAGTTCGAGGGACCTATAATTTAAGGACTAAGGCCTAATAGACTTCTAAAGTGGTAAAATGAATAGTAAAAATGAGAAACTAATAATCTAACCCCATATACGTACATACTAAGTAATAACTTAATAAAACCTTGAGTGATTTGTTTGTATTGAGCAATAAGGATCCTTGGTGGATCGGATAATTATTGTGTGCCATGTAGGGGCATGCGTATGGTTGAGTTACCTTGTTTAGTGAGATCCGAATACCCAATGAAAATGAGAGTATGTTGCAACACCACGTTCTAGATTGCCGAATGTTTGTTCCCAAAGTTGTGAGGCACTGGGTTTTATTCGAAGATGCTCGATGAGAGATTCTGAGCATAGGTGTACTTTCTTGAAGCTGTGTGGCACCAGGCCTCACTCTAGGTTTGTTGGTATAATTTGTATGTGTTGTACGAGGTTAATGCTTCATATTGCTTTATATGTGTTTAGATGGCTAGAGGTAGCGTCAATGTTGTTACTTTATACCATGATATCATTCTTTAGCTACTTGCTCATATTTATGATTTACATGAAGTATGGTGAGTGGAAATGTATCCACTGAGCTTAATTAGCTCAGCGTTCAAAATTATTGTTTCCATTCGTAGGTTAGTAGGTTGACGTGCATCGTTGGAGCACCATAAAAGTAAGATCTCAGCATCGACTTGTTATCAGAGTACAGTACTTTAGATTATTAGGCTATGTATTCGTATGACTTTATGTTGTATTGTAACTCTTATTTTGGGGATTTTAACTTGTGAGTCGAATGTTTTTAATTATGTAATTTAAATGGAGCTCTTATATAACATTTTAAATTGGTTTATCAACTCTGAATATTCAAACTTAATGGATTTTATGAATGAATGTATTTTGGGCTAAATCTAGTTGCAAAACTGTATGGTTTTGGTTTGGGCTTAAGGCCCAAATTATGACATTTGGGTCGGGGGTGTTACAATAGTGGTATCAAAGCCTAGGTTTAGCTGGTTCTAGGAAGCCCAAGAGTTGTCTAGAGAGTTGTGTAAGTGTCCAGCGAATATGTTGCCCATAAGTCAAAGTCTTGTTTAAGATGAATATTCGATGGTGTAACTCTATTTGTTTGCTTGTGTAGAAAGAAATCATGCCAAGGAGAGTATGAGAGTGTGATAAGAGTTGAGGCTTTTGAGAATGGAGCTTTGATAAGGATTACGTCCACAATTCAGATGAGATTTTAGAGGATGATAGGGGATGAGGGCCAATTATTTCTCTTATCTGCACCATGCCCTTCACCAGATTGTAAGGGCCATACCTAGGCCCTCGACTACCCCTCGTGAGGCACTTATTGAAAGGGTGCACCGCCATGATGCTACGAACTTTTTGGGATCAGGATAAGACAATCTGGTTAAAGTGGATCAGTGGTTAAGGGAAACTCGTTGGATTATGCAACAGATGAGGTTGAAACCTGAGGACAAGTTAACATGTATTCTCTCCCTGTTGAAGGAGAATGCTCGAGAGTGGTGGAAACCGTAGAGTTGGAATGGTATCATAACCAATCTTCATAGGATGACTTCTTTGATGAGTTTAAAAAGAAGTATGTGGGTAAGGCCTGCATTGATAGCTTGAGGGATCGGTTCAACCACTTGGTACAAGAAAACGATCGATCTTTGAATATGAGCAAGAGTTCCTATAGTTGAGTAGGTTTGCCCCTAAGTTGGTTGCCACCGGGAAGATGAGATGCAAGAGGTTTTTGAAGGGTTTGAGGAATGAAATTTAGACCTACTTGACTGCTGCCCCACAGAAAGTGTTTTCAAAATTGACTGCTAGTGCCAAGTCGCTTGAGTAAGTGCAAGGTTTGACCTATGGTCCATGTAGTGGGTAAGAGAGATCAAGTGGAAGAATTCAAAATTTCTTTAACAACTTGCATTCTGATTCTAGAAGGAACATAAACTGTTGGAACCAAGGAAGAGGAAATTTAAATTGGAGTTCGAGAATAGACCGTAGGTCAGAGTCTGCTAGCCGTATGAGGTTTTCATCATATTCAGCCATGATGAGTCTGAAAGGCTCACAAAAGAGTGTAGACGCACTGGTTTGTAATCAATATGGACATAAGATAGAGACACGTGTTAGGGTTGGCTAGAGTTTGCTTTGAGTGTGGATCACTGAACCATTTTATGCAAGATTATCCTGTAGCTGTCAACACCACCCTAGTCCAGAATTAGAAGACCTCTCACCCAGCTCAGAGGGGTTGGAGCTTTACTAGAGGAGGAGCGAGCCACATGTCCGAACATCAGAGTTGGGGCACAATTCAGTCCACTATGAGGGCACCGACAAGATAGTACGTAGTTAAGGCTTAAAAGAATTGTGAGGCTACTGATGTCATATCAGGTATATTTACCTTGTTTTTTATTCCTATTGTTGCTCTTGTGGATTCAGGATTTACCCATTCCTACATCTATAGTGGAATATCTCAACAGTGGGGTATTCTTGCCGAGGATCTTGAGATAGATGTCTATGTGACTAGTCCTTTGGGGTATGATGTTTTGGTGGATAAATTGTATCAAAGGTGTCTGATTGAGGTTCAAGGTTTTATATTTCTAGCCGATTTGATGGTGTTGCCATTTCAAGAGTTTAATGCTATCCTAGGGATGGATTGGTTGTTTGAGCATGATGCGCGGTTGGGTTGTAGAGCGAAGAGCCTTAAGCTTCATAGTATTAATAGGGCCATGCTAGTAGTGAAAGGTGATAGAAATCCTTGCCTTTCCAATATGGTGTCGGCCTTGGCGACACAAAGAATGATCCAACAAGGTTGCAAGGCTTTTTTGGCTCGTGTGATTGACACGAGTGTTGAGAGTCTGATACTTGAGAGCCTTCAGACTATTAGAGAGTTTGCCGATATGTTTTTAGAAAAGTTGCTCGGACTACCTCTAGATTGTGAGCTAGAGTTTTGGATAGATGTGATGCCCAACATGGCACCGGTATCCATTGTACCCTATCGTATAACACCAATGTAATTGAGAGAGCTAAAGAATCAGATTCAAGAGTTGTTGGAAAGAGGTTTCATTCGACCAAGCATTTCACCTTGGAGTGCACTGGTCTTGTTTGTTAAGAAGAATGATGTGTCGATGAGGATGTATATTGATTACCGTCAGCTCAACAAGGTAACAGTGAAGAACTGTTATCCCTTACCAATGATAGATGGCCTGTTTGACTAGTTGAGAGGTGCTCGCATGTTCTTGAAGATTGACTTGAGGCTAGGTTACTACCATTTGAAGGTAGTAGAAGAGGATGTTTATAAAACTGCTTTCAGGACGTGGTATGGACATTATGAGTTCTTGGTAATGCCTTTTAGGCTTACCAATGTACTTGCAACTTTTATGGACTTGATGAACCAAATTTTCTAGCTTTATCTAGATTAGTTTGTGGTAATCTTTATTGATGACATCTTGGTTTATTCAAGATCAGAAGAAGAGCATGACTATCACTTTCGTGTTGTCCTTCAGACCTTGAGGGAAAGACAACTTTTTGTCAAGCTTAGCAGGTGTGAATTTTGGCTTTCCAAGGTGGAAGTTTTGGGCCACATAGTTGCAACGGATAGAATTTGCGTTGTCCGCAAAAGATTCAGGCAGTGGTGGTGTAACACCCCAAAACTGGGCCTAATCAAAATTCAGTTTTGGCAACTAAAAATTTTGCATCAAAAAGTCAAATTATAGTATTAACTTTTAACCAAGTAGCCAATTATTGGAATTTTAAACCCTAATAAAGTATTGATATTGATAAGGACCATATTGTGAACCTTGAAATTTGTCTTAGTGGCTAAATTGAGAAAATTGAAAGCTTGGGGTAAAAGTATAAAAAGTAAGGAGTTGAGGGACTAAACTTGCGATTAGCCCCTCCTCAATCCTAATCACCACATACATGGGATTAGGAGAGTTAGTTCCTTCAATTGAAGGAAAGCTCAAACAATAAAAATAGAAAAATGAAGGAAGAAACTTACCGGTTACAGTATAAGCAAGCACCATACCACCCTTCATCATCTTCAACCTCTCAACCTAGCCAAGCAAGCACCTCCATTGGAGGATAACTTCAACTTTTCTTTTCCCAAGTTTCTTAATCCTAAATTATAGATATCGATCGGGTAAGCAATAATCCATTATTGGTTTATTGATTCCATGGCTAAATCATGTTTAAACCCAAGCTCAATAATGCTATGAACCCTAGAATTTCCTAGGGATACCAAAGTTCAATCCTTATTCTTTTTCATAGCTAATAATTGCTATGGAATTTGTTATTGATGATGAAATCCTTGTGGTTTCTATTCCTTTTGTAGCTTAAAAGAATCAAGGTTAAGAATCACCAAATCCTTCAAATACCAATAAGCCAAGGAACAAAAGAATTGTCATCTGGGAGCCTTGAAAGCCTTAGAAGTATTTGTGAGTGTAGTCGAAGTCTAGGGATTGGCTAGGTGCCTTTCCCAATTTCATTGATATTGTTTTTTGCATTTCCATCCATGATTTCAAGGTATGGTTACATTGAAACCTCGTAGAAGGTACCATTGGTAAGCCTTGATAAGCTTATTGCATTGATGCGCGGCTTATTGAATCATTACATTGTCATCGATGCCATTGAAATATTAAGAAAGACCATATTGATTATTGTATATTGTTATTGATACATTTTTATTGTCATCGCTACCATTATTATTATTGTTATTGTTATTGGCATAAGTATTGAATCCTTGGATACGAATAGATATGGGATACAATTGGCATGCCATAAAATTCATGAACTCATTGGTATGGAGTGGACTACGGTCCTTGAGCTAAGGCTCTATTTGGCGATGTTAGCAGGATGTGTTGGTTTTGGTCTTATTGGTGATGTTGGAGGATATTGACCATTTATTGTTAGCGATATTGGTTGGGAATTTGCGTACCCACATTTACATATCGATCCAAGGAAATAGGTTATTGCAAGTTTTGTTAAAATTATGATTTGAGATGCATTTATCATGATATACATGTTATTGATGTCATTGTTATTATTTTCATTATTGTGACTACCTCACTAGGCTATATAAGCCTAATGCATCTCATTTTCATGCATTTTCAAGTTGAAAGTTAGTCGAATCAAGGATCGGAGCAAGTCACCAATTTACATGTAATGTAAACTTTGTCTTTGAACTTCTAGTATGGTGGCATAAGGTTTAGACAAGTTAGTTTAGCCCTATTTTGTATGTACATATGGTTCACCATGTTGAATGGGTTAAAATATGAAATATGGCATGTTAATGTTTTGGCAAAATTGGTAAAATGCACTAATAAGTAAAAACATGGTAAATGGATCGGACTGGCATAAAATTTGACATGCATTTAGATTTGATGTTTTTAAGCTTGATGGTAAAATTTGATGAGCATTGGAAAAGGTTAAGATCCCTAATTTGACAAAAAAAAGACTAAATCTGTCATTACAAATCTGTCCGTACCAGTACGGGTGATGGCGTATCGGTACGGGTATGCACTTTTGGGAATATAGTTAACAGGGCATATCGATACAAACATTGACGTATTGGTACGAGGTTTAGTCACTAGAATTTTTGCGTAGCCGGGTATCGACACACATCTAGGCGTATTGGTACATGTCTTAATCATTGGAAAGATATTATCTCACCGTATCGAACCTTGAGGTTGACTATTTACTTTGACCACACGTACTGATACCCAATATCGGTACGAGCTTAAAGAAAATAACTATTTTAACGATCAAGATAGGCATACCGATATGGCCCTAGGCGTTTTAGTACGATTGGTCGGTTCTGGAATCTGAGTTTTAATATGACCAACATGGCGTACCGACACAAATGTACCCGTATCTGTACGACCCCTAATGTCTGAAATCATTTTTAAAGACCATAACGAAGGCGTACCGATACGACCTATTCGAGTATTGGTATCGAGGTAGGTAAGTTGGTTAAAAGATGTTTTAAAAGGTTTCAAAATGTTGCAATTTGGTCACCGAAACTTATAAGACTTAATTGAGGATACAAATGAACCCTAATTATGATAGAAATTTGCATGTAAGATATTTAAGCATTGAATTTCATATGGGCAACCTTAATTTTAGGTAAGATTCTATATCTTACCGTTTTTATGATTTAGTCCCTAAACTTGAAAAATTACCAATTGGTCTCAAATTATAAATTGGGTAAACTTTATTGACTGGAAATGGTATTGCATTATAAATTATTGGGACATAAATTATTGCATAACTTATCGTAGTCTTCAATCTGATCACCGTATTGTTTATCGTTAATGCTTTTCGACCTGGATTTCTACCAGACCGAGAAGGGGGTGTTCCCGAACCTATATTGCAGACTGCCCAATTCAAATGTTATAAGAACATGACTGAGATGTTCAAACAGTCCATGGTTACCCTTAAGTTCAAGCAGTTTCCACAATTTTCTGTAGCTGCTACTTCTACTAGCCGAGCCCCTATTGATAAGTTGGCCTAACACCGAGTTACTACCTTTACAGGTAAGGCCGGTGAGGATCTTAAAATGGAGGAATATTGGTTGGACATCATGATAAGAATTTTGGCCAAACAGTTACAATGCTCGAATGAGCATAAGCTCGAGTGTGCCCTAGCCTTGTTGGCAGACGAAGCTTTGCATTAGTGGGAAACCACTATACTTACTGCTCCCAAGAAAGCTGTAACTTGGGAGCTCTTTCTGCGTGAGTTCAAGAAGAAATAAATCAGTGAGTATTATTTGGCTGAAAGGCAGGATATCTTCATGCATCTTAAGCAAGGTGAAAGGTCGGTGGAGCAGAACATCCACGACTTCTGTAAGTATTACAAGTAAGGAGCCGAGCACATCAAGAATGAAGAAGAGAAATGTAGAATGTTTGTAGTAGGATTAAGTGATGAACTTCGACCCTTGTTCACTGCATTGGGAATCACAGACTTCTAAGAGCTCATAAATCGAGCTATCTCTACTAAAGTTGTTTAGAGGTTATAGAGGACTAGTGGGCTAACTCGATCTGAGAAAAGGCCCCGAGATGACTCTCGTTCTCCTTTGCCGTATAAGAAAGGAAAGCAACAAGGGTTTAAGAAACCATATTACCAGCAGCCCTTTCGACCAGACAATTTTGCCAAGCCACAAGCCATGTCTCAATCTGTTGCAAGAACAACCTCCATCGAGAGTACCAGAGGTTCAGGCCAAGATTCTCAATATCCTATCTGTAATTTTTGTTAGAGGAAGCATCCTACGGGGCAGTGTCGTAGACAATCTAGAGCTTGTTTCTTTTGTGGTGAGCAAGGCCATTACATCAAAGATTGTTCGATGAACACACCTAAGTCTTCTGTACCGGTAAACCCAGCATCCATTGCTCAGTCCTTTAAGGGCAAGGGATAGAAGCAAACTACAACTAGAGCTTTCGGGATACCTAGTGGCTCTACAAGAACTCCAAGCTAACAAGAATCCAAGGCTTCAGCTCAAGTTTATCATATGAGGAGCATGGAGGATGATAAAGATCCATATATTATAACAGGTACTATTGAATTGTATTCTCATCATGTTTATGCATTGATTTATCCTGGATCCACTTATTCTTTTATTAGTACTATGTTAATAAAAAAATTTAAGTTAACATCTGAGCCTATAGCCTCCAAAATCGTCGTAACCAATCCCTTAGGTGATAGTGTTGTAATTGGGCTTGTATGCAAAAATTGTCCCCTCATGATACAAGGAATACATTTTACGGCTGATCTCATATCCCTCCTTATCTATGAGTTTGATGTTATATTAGGGCTTGACTGACTCAGAGAGCATCAGGCTTGGGTGGATTATTCGAAGAATAAATTGTATCTTCGAGGCCTTGGCAAGGAGAGCGTGACCCTTATGGATTATAGAAGCAAGAGATCATTTTTATATTCCATTACAAGTAGAGAAGAACCTCAGTTGCAAGATATAGATACCGTGCAAAAGTTTCCTGATGTGTTTTCTGATGAGCTTTCGAGCTTACTACCTACCCGTAAAGTTAAATTTAGGATTGAAATACAACCTAGAACCACATCGATTTCTATTTCACCTTATTGAATGGCACCGGTTGAACTCGTAGAGCCTTAAGGTACAAATTTAAGACTTGTTGAACAAAGGATTTATCTGACTGAGTTTCTCACCCTGGGGAGCTCGGTTCTCTTTGTCAAGAAGAAAGACGGATCTATACACCATTATATTGATTATCAAGAGCTAAATAAGCTCACCATCAAGAATAAGTATCCCTTGTCGAGAATTGACGACCTGTTTGACCAACTTAAGGATGCAACTATCTTTTCTAAGATTGACCTAAGATTTAGGTATTATCAAATGAAGGTTAAAGAATGTGATGTGTCTATGACAGCTTTCCGTACAAGGTATGACCATACGAATTATTGGAGGCCACCAAAGAATGTAGGTGAAGTTCATAGTTTCTTGGTTTTACTGCTATTACAAGAGATTCATTAAATGATTCTCTATAATAGCAGCACCGTTAACCAAACTTCTACGGAAGGATATTCTTTTTGAATGGTTTGAGAAGCAACAACATAGTTTTGATCAGCTTAAGTAAGTGTTGACTTATGCACCAGTCCTAACCCAACCCAAGTCTGGTAAAGACTACACCATATATAGTGACGCATCGCATCAAGGGTTAGGATGTGTATTGATGAAAGAGGGCAAAGTTGTTGCTTATTCATCGAGACAACTTAAGCCACATGAAATGAACTACCCCACCCATGATCTTAAATTGGCTGCAGTTGTCTTTGCCTTAAAGATTAGGAGGCATTATCTCTACGGAGAAAAATACTACCTATATACCGATCACAAGAGCCTCAAATACCTATTGACACAAAAATAACTTATTCTTCATCAAATGAGATGGATGGAACTTCTCAAATATTATGACCTTGTAATTGATTATCACCCGGGCAAGGCCAACGTTGTAGCTGACGCACTCATCTGCAAACCTTCACCTGGTAAGTATAAATATTTAATATTGAACCTCAAGCATTGACTATTGTATTGAGAATTACAGTATCGTTATTACATTGTAGCTCCTCGAGCTATCAACGCTCGTTTCAAGTTACAGAAACACTAACCTTTAGTAGCTGAACTTCAAGTTCAGTCTACCATTTTGTTGAGAATCAAGTCATTGCAAGATCAAGACCCTAAATTACAAGCCATTGTTTCCAAGCTCCAGAATAATCCTGATCCTGATTTTAAAGTTAGCTTTAAAGGACTCTTGTATTTTTGTGATAGAATCTGTTTACCAAATGATGAATTCCTCCGTGATGACATCCTCAAGGAAGCTCATTATAGCCCTTTTTTTGGTTCACCCAGGGTTGCTGAAGATGTATAAGGATCTTCAGGAATTGTATTGGTGGCATGGTATGAAGAAAGCCATTACATAATTTGTATCCAAGTGCTTAACGTGCCAACAAGTTAAAGCTGAACACCGTGTCCCTGTGTGATAATTACGACCCATTAAACTTCCTCAATAAAAGTGGGAAAGAATAACCATGGACTTTGTTAGTGGACTACCGTTGACCATTTTACCAAGTCAGCTCATTTTTTACCTGTCAGGATGGACTATGGTCTTCCCATGTTGGCTGACTTGTACATCAAGAAAGTAGTTAGACTCCACGGAGTACCCAAGTCAATCATCTCCGATCTAGATCCACATTTTGCTTCGTAATTCTAGAAAGCATTGCAAGGAGCTCTGGGCTCTCGAATCAATCTTAGTACAACCTTTTACCCTTTAGTCTGATGGCCAATCAGAAAGGATAATTCAGATATTGGAAGACATGCTTCGTGCATGTGTCATTGACTTTGAAGGAACTTAGGAGATGTCCTTACCTCTCATCGAGTTTGCTTACAATAATAGTCACCAATTATCTATCAGAATGGCACCGTATGAAGCATTGTATAACAGAAAGTGTAGAACACCATTGTGTTGGTCTAAATTCGGTGAAGGCAAGATGTTGGGCCTTGACTTACTTCGGGAAACTGAAGAACATATTACCATCATTCATGACCGTTTGAAGGTCACCTTTGACCGAAAGAAGGCCTATGCTGATCTCAAGAGAAGGGATATACAGTATGAAGTTGGTGAAAAAGTTTTCTTAAAAGTCTCCATATGGAAATAGATTATTTACTTTGGTAAAAGGGGGAAATTAAGTCCCCGATTCATTGGACCTTTTGAGGTAATTGGGAGAGTTGGTCCCGTAGCTTACTGATTAGCTTTGCCTCAGCTAAGCAAGATTCACGATGTAAGATGCTCTGCAAGTATAGATCTGATTCATCTCATGTTATCAAGCCCAAATCGGTAGAACTTTAACCTGACCTACGAGGAAGAACCTGTACAGATATTAGCAAGGAAAATCAAGAGACTTCAAAATAAGAACATTCTCCTAGTTAAGGTGCTTTGGAAGAGTCACAAGACCGAAAAAGCTATATGGGAATCGGAAGAGACAATAAGAAATCAATACCCACATCTTTTCGGTTCATGTAAAAATTCAAGGACGAATTTTTCTTAAAGGGGAGAGTTATAACACCCAAAATTGGGCCTAATAGGAATTTGATTCTGGTAACCAAAAATTTTGCATCGGAAAGTCAAGTTATAGTATTGACTTTCGACCAAGTAGGCAATTATTGGAATTTTGAAACCTAATTAAGTATTGATATTGATAAGGACCTTATTGAGAACCTTGAAATTTGTCTTAGTGGTTAAATTGAGAAAATTGAAAGTTTGGGGTAAAGTTATAGAAGGTAAGGAGTTGAGGGACTAACCTTGCAATTAGCCACTTTTCAATCGTAATTACCACATACGTGGGCTTAGGAGAGTTAGTTCTTTCAATTGAAGGAAAGCTCAAACATTAAAAATAGAAAAAGGAAGAAAAAAACTTGTTGTATTCGTACGACCTTATATTGTATTGTAACTTTTATTTTAGGAATTTTAACTTGTGAGTCGAATGCTTCTAATTATGTATTTCAAATAAAGCTCCCATGTAACATTTTAAATCATCAACTCTGAAATATTCAAACTTAATGGATTTTATGAATGAATGTGTTTTGTGCTAAATCTAGTTGCAAAACTTTACGGTTTTGGTTTGGGCTTGAGGCCCAAATTGTGACATCCGGGTCGAGGGTGTTACAGTCTAAAACTGACTTTTACTGTTTCAACAACCTTAATAACTTGTCAATTAAGTATTTGTGGTGTTGTAGCCCCAAGGCCCAAACCTTTTGTCATCAATTTAGAGGTGGCAAACGGGTCATTTGCTTTGGGTTCAGATCATTTTAGTTCGGGTCATTTCGGGTCTGATTGTATTTGATTTAATTTTGGTTCGGGTCGGTTCAAGTCTGGTTTAGACGTTTGATTTTAGTTCGGGTCTATGGTGATTTCAGTTCGGTTAATATTAGGTCGGTTGATTTCGGGTCGGGTCAATATCGGGTTAATAGGAGATCGATCGGTTTCAGTCAGATTTTCAGGCCGAGTTAGGTTTTTACACCCTATATACAACTTTTATATAGCATTATTTGGCTTTTTCGTGAGTTGTATGACAGTTCACATCTTATCTTTCTTTCTTTATTTTAATATATATTTTTTATTTCGGGTTGCTTTCTATTCAAGTTGCTTTCAGTTCGAGTGAAATCAGTTCAGGTCTATTCGGTTCGGTAGAAAATCAGTTAGGTTTTATTCGGTTCGGTTGAAAATTGGTTTAGGTATATTTTCGGGTTAACTAAAATTTGGGTTGTTTTGTTTCCGGTTTTGGGTCAGATTCGGAGCATCTTATTTGGGTCGATTTTGGGTCTCGGTTCGAGTAAATTGGTTCGGGTCTCATACCAAGTTTGTTAGATTTGGTCATCATGTTTGCCAATTTTTCAGATGAACATACATATTTTATTTTTAAAAGTCTTTCATAGATTTTTTTCTCTAATGAATTGACAATGACCCTGTCTGGCAATTAACAGATAGCTAATAGCGGATTACATTAGCTGATAGCTAATTGCATTAGCTGATTTGACTAGCGAATTGTATTAGCTGATTGTATAGAAGTGTTTTGTAAAATTAAATGATAGCTAATAGTTGTTTGATTATTTAAACAAGCAAAATATCATATAAGGGTATGATTATATTTGATACTTGTTTTAATAGTTTATTAGCTATCAATATTTTGTATCTATTAATATTAATTAGATTATAAAAAATAATTTTTAATATAACATTGCTAAGCATATTTGAAGGATCTATATATTAATTTACTATTTATATAATTATTGTTAATATAATTTAATTAATTAATAATTTTAAATACAAATATAAATGTGCGAGAATAAAAACAAAAAAAACAAAAAATATTAGTTTACAAATGTCACAATGTAAATACGCGAGGTTAAAGAAATAAAATAGAAAATGTTAAATTTAGATTATTCGAAGACTTTTGATAATTGTTAAGTGTAAAAAGGTCTTTATAACTATTATGTAAAAGCCTCTAATTTAAAAAAGCTCCTATTAACAACTTTTTCAAAATTAGAGGTTTCACCAAAATCCGCTCTTTACCAAACATCCAAATTAGCGGATTTGACCGGTCAAACCTCAAATTTTAGCTCAAACATCTAATTTTGGATCAAACCTCTCTTTACCAAACAAGGCCAATATATTTCAATGTTTTCAGAAAATATGAAAAATTAAAAAACAATAAAAATTTGTTTATTTGTCTATAATAGTTTTTTATTTTTTAAAAAATTTCCTAAAATAATTAGAAAAGAGGGGACGACTTCCCTTTTCTTTAATTTATTATAAGTTTTTAACTAATTTTAAATATTTTAGGAAATTTCCCGAAATTTAAAATATTAAAAAAACTCAAAAGCATTAAAAACATTTGTTTAATTTTTTATAATAGTTTTTTAATTTTATTCTTTAAAAATTATTAAATTAATTAAGAGATAAATTAAAATAGTTTTTAATTGTTTATAAAATGTTTGATTTTTCTTAAATATATTTAAAATTCCAAAAAAATAATGACAACTTTTTCTTTTCAAGTTATTTTAATTATTTTATGAAATATTTTGGAATTTTATAATATTTTTAAATAACTCAAAATAATTTTAAAAATAATTAAAAATTAATTTAATATATATCTAATTTATTTTAGGAAATTTGTTATAATTAAAAAATCAATTATTTTGGAATGTTTTGGAAGTTTTATATATTTATAAAATTCCAATAAACTTTCTAAAGTAATTAAAAAATTAATTAAAATAAATTAAAAGGAGACGTTACCTATACTAGAAGACGACTTTCTATTTTTTTAATTATTTACTTTGTTTTTTTTAGAAAAAGTACAAACGATTTTTTTTTCATTAAGTCGTCTGATTTAGATGACAATTCTGCCAATTTTATTTAAAAAAGGCGTTAGTGTATCATAAGCCGTTTAACTTTTTTTTTACCTAACAATTGGATGTTCAATTATATGAAACATAAGGGTGCAAAGCTTTACAAATCAGATTCCCTCTAGACGCGTGGTCGAACCTCAAAAGGATGAAGCAACGAGACATAATCAATAGGAAGAGAGGCACTGCCTACATATACTCTGTAAGTTTGCATCTATTGATTGTTTAAATAGATGGTCAAAGAAAAGAGTCTAACGAGAAGGAAGAAATTAAGGTGAATGACCCTTCCATGTTTCGACTTTTGTTGATGGAGAGAACGGTGAAGTTCTGTGATAGGAACTTGAAGGTTGAAGTTACTGAGAATATAAGCACTAGTAAGTTAGCGAAATATTGGTCCGATGTTGCTTTCATATTTGCTGGTTTCTCTGGTAGAAGTAATCTTGGAACTACTTGCACTTGCTTTGGTGTTGGGCAACATGATCGATTGGAGATTCTGGTCAACGTACAAGGTAATTGGACGACGCCATCTTATGTTGGAGTTAATGATACCAATCGCAGCAAAGCACCAGGTTAGATGGCACATAATTCTTGAAGCAGATGATTCAGTTTCTCGAGAATTCGTAGAATTTAACCGAGGCATTTTTTGGGCATCTACATGGACTGAAGGTTGACGCCATTCCTTATTAAGATCAAAGGTTTGCATCGACAACAACCTCTAGTGATGACTCGACAAGGACAACGTGAAAGGACACCAAGGAACATATTGTATTCGTTTCTAACTTCTAGCTTAACCGTCGGGATATACATATATTGACTAATGAATGGTCTTGTAATGAAAACAAATATCTTTTCCTCTCTAAATCTATTCTCCCCCTTTCTCTATTTCTGTTCTATTCCTTCCTCTATTTCTATATCTTATTTCTGCATATTTCAACTAACGTGCAAATGATTCATATCAGATCCATACACCTAACATGCAATAAACCCAATTTAAAATAATAAAAATCTAAATAAACATTTTTTGGCTTCTGTAGGTTACTTACTAAATCAAATAAGACATTAGTTTTCGATTCAATCAACCAATCTAACTTTTCATTCAGCTATCTACAAAGGAGGGTTGGGAACAAAGAAAACTACAAATACTTTTGTTAATTGACAGTATTTTTTGTGCATAATGAAAATTAGACGAACAACTACCTACATACCCTAATGAAATGGTGGAAGTCTGAGAACTACATTACACTTTTGAGGCAGTGGATCTTGTAGTGAAGGATACCATTCATATTCAACGGGGCTGCAATCTACCCGTGATGAAGTTGATTTTGATTTTGCAGAAAAAAAATGCTGTGTATAAAAAAAATTGAAAGTAGAACCTGTGGTTTAATCCTGTAGTAAAAATTGGAAAGCTGGATTCTCCACAAGTTCTGCAGCAGGTTTTACACGTGCAAATTCTTTTACTTGCATAGAAACAGTAATATCCTCCGTTGTGAATGGAATGCTACATTCAAACAGGAATCTTTCAATATTAGAGGGACTAAAATGCAATTCTTCTTTTACAATAGTAATCTTACCTGATATCACCTTCCAATAGAAAGGTGCTGCCATCATCGTCTTCTGAATCATCCGGCATTAGATGTTTCATGCTGGCAATGACCTGTACAATTGAAGAGGTAGAAAGGAAAAAAGAATGTTGCCTTCGTCAATATGAAGTTTCGTGAGAGACTAGAGTATGTGCCTTCAATTTAATTTTGGCGTGACTTACATTTGGTGAAACATTTGGAGCGTTGTGCTTGTCATCCCTAAAAAGCCAGCATATCCGAAAAAGTTGTTGAACACTCAGAACCTGGTGAAGGACACACAACATAAGAGAAAGCAGAGAAAGACCTTCAAATACATGTACAACCTAAATGCAAGCCATTTCATTAGCTAGCTCTTTAAAGAACCTTTTCTTATTATTGATTTATTAACCGGAATGTTCTATGAAACCATGTTCACCATCCCAATCATCCAGGGATGGCTGAAGAAACTTACAGGACAAAGTTCATTTGTTATTTGATCGTAGGATATGCTGGATTTTTCTCGCAGAACCTAAAAAGACAAGAACAGTTGTTCAAATTGGAGAAATGAAAGAAATAAGAAGAATTGAAGCATGAAAGAAATAGCGGCTAGTTCTTTGCTGTCCTTTTAGTACTCAATAAATACAAAAATCTGAAAGGAATAATAAAAATCTTGCAAATAACTGCAAATTTTAAGATTTTAACCCATTACATATAAATTGGTTTCAGCAAAAATCAAATTCCAAACAAAGATCAAATACTTCAGATATGCCAACAGATAAGGATACCAAAGTGGGTGGTCAAGAGGTCCAATCTACTCAGGTGTTGCAAAGGGGTTCTTTATTAATGGAGAATAAGCCATGGTATCCCATCCTCACTGCACATAGAAAGTTACAAGATACCAACAACTTGCTTTTTTATTGTAACTCTACGCGATAGAGTTAATTTATCACTTTTTGTGCACCAAAAGTCCTTTGATTTTTTATTAGGATTTATTTAAGGGTAAACTATCCCGGATACCACTGAAATTTAGACGTTGTATCATTTATACCACTAAACTTTCAATCGTAGAACTTGAAGATCAAATAATTTTTTTTTTTTTTTCAAGAAAAGAGACGTGGGAAATTTGGAGAACTTAAGATCATGCTTGCCAACCTTAATTTTCTCCTCTTCAATTCCTTTTATTTTGCTTGTATTGTTGATGATTGTGGAACTCAATTGTTTTGTGTTTTCATGTCAATCATGAACTAAATCAATTATCTAGGATTACAATTCATCTTGTACATTTAGCTTGACTTTTTTAATGTATATAAACTTCATGCATCTAAATTGACTCGTATTTTTAGATTTGAATTGGGAATCCTAGATGATTCTTGGAAAAGATAATCTACTATTAGACAAGAATTAAACAGTATAAAATCAAAACATCTAACAAACTTGATGAATTGATTTGTTGATAGGATAGGCATATATCTATTAACCTTACACAATCATGATTAGAGACAATTCTTTTTTTTTTTGACAAATCATAATTCTAATCCTAATCCTACCTAGTGTGACGACATCAAGACCGTTGTTGGCTCATGATACAATGTGAGAAAGGGGCCATGGTAGCCGGAGATGCAATGAATGATGGTGGTTTGTGTGTGATCGGCAATGAATGATGGTGGTTTGTGTGTGATCGGTGGTTCTCTGTATTTTCTTATTATTCTTAATTATCAAATGTACACAGAGTAAGCCTTGAAATAGGCTGATATAGAGTTTTAATATACCTAAAACGACTTCTACTAAATCTAAACTACTGATTAGGACTCTAAGTACACACTAAATAAAAACTCTAACACTCCTCGTCAACTTACAATCCCCTCAAGCTCTAACACTTCTCGGATAACTTACACCTAGAGGGGAGGGGAATGGAGGACTCTAGGGGGAAGGAAGGGGTGCTCCTAATGGGTCTAGAACCCATGACCTATGAGAGAACAAAGATGAGAAGCTTGACCAACCGACCAAATATGCTTGCTCTGATTAGAGACAATTCTTAATGCATCATTCTAACATTAATTATAATAAACATATAGTCATTCATTAAGAGGGAATTCAAGGATTACTAGATTCTAGATCGACTCCTCCACTCATTAAGAGGGAATTAAGGAATTAGTAGATTCTTGTAAGGTGCCAAGTGTGAGAAAGGGGCCATGGTGGCCGGAGAAGATGAAAGCCGGTGAACAATGAACAATAAAATATGAAAAGCTAGAATTTAACGATAGAACAAAAATAGTATTTTTAACAGAGAACAATGTGTTTCTCTGTATTTTCTCTTATTCTTCTTAATCAAATGTGTATAAGGTGAGCCTTTAAATAGGCAATTACAGAGTTTTAATATAACTAAAGTTATACTTTTATCTATAATTTAAATAATATTTATCCATAATTTAAATAAGACTTCTAATAAATCTAAACTACTGACTTAGAAATAAACTATAATTACACATTAAATTAAACTCTAACACTTCTCGTCAACTTACATTCCCCCTCAAGCTCTAACACTTCTTGGATAACTTACACCAAGTTAAATTGTGATCCTAGGTCTTAACCATACAAAGAAAACACAATTTAAATTTATTTGTTAAATAATTTAGTTTAAATTTTAATATTCATTTTCATTAATTTATAGTCTGGATAAAATCTAATGTGTGAATTTCTGTACTTCGTAAAATTCGAGTACCAACCCTCGTAAATGAATAGAAGAAACATACCAAGAAAGCAACTGTTTGCCTTGTGTGTTTGAGTTCACCCCATGATGAGCCTGCATACTGTAATTAGATGAATCACCAAACCACCAATTTATTGAAATTCAGTAAGCAGAAAAGGGAAATTCTTCCTTGATTGCATCTTCAAACTTGAAAATGCCACCTTCAACCAGGGCCAAAGCCCAAATTTTTAGTTGATCCTAGTTCCATCCCTGCCTTCAACAACAATCTTTAGTTGGAAATAAGAAATTACCTCTTCTGTCGCTTGGGCGCACCATAGTTCCAATTCAATTAAGCCATACTTAACATACTCCCCATTGCTACGTGTGCAGCACTCTCTACGGACAAGAAAACTGTAGCAGAATATATTAACATCATATTTGTAATATAGTCTTATCATTTTATCTACAGTAACAGGAACATAAAGATGAAATTTTGATTTACCTATTAAAGAACTGCGTGTTTATATATGCAAATATTTGAGTGAAAATTTTCTGAACAAGTATTGGAGGAACCTGAAAAGAATCTGTAACCATAAGTTAACATTAAACTGATGATACTACTCCACTTTAATATCATAAAAACAGTAAATTACATACAAAGTTTTCTTTCAATGTGCCTAGAAACTTGTTCAGGGACTCAATAATTCCTTGCCAGTGACTAGCGGGAGAACAGTTGCCTTGTAGCTCTTCAAACATGTTAATAGCAGTTCCCTTTGATGTCTTAGGTACCTGATATGTGGGGCAATGCATTAGCAACAAAAAGAAACAAAACAGTTACAATTCCAAGATAAAGCTGCTTGCTTCCATCCAAAGAAGCCAGGAAGGGTAATTGTTCGAGAATGACACTTTGCCACTATATATAGCAATTAACATAACTTAGAAAGTTAACAAAATAAATCGCTGGGGAGATTCTGCATGTAGATTCTAAATATATTTCTATGTATTTTAGTCCTAGTAAAAAACCAAGTAGCTATGAGTAAATCTTATCTAAATTTAAATTTCTAATCTTTTAAATAATAGATAGAGATAGAGTCTAACTTAGCTAGGATTGTTGTAATTTAGTCCTATAAAAGGGACTCACTTCTTTTCTGTAAATCATGAATTAAAACAAAGAAAACATTTATTCTCTGCTACAAAACCTCCATTATTTACATTGCATAGCTCCTCATACCTGGATACAACGAGAAATATGCGACAACAATTCCTTTTTCAAGTTTTCCCTAATGATTCCATAGATCTTTTCTACATATGCTGTGAGCTGCTGCTTAAAAAGTAAAGCTGGATATTTGCCCTCAACCTGACGTACTACACCAATCGCAAGATTGGAAGATGATTGAAAACTCTGAAAAACAACACCACCTTATCATATAATTTTCCTGCATAAGCTGTAGAATCATTTCGCAAAAACATATCAAAAAGATTTTAAAAGAAGAATAAGAGTTTTTCTTTTCCCATCTTTCTCAACTTTTTTGGGATCTATTGAAGATGAGTTCAGAAATATTTTAAATCATGACCACTTCATGCAAACACTTTAGAGACATTGAAAATGAATTATCTAAATACTTGAGTCATCCTTGAAAAAAATGATGTTGGAGCAGGAGGTTTCTGTGCTGCACTTTTCAGACTACTTTGAAGCAAAAACAACAATGCAGATATGTTGGACAGCCAATAAGCCATGAGATCATTGTCGTCCTCATTCTGCAATAAATCAAATGAGATCATGAATATTATGTTTGATTTATTTGTCCTCCTCTTCCAAGTTGCTTATGTCTTCTCATTCTCAGTCTTCATATGTATAAATAATTACTTTCCAGTAAAGTATAAAACCATAATTGCATCTTCTAAATCCAACAAAAAAAATGATGCAAGTAATTGCTGTTGATACTTTTTCTTGCTGCCAAAAGCAAAAAGTGAACACGGGTGCAACAACAAAAGCTAAAAAACGATGATAACAATTTGAACCAAAAACAAATTCGAGTTATATTGGAATCACTGTGTCATTTTCTCTCTCTTTTTTTTTTTACCAAATATGATGCTGTCTTTAGCTTTTGTGTTTGCTTTTATATGAAAAAGACTTAGGAAAGTAAAAAGCAAGTAGCAAAAGCAAAATTGAAACTTGTATTATTATTAAGCTAAGAACCTACAAGGTAATTAATATAAGGCAATTTCCAAATATAGTTTGAACAAGCTACAACACAAGGAATTGCTACAATAATATTATTATAGACAATAGTACAATAATATCATAGTTATCATAAAGAAAAGGACAGTTAACGGTGATGATAAAGATTTGAGATTATGCTAAATATGAGCTTTCCGTAATAAATAAGTTACCTCTAGTGCAGAGCCAACCATCTGAATAAGATTATCAAATACACTAGTTTTTTCAGCTTCTAATGATCTCCAGTGAACAAGGCATTTGTATATTGTAAATGCTGCAACAGGCTTTTCTTGACTGAATCCAAGATTCTGTTCCAAACATTTTATTAGAGAATCAACACCGTCTTGTGCCTGGGTGATACATACAAAAAAATAATCAATCCCTAGAAACTTCATCCAATACAAAATCTTGAAAAACAAAACAAGTAGGAAAGGAGAAATGAGTTCCATATCATTCGAGTTCATACTTGTGGCACTTCAATCTTAGATCTCCGCATTTTACTATTTCTCTGTAGATTGTAGCCGTGTATTACTAGTGTTTGTATTAAGTCCTAGAAGTTAGCTAGAGATAGAGTTTAGCCTAACTAAGGATGTTGTATTCTAGTCCTTTAAAGGACTCTGATATTTCTGTAATCGACATGAATCATAATAAAGAAATCATTCTTTCTCTACAAACAGTTTCTCAATAACTTACATGGTATCAGATTAGGTTAACGTTCCTCAACCTAGTATGATGACCAACTCTTCTTCCTTAGAAATCAACTCAGGAATCGACAATAATTCCCGTTCTGAAGTTCTGTCTGAGTCTTCTAATTCAATAGTCACATGCCACAAACTGTTGGGTCACAACTATCTTCAATGGTCCCAGTTTGCAAAGCTCTATATTACTGGACGAGGGAAGCTTGGCTACATCTCAGGAGAAGTTAAAAAGTTTGCTTCAACAGATCTAGAATATGAAAAATGGCCGCGCGAAAACAATATGGTAATGTCATGGTTGATCAATACAATGTCACCAGCTATTGGGGGAAATTTTCTACTCTATGAGACAACAAATGATGTCTGGCGTGTGGTTAAAGAAACATATGCCAGTTCAGATAATATTTCTCAACTCTTTGGGATCGAAAGTCAAGCCTCCAACCTAAAGCAGGAGGACATAAGTGTTACTCTCTATAATAACACCATGACAAGCTTTTGGCAGAAAATTAATTTGTATGAATCGAATGATTAAACGAATGCAGTTGATGCAGCTCTTTACAAGAAGTTGACCGATCAGAAACTAATTTTTCAGTTTCTAAATTGTCTAAATAAGGGATTAGATGAAGCCAAAGGAAGGATTCTTAGCACTAAACCTCTCCCTTCTATTCGAAAGGTTTTCTCTGAGATTCCAAGAGAAGAAAGCAGGAGAACATTTATGTTGGCAGAATCTTCTTCTATTGATGGCTTAGATCTTGTTACTCATTCCACTCCTGCCAATAAACCAAAGACTGCGAAGCCATGGTGTGATTTTTGTTGACGAGTTGGTCATGTCAGAGAGGGTTGCTAGAAGTCACATGGCAAGCCTACTGGTTGGAAGCCACAGATGTTAAGGTAGCAAAAAACAGAGCCTTTAGCAAACAAAATCACAACAGATCCTTCAGCAAGTGTCAGAAAGCACCAGATTGAAGATTTGTAGAAATTGATTTGCCAGATGACATCCACCACAGATCCAACAACAAGTTAAACTGGTAGTTTTTCTTGTCTCTCACTATCTGCTAAAATATTTTGGATAGTGGATTTATGGCTACTGACCACATGACAGAAAATAGAAGTCTCTTCCTTACTCTTACAAAGTAACTTTGTAACAAGAGTGTGAGGACAGCCGATGGTTAGTTGGTTAGGAAATACTTAGTAATTCTAGTATTAAATTCTCGATTCAGGTTAGTAATTCTGGTATTAAATTCTCGATTCGGGTTTCAAATTTGGGCTTCAAAATACTTAGTACGTGTTATAAATAATTTATTTGGTTTGGGCCTTTGATGTCTTGTGGAACTTAGCCCAACTATAGTGGAAATGTCATTTGTTTAACTTTCATAGTTTGAGGACTTTAATTGCTATTACCCCAAATTTTCCTCATTTAGATCTCTTCCCCACCTTTCTCGGGATTTTAGCAGATAATAGGTGTTGAAAATAGATGTTTCCAGCCGAGAACAAGGTGTCTCAAATGTGTCATAAGTTGAATGGCAGCAACTACCCAGTCCTGAATGGCAGAAAAGCTGGAAGACATCTCAAAAGAAGATGTAGAAACCAGAAAAAGATCATCACTGGCAGAGGAAAGCTGAAAGACATCTAAGGAGGGTGCAGAAACTAGCAACAACAGCAAAGCTGGTAGACATCTCAAGAAGGATGAAGAAACCAACAAGATCAGCTGCAAATTATCAACAATGGCTGCACAAGAACAACATGGTTATGTCCTAGCTGTTCAACTCAATGGCTCTCAGAAAAGGGGGAGATTTTTCTCTAAGAAACAACACATGAAATATGAGTTGCTGTCAAAGAGACTTTTTTCAGCAAAGATAAAATTGCTGATTTTTTCTTCTTTTTTGCACAAAAAAGGTTGTAGGTTGTTAACGGTGTAAATAGAAGAGTTTTAGTGTAATTGTACTAAGTCAGTAGTTTAAATTAAGTCTAACTCCTAGTCTTATCTTACTTAGAGATAATGGTATTTTAAAGGAGTCCTACTTAGATAAAATTAATTGTATAGTCTTTTTAAAGACTGTTTTCTGTAAAGCATATTTGAAGAGTGAAAATACACAGAGAATAAAAAACAGTTCTTTCTCTGTACAAACCTATCTTTCTTCATGGTATCAGATTAGGTTTCTTGTCGATCCTAAACAATAAACCTAGCTTACATGGCCTGCGAGGAGAGTTATGAAGTTAATTCTGAAGCTGTTCCATCCAAAATCAGCATCCAGAAATTTTTTAGTCAGATGACAGCAGCAAGCAATATAGCCCTGCATTCCAATGCAGGTAGTCTTCCCTTTGTGAGCTTGGCAAATCGTGGTAATAACTCCACTTGAATTGTCGATTCTGCGGCTTCTGACCATATGACAGGGGACATTTCTATGTTTACAAGTCTTCAGAAACTGAGTTCTCCTTCTTACATAAAAACTGCTGATGGTTCCTGTGAGAAACAGAGTCTTTCCCTGTACTCTTTTTCTTATTATTCATTAGTGAAAGAGAGTCTATTATATAGACTTTTACAGAGGTGTTTAACACCAAGTGGTTAACCTATAGGATAAGACTTTTATCCTTTACAAAGATCAAATTTAAATTCAAACTACTAGTTAAGATAAAGTAAAGATAACATACAACTCCTACTCTATCTAAAACTCCTACAACACACGGTTATGCATACTAACTAACACTCCCCCTTAAACTGTGTATATGTTGTATATACCCAGTTTGGATGTGAACTCATCAAAAATAACTCTTGGAAGTGCCTTAGTAAAGATGTCACTATCCGCTTCGGTAGGAATATAGTTTAGTTGTGCAATACCACCATTCACTTTCTCATAGATAAAGTGCCTATCTATTTCAATGTGTTTGGTTCTCACATGTTGCACTTGGATTCTTAGCAATACTCATTGCTGATTGATCATCACTATAGATCTCGAACTCAGTCTTTTCATCCAACTCCAGCTCTTTGAGAAGCCTCTTTATCCACATTCCTTCACATATTACAAGAGCTAATGCTCTAAATTCTGCCTCAAAGACTACTCCTTGACACCACAGCCGCGCTTTTTGCTTCTCCAAGTAACCAAGTTGCCCCAAACATAAGCACAATATCCACTAACCGACCTTCTATCGCTGAGCTCTCCCGCCTAGCTTGAATCTGTATACCTTCACTGCTCATCTGAATTTTCTTGAAAATTAGCCCAACACCGTGTGTGAATTTTAGGTACCTCGAATTCATTAATCGCCTCCAAATGTTCTTCTCGAGGATCACTCATGTGCTGGCTTATAACACTCACTGAGTAGGCAATGTCTGGCCTTGTTAGAGAAAGATAAATTAGTTTTCCAACTAACCGTTGATAGGATTCTTTGTCAACTGGATTACCAGCTTCCTCTTTGTTGAACTTCAACCCTGGGTCCATGGGTGTCTCGGTGGCTTGCATCCAAGCATCCCGGTTTCTAAAGAAGATCTAGGATGTACTTCCTTTGATTGATGACTAAACCTTCTCTTGACCTTCCTACTTCCATACCCAGAAAATACCTTAGACTCCCCAAGTCCTTTGTTTCAAATTCTTGGGCAAGAACAATCTTCAAATTCTCAATTTCTCTACTATCATCCCACTTAATAATTATGTCATCAACATACACAATTAATAAGTTTATTTTACCAGCTCTTGCAACCTTTCAATCAGGTGTGATCAGCCGACTTTGTTTGAATCCATTCTTTACCATAGCCTTTGCAAACCTCTCAAACCAGGCCCTTGGAGATTGTTTAAGTCCATACAAAGTGATTTGTTGAGTTTGCACACTCGTATTTCTAGCTGCTTTTTACCTTCTAGACCAGGTGGTATTTGCATATATACTTCCTCCTCGAGACTCCCATTGAGAAAGGCATTTTTGATGTCTAGTTGGTGTAATTTCAATCCTTGTTTACAGCTATGGACAAGAAGATTCTAATAGTATTCAATTTAGCCACTGGTGCAAAGGTTTCTTGATAATCCACCCCATAGGATTGTGTAAAACCTTTAGCCACCAGCCTTGCCTTATACCTCTCAATACTCCCATCCGAGTTGTACTTGACAAAGAAAAACCCACTTGCATCCAACAGCCCTCTTTCCCTCCGTAGATCTGTCAAAACACCATGTCTCATTTTTCTCAAGTGCCCTTACTTCTTCCTCGACAGCTTTCTTCCATTTGGGATTCTTCATGGCCTCCTCCACTGTTTTAGGAATCACACAATCGTTTAGGCTGGCTGTAAAGGCCTTAAAAATGGGCTGAAGTTTACCATAGGCAACAAATTTGTTAATTGGGTGCATAGTACATTTTCTTACTCCCTTTCTAATAGCAATAGGACAGTCACCAAGGTCACTAGAATCTTGAGGAGGAATGTTACCTTCAATCTCGACAAGATGGCAGATTTAAGCCCGATTCAAAGAAAGAATGGACTTGAGTCCTGTTCTTGACAAGTGCTAGGCTGGTTATTTACTTCATTAGGGGCTCTTCTTCTCCTGGTATACACCTTAAATTGATCAGTATGTCGGCTGTGAATGCACGTATAGGGGAAATTTGTGCTCAGCCCTAGGTCTTTGGAAGAGGTGTTGTGCAAGGACTTGGTGATTTGTTGGTATGAGGAGAGTGCATTTACTGTCGGCATAGTATTTTCTGTTCGTGGTTTCGGGATAGGATATGAAAGGAATGTCTGGTAGAGGAGAAATGATGGAAGGTGGAGGAACAAAGGGCTGAAATTCCTCATTTTTCTCCCCCGTTCAATCCCACAAAATATGGTTTATCCTCAAAGAAAGTGACATCAAAAGAGACATAGGTCTTTTTAGAAATAGGAGAATAGCATTTGTAACCCTTTTGACTAGAGGAATATCCTATAAACACACACTTGATTGATTTAGGGTCCAACTTACTTCTATTTTTATCATGCACATGAACAAAAGCTGTGCAGCCAAATACCCTAAGAGGAAGAACAGATGAAAGTGGTTTAAAGTGAGGAAAATGTTTGAATAAGACTTCCGTTGGTACTGCAAAACCCAAGGTTTTATTGGGCATTCTGTTGATAAGGTAGGTGGCAGTAAGTAAGGCTTCCCCCCAAAGATATTTAGGTGCTTTGGCTGAAAAAAGAAGAGACCTCGTAACCTCTAGTAAATGTCTGTTTTTTCTTTCGGCAACACCATTTTGTTGTGGAGTGTTGACACAGGAAGTAAGATGGAAAATGCCTTTTTCCCGAAAATAACACCCAAGAGATTGACTAAGGTATTCACTCCCATTATCACTCCTCAAAACCTTAATACATTTGTCAAACTGATTTTCAATCATTTGATAGAAAGTTTTGAAAATTGACGCAACTTCCGCCTTTTCCCTCATTAAAAAAGTCCAAGTAGTCCTAGAATAGTCATCAATAAAGGTAATAAACCACCTAGACACAGACAAGCTTCTGACCTTAGATGGACCCCAAATATCACTATGGATTATAGAAAAAAGGAGATGTGGGTGTAAATGAGGAAGGAGGATATGTTTGCCTAGTATGTTTAGCAATTTGACATACTTCACAATTAAAAGAATGAGGCTTTTTATTGCTAAATAACTTGGGAAACAATTTTGAAAGGTACACAAAATTTGGATGTCCTAGCCTAAGATGCCACAACATAATATCATCAGGGTTACTTAAAGAAGAAGATGAAGTCTTAAAACAACGTGAAACTGAAGAAATCAAAGGTGGTAATTCATCAAGGATATGGAGACCATTGGATAGCCTAGCACTGCCAATCACCTTCTTCGAGCCCTGTTCCTGAAACACAAACCCATTAATTCCAAAGTGAGCATCACATTTAGTATCTTGAACTAACTTACTAACTGATAACAAGTTGCAGGCAAGATTAGGAACATATAGCACATTAGGCAAAACCAGTTTATCACCCACTTGAATAGTGCCACTTCCTTTTACTTGGGACAGAGACCCATCCGCAACCTTGATGGAGGTTTTAGAGTTGCAATGGTTAAAGGTGCGAAAATAGTCAGTAGGTTGCCTGTCATATGGTCGAGGCACCAGAATCTATAATCCAGATAGAGGATTTGAAGTGGCCAAACAGAAATTTTACCTTCACTAGCCGATAAAGGCGGTTGTGGGAGATTTAGAGGTGAGATGGCCAAAAACTGTTGAACGTAATTGTTCCCATTTAGTTTGTAGGATGTGATTGGGAAAGAGAGGCATCCGAGATCTGAATTTGGATGCACGAGGGTTATTTTGGGAACTAATTTCTGATGTGGTGGTTTCGAAAACAGCCATGGAAATTAAGCAAAGGAGAAAACGAGAGAGATAGGATCGGCTCCTAAACTGATACCATGTGAGAAACAGAGTCTTTCCCTGTACTCTTTTTCTTATTATTCATTAGTGAAAGAGAGTCTATTATATAGACTTTTACAGAGGTGTTTAACACCAAGTGGTTAACCTATAGGATAAGACTTTTATCCTTTACAAAGATCAAATTTAAATTCAAACTACTAGTTAAGATAAAGTAAAGATAACATACAACTCCTACTCTATCTAAAACTCCTACAACACACGGTTATGCATACTAACTAACAGTTCCTTCTCCGAAATTGCAGGAAGTGGTTCAGTTAAACTCAATCAGAATGTTAATCTAAATTCTGTGTTATATGTACCGAAGTTGGCTTGCAATCTCATATCTGTCAGCAAACTTACGAAAGATCTTAACTGTACAACTAAGTTTGCTTTTAATGTTTGTGAATTTCAGGCGATGGATTTAGGGAAGGTGATTGGCAACGCTAGGCTGTATGGAGGACTCTACATTCTTCAAGGAGAAACTCCTATTTAGGGACAAGCAAATAAAAGCCTCTCCTTTCAGACTTCTACCTTAGGACAGAGTATTTTTGATTACTCAAATGATATTTTGTTATGGCACTTTAGGTTAGGTCATCCCAATTTTATTTATCTTGCCAAGTTGTTCCCTCAATTATTCAGTAATAAAGATCCAATCCTGTGATATTTGTCAGATTGTCAAACAAGCTAAATCAACATACCCTGCATCTACTTATAAATCTTCTCATCCACTTATACACAGTGATATTTGGAGCCCTTCGAGAGTAAAAAATGTCAATGGAGCTAGATGGTTTATAACCTTTATTGATGACTACTCTAGGATTACATGGACCTTCCCAATGAAAGAAAAATCTGAGGTTGAGGGTTTTTTTAAAAAGTTTGCTGCTATTATTGAAACTCAATTCCACACTAAAATCCAAATGTTTCATAGTGACAATGGGAGTGAGTTTTTTACTAAAACCTTGGGATCTTTTTTCCAAACCAAAGGCATTGTTCACCTTACCTCTTGTGTTGAAACACCCCAGCAAAATGGGATTGCCAAAAGAAAAAACAGGCATCTTTTAGAGGTTGCTAGATCCTTAATTTTTTCTACCAATGTTCCTAAGTACCTTTGGGGGAAGCTGTTCTCACTACTACCCATCTTATCAATAGGATGCCTAGTAAACCCTTAAACTTTCGAGTTCCTAGAGATGTTTTTCTTCAATTTTTCCTCATTTTAAACCCATGTCATGCAATTTACCTTTGAGAGTGTTTGGATGTACAGCTTTTGTGCATAATCATCATCCATCCCAGGGTAAGTTAGATCCAAGGTCCATAAAATGTGTATTTTTGGGTCATTCCTCTACTCAGAAGGGCCACAAGTGTTACTCACCCATTACTAAAAAGACCTATACCTCCATGAATGTTTCTTTCTTTGAAAATAGACCCTATTTTACCACCTTTGAAATTCAGAGGGAGACTTTATTTGAATTTCAGCCTACACCTATACAGCCTTTACAGTTCCAAACTTCACCTTCACAGCCTAATGCTGTGCAAAATCAGGAAAATCAGACTCATAATTATCCTTCACATCCCACTGTTATGAAAAACCAGAAAAATCAGATTCAAAATTCATCTTCACAGCTTACTTCTGTGCAGAATCTTGTCTCACCTCTCTCATCTCCTAAAACACATATCCATACCACTCCTTCAACACCTTTACCTTCTCCTAATTTGAGGCTCCCTAAAACTGTAGAAAAGAGAGTTTGAATACTCTTCTTGTTATATTTCGATACAAGAGAAGAAGTCTATTTATAGACTTTTACATAGGAGTTTTACATAGAGTAGTTAACCTATTAGGATTGAACTTTTATCCTTTACAATGATAGAGTTAGATTATAACTAAACTACATAGTTATGATAGAGTTAGATTATAACTAAACTACATAGTTATGATAAAGTTAGATACACGTATTAACTCACACTCCCCCTCAAACTGGCGTGTATATGTTGTGTACACCCAGTTTGGATGAAAACTCATCAAAATTTGCCCTAGGAAGTGCTTTGGTGAAGATATCAGCAAGTTGATTCTTGGTTGGAATATAATGAAGCTTTATTACTCCATTATTGACCTTCTCATAGATAAAGTGCCTATCTATTTCAATATGTTTAGTCCGGTCATGCTTTGACTGGATTCTTGGCAATGCTCATTCTTTGATTGACTATCACTGTAAACCTCAAATTCTAACTTTCCATCCAACTCTAACTCAGTGAGGAGTTTTTTAATCCACATTCCCTCACATATTCCAAGAGCCATAGCTCAATTCTCGCTCATACTGCTGCTTCTAGATACAACACCGCTTTTTACTTCTCAAGTGACCAGATTTCCCCACACAAACGTATAATAGCCACTCACGGACCTTCTATCTGTTAGTTCTCCCGCCTTGACTTAAGCGTCTGTGTAGACTTTTATAGTTCTGTCGGATGTTTTCTGAAAATAAGTCCGGACCACGTGTAAACTTCGGTACCTCGGGATCCTATCGACCGCCTCCATGTGCTCTTCTCGAGGACTACTCATGTGTTGACTCACTATACTCACCGAGTATGCAATGTCGTCCGGTGAGTGAGAGGTAGATTAGTTTTCCCACCAGCCTTTGGTAGGACTCTTTATTCACCGGGATTCCCATTCCATCTTTACCAATTTCAAACCTGGTTCCATTGGAGATTCTGCTGGTCTACACCCGAGCATTCAAGTTTACGTAAGTAGATCTAGAATGTATTTCCTTTGGTTGATAACTAACCCTTCTTTTGATCTTGCAACTTCCATTCCCAAGAAGTACCTAAGGCTTCCTAAGTCCTTAGTTTCAACTCCTTTGCTAGAAACAGTTTTCAGCTTCTCTATCTCTTCTATGTCATCACCAAGAATAAGGATATCATCAACATAGACAATTAGGAGAGTTATCTTACCATCGGGTGTAGCTTTTCTAAATAATGTATGGTCCGCTTGACTTTGCTTGAAATCATTCAACCATAGCTCTAGCAAACCTGTCAAACCATGCTCTAGGGGATTGCTTCAAGCCGTACAATGATCTATTCAGTTTGCACACTGTCTTTGTTGTGGTCTTCTCTTCTAAACCAGTGGAACCTGCATGTACACTTCCTCCTCAAGTCTACCATTTAGAAATGCGTTTTTGATGTCCAAGCGATGCAGACTTCCAATCCTTGTTAATCGCCATCAAAGCAATATCCTGATGGTGTTTAACTTTGCTCTGTGTGCAAAAGTTTCTTGATAGTCTACACCATATGATTGAGTAAACCCTTTAGCCACCAACCTTGCCTTGTATCTCTCAACACTCCCATCCGAATGGTACTTGACTCAGAAAGACCCATTTACACCCCACACCTTTTTTTTCCTTCCGCGGATCTGTCATGCTCCGGTATTGTTCTTTTGTAATGCCTCAATTTCCTCTTCAACCGCTTTCCTCCATTCTAGATTGTTAAAGGCCTCTTCCACTTTGTCTTGGGAATTCTTATGCTGTCAATGTTAGCTGTAAAAGCTTTGAATCCGACATTAATTTCCCATAGGCAATAAATCATTAATAGGATGAGCAAGACATTTCCTTACCCCTTTCTAATAGCAATAGGAAACTCATCTAAGTTAACAGTAGTAGAATCTTGTGGAATAACATTACCTCCTGTCTCCAAAGCATCGGGACTCAAAGCTAGTTCTTGGCAAGTGTTAGGCTGACTAACTGCCTCGGTCAAGTTTCTTTTTCTTCTTGTATAGACACTGAGTTGTCTTTCTGGTGGTTGTGGAGAGTTAGGTGATGTATGTGGTATAGTTTTAATCACTGGAGGAGGTGTTGTATAAGGGCTGGTAGTTTTAGACTGTGGAGAAGGTGTGTCTGAGGATTAAGATTAGTACTCACAATTTCATCAGTAGGGCTCGGAAGAAGTATTTTGTAGAGCAAAGGGTACTTACATCAAGAATAGGCAAGGAAATAATGGGTTGTGGATCATGCAAGGGCTGAGATTCCTTGTATCTCTCCCCCTAAATTTCAGTTCCTGCAAAGTAAGGTTTATTTTCAAAGAAAGTAACATCAAAAGATATATAGGTTTTCTTGGTAATGGGGCAGTAACATTTGTAACCCTTTCCGACTCGATGAATACCCTATAAACACACAACGTAGAGCCCTAGGATCAAGTTTACTCCTATTATTGCGATGCACGTGAACAAAAGATGTGCATCCAAAAACTCAAGAGGAAGAACAGAGGATAATGGTTTGAAATGTGGAAATTTTTGGAAAAGAGTTTCAAAGGGTACTTTGAATCCTAGTGTCTTGCTTGGCATCCTATTGATTAGGTAGGTGGCGAAGAAGAGCTTCCCCATAGATAATTAGGTGCATTGGCAGAAAATAATAGGGACCTAGTCACCTCTAGTAAATGTCTATTTTTTCTTTCGCCACTCCATTTTGTTGAGGGTGTTGACACAAGAAGTAAGATGAAAGATGCCTTTTTCTTTTTGAAAAATACCCAAGAGATTTGCTAAGATATTCACTCCTATTATCACTCCTCACTATTTTAATTTGTTTCTCGAATTGAGTTTTGACCATGTGATAAAAACTTTTAAAAATTCTCTCAACTTCAGATTTTTCTTTCATCAAAAAGGTCCAAGTTGTTCTAGAAAAATCATCAATAAACGACACAAACCATCTAGAACCCGTAGATGTTTTTTACTTTAGAAGGGCCCCAAATGTCACTGTGTATGATAGAAAATGGTGAAGTAGGTTTATAGTGAGAAGGAACATATGGTTTTCTCGTATGTTTAGCCATTTGACATACTTCACAAGTAAAAGAAGAGGGATTTTTATTAATGAAGAAATTAGGAAACAACTTTGCAAGGTAGTAGAAACTTGGATGTCCTAATCAAGATGCAAAAGCATAATATCATTCAAGGGAAACTGCTAGAAAAAAACTGATGTTCTAAAGCAATTGGAAATAGAAGGATTCGGATAGGGTAGGCCATCAAGGATATATAAGCCGTTACACACCTATAGCACCGCCAATCACCGCTTGAGCCCATGTGCTGCAAAAAACACAACCAAAGAACCCCAAAGTTAACCTCACATTTAATATCCTGAACCAATTTGCTAACAGATAATAAATTGCATGTGAGTTTGGGAACATAAAGAACATCGGACAATATGATCTTGCTACTCAATCGAATGAACCACTCCCTTTTACTATTGTAAGGGAACCATCGGCTATCTTTATGGAGGAAGGAGACTTGTGGTTACTATAATTGTTGAAGAGTGTAGGATTTCTGTCATATGATCGAGGCACTAGAATCGACTATCCAATTAAATGCACTAGTTGTTGCTAAGCAAGAAATACTACCTTGATGAGTGTTAAGGCATTAGGAACAGGTTTAGATGATAGGTGAGTAAAAATCTGTTGGAGTTCCTCGATCTGTTGTCTACTAAAGCTGCTGGAGGAATTTTCAAGAAGATGCAAGATGGGCTTCTTTCTGGAATCTGGATTTAGGAGGCTTCAATCTGCTGGTTTTCCATGTAGCCTCCAACATTGGTCCATCACATGCCCAGCCTTTTTGCAAAGGGTCACACCAAGGTCTCCCCTCCTTTGTTTACTCCCGAGTTGGCGTTTGTAAGAAGAGCGAAGCTTCGCTTTCGGATCACGCACCATCAGGGAAAGTCTGCTTTCTTCCCTTCGGATTTCTGAAAAGGCTTCTCGAACCAGTGGTAGTGGTTTAGTGGCTAAAATCCTGCTGCTGGCTCCATCAAATTCTCCATTCAGTCCTGAGAGAAACTGGAACACCCTCCTTTGATTTTTGAGCTTATTGTAGAAGCTAATGTCATCAGGACACTTCCATTCATTAGCTTCATACAGATCTATTTGCTGCCAGCATTTGGTTAGGACTCCAAAATATTGTGCCACTGTTACCTCCCCTTGTCTGAGATCTTTGATCTTATTCTCAACTCCAAAGAGTTCTGGTGTGTTGTCAATGCTGGAATAAGTATCTCTGGCAGCATTCCAAATTTCTGCTGCAGTTTGATAAAGCATGAAATTTTCTCCAATTTCAGGTACCATGGAATTAATTAACCACGACATTATCATGGTGTTTTCACTCAACCAATTAGAGTAGGCTGGGTCAGACTCATCTGGAACAGGAGTTGAGTCTGAGAGATAGGAAGCTTTCTTTCTTCTTCCTCAGAATGTACAAAACTTGACCGATTGAGACCAAGGAAGGTAGTTGTTTCCATTTAGTTTATAGGATGTAATGGGAGAAAGAGAAGCATCCGAGAGTTGGAAATCAGATGAACGAGGGCTGTTTTGAGAGCTAATTTCTGATGTTGCAGGATCAGAATTAGTCATGGAGAGATGTAGATCTGATCGAAAAAAAAAGGGAAAGAAAAAAAAAAGGTTTTGAGGGGATAGTATCGACCTAACTTGATACCATGTAGAAAAGAGAGTTTGAATACTCTTCTTGTTATATTTCGGTACAAGAGAAGAAGTTTATTTATAGACTTTTACAGAGGAGTTTTACATAGAGTAGTTAACCTATTAGGATTGAACTTTTATCCTTTCCAATGATAGAGTTAGATTATAACTAAACTACATAGTTATGATAGAGTTAGATTATAACTAAACTACATAGTTATGATAGAGTTAGATACACGTATTAACTCACAAAAACCCCTCAAGGAACTCAAAATAATGCGCATGAAAGAGGAGAAATCAGTGTCTACAAGAGGAGAAAAAGGCCAATATTAGAGTCTGCCATACAGCCTGTTTTTTGCCAAGAACTTGACTTCAATTCTTCTGCCTTTGAAAATCTGGAAGGTAATGAGTTACCTGGTAAGGATGTGGTTAATGATACTGTTCCTATTCCTTCTATTGATAATATTGACCTTCCTATTGCTCAGAGGAAAGGTGTAAGGAAGTGCACTAATCATCCTATACAGAGATTTATTGCTTATGGAAAATTACAGCCTTCTTTTCGAGCTCTTACAGCAAAAATTGACAGCATCCAGGTTCCACAAACTGTTGAGGCAGCCTTGGGGATCCTAAATGGAGAAAGGCTGTAGAAGACGAGATAGAGGCTCTCAAAAGCAATGAGACTTGGACATTGACTGAGTTACCACAAGGAAAGAAGACTGTTGGCTGCAAATGGGTATTTAATGTGAAGCACAATTCTGATGGAAGTGTGGAGAGATTCAAGGCAAGGTTAGTGGCAAAAGGATTTACAGAGTCTTTTGGGATTGATTATCAGGAGACTTTTGCCTCTGTTGCCAAATTAAATACAGTAAGAGTCCTATTATCCTTAGCTGTAAATGAAAATTGGAAACTTCAACAGTTAGATATTAAAAATGCATTCCTTAATGGCAACCTAGAGGAAGATGTCTACATGCAAATACCTCCAGGGATGGAAGAGAAGGGCAGTGAGCAGAAAGTTTGCAAGCTAAGGAAATCATTATACGGCCTAAAACAGTCTCCAAGGGCTTGGTTCGAGAGGTTCACCAAAGTTGTCGTAAAGAATGGTTATAAACAGTGTCAGACTGATCACACAGTGTTTGTAAAAACGGGACCGAATGGAAAAAGGGCCATCTTAATTGTCTATGTTGATGACATTATCATCACTGGAAATGATGTTGTCGAAATAGATAATTTGAAGAAAATATTATCCAAGGAGTTTGAAACTAAAGGCCTTGGAAATCTCAGATATTTCCTTGGAATGGAAGTTGCAAGATCTTGAGCTGGTAATGTCATTAATCAGAGAAAGTATATCCTTGATCTACTTTCATAAACAGGAATGATGGGATGCAAGCCCATAGAAACTCCTATGGACAACAACTTCAAACCAAGAAGGGAGGAATTGGGTGTTCCTGTGAGTATGTATCTGTAATTCAGGATAAAGATAAAACCTTATCTCTTTGCTGTATCTTAGACAAATTATTAGGCAGATTATGGGGCTTAATCTTAGGGATTTATATTTTATTTATTTGTTACCTAATTTAGGGATTTTTTACTTGTATATATATCCTATATTATGGTGAATAAAAGAAGAGTGAAACTTACAGTTTTACACCAGTTTCTACATGGTATCAGAGCTAGGGATCGATTCTCTGATTTAAAAACGATGGTTTCTCCTACTGCATCCTCTGGAGCTACTCCTTCGACAGATCCTCATTTTACTGTCGATGATTTTTCGAAACTCCCCGAACAACAGCAGTCACTTGCCATCGATTTACGGGCCATAATTATCTTCCATGGTCCCAATCACAAAAATCTTCCTTCTCGGTCGAGGAAAACTCAGGCTATATTTCGTGGGAGAATAAGAAACCTCCTTCCACAGATCCGGGATGTGAAAAGTGGGTGCGTGAGAATGGTAGGGTGATGTCTTGGCTAATCAATACCATGTCCCCGACATTGGTACACATTTTCTCCTTTACTAAACAAAGAAGCAGATATATGGCAAGTCGTTCAGAGACCTATTCTAACACGACAACACCTCCGAACTATTTAACATTGAGAGTCGGGTGTCCAATTTGAAGCAAGATGGTCCGAGTGTTACCGAGTATTTTCACACTCTGTCAAGGTTTTGGCAAAGAACTTGATCTATATGCGTAACATGATTGGGAAACTCCTAAAGATGCAACTCATGCATGTAAAGATACAAGCATAGCGGAGGGTCTTTCAATTTCTCAATGGTCTCAACACCGACCGGGATGTCTTGTGAAGACTCGGATTCTTGGTACAAAGCCTCCTCTTTCCATTCGCGAAGTCTTTGCGAGTCGAAGTCGAAGAGAAGAAAGCGAAGGTCTTTTATGCTTCTGTTGTTCCCACATCCGATTATTCGCTTTTTAATTACTCGGTCTTCCTCCTCAACTAAGACTAGAAAGGGCAAACCTGTTTTTGATTTTTGCAAAAAAACCGGGCCACTTTAAGGAACAATCTTTGAAATTACATGGCAAGCTCGGTGATTGGAGATCTACTTCACGAAAAGCACCCCGAGAATCACACCCAATTACACAAGACAATGAGCGGTGGTGTTTTTTCGAGGAGCAACTTGCTACACTCCAAAAGATGTTTGGCAACATGAGAGGCACTAGCAATGCAAATGTGGTTCTCAGAAGGAAGAAGGTACACAGACCGGGTTCTTCCCTACACCTTTTTTAGCTACACAAGATGTTCCAGCGTGGATTATTGACTCAGAGCATCGACCATATGACTGGTAATGTAACATTATTTTCGCCTTTGAACCCTCATGCTCTAAGCAATCTATTAAAACTGCAGACGGGTCAGTATCCCCTATACATGGGTCAGTTCATTGCTCTTAATAAGGATATTTTCCTTAAGGATGTTCTTTTTGTACCAAATCTTACTTGCAATTTACTCTCGGTGAGTAAACTCTCTAAGGATTTGCAATGTTGCTCAAAGTTTAATGATAATGGTTGTATTTTGCGTGCACTCGGATTCAAGAAAATGATTGCAATGCTAGATTGCACAATGGGCTCTATATCCTCTATGGCACTCCTAAATCAACTCATTCAAATTTTACTAGTTCTGCTTCTCCTTTAGGGCAGCATGATGAAATTATGTTATGGCATTTTCGACTAGGCCACCCTAGTTTTTATTATCTTGCTAAACTATTTCCTGCTCTATTTATTAATAAAAAACCACAGTTGTTTAAATGCCATATTTGTCCTCTTGCTAAACAAACGAAAGCCTCTTATCTCCCATCTACTTATAAATCTTCTCAACCCTTTGCTTTAATCCATAGTGATGTTTGGGGTCCCTCTAAAGTGAAGAATATTAATGGGAGTCGATGGTTTGTTTCTTTCATTGATGATCATAGTAGGACGACATGGACTTATTTAATGAAAGATAAATCAAAACTATATCTATTTTTGAAAGGTTTTATACTATGGTTGAAAATCAATTTCAGAGTAAAATTCAACTATTCAAATCCGATAATGGGGGAGAGTTCTTTGCTACTTCTTTGGGTAAATTTTTTCAGGAAAAAGGCATTGTCCAAATTAGCTCTTGTGTGGATACACCACAACAGAATGGGGTTGCCGAGAGAAAGAATAGGCATTTACTAGAGGTAACTAGATCCTTGTTATTTTCTGGACATATACCAAAATATCTGTGGGGTGAGGCTTTGTTAACTGCCACTTATCTTATCAATAGAATGACGAGTAAAGTCCTTAAATTCAAGACACTAAGGGCTGTTTTCTTAGAGAGTTATCCTCATTTCAAACCTCTTTCCTCTGTTCTTCCTCTTAGAATTTTTGGCTGCACTGTTTTTGTAAAAAATGTGGACCCTTCAAAATCAAAATTAGATCCTAGGGCTCTTAAGTGTGTCTTTGTGGGATATTCTTCACTTAAAAAGGGCTACAAATGTTACTACCCTCCTACTAAAAATTCTTCGTCTCGATGGATGTAACCTTTTTGAGCAGAACCTTATTTTACCAAAGCTACAATTCGGGGGAGACTTGGACAGAATTCCGGCCTCTAAAACATCGTATACCCATTCCCATCTTCTTTGATACCTTCGATGTTCTCGCCTCTCAGATCTCATGATATTGAGTCTCCACCTAAATCAACTACACCAAGTACATTCTCCTATTCCCGTTGATGTTCCTTCACCAAAGCCTCCCGGCTTTCACCTCCTAAAACTATTCCTCAAAACACAGACTACAAAAAAACTCAAAGTCTACACGAAAAGAAAAAGACCATTCCCGAGGCCATTTTGCAATCTGACACTTGCCGAGAGTTGGAATTGAGTCCAGCTGCCTTGGAGGATGATGGAGGTAATGAAATTTCTCCTTCTTTATTTGATATGGAAATTTTACCTATTGCTAAGAGAAAAGGGGTTAGACAATGTACAAAGTATCCTATTCAGAAGTATGTTGCCTATGGAAAGTTAATGCCCTCTTTTAAGACCTTTACAGCTTGCGTTGATAAGGAGGAGATTCCCAAAACAATTGATGATGCCCTAAAAGACTATAGATGGAAGAAGGTCATTGAAGAAGAAATTCAAGCACTTGAGAAAAATGGCACTTGGATCATTCGATTTACCACATGGTAAAAAAACAGTTTAGCGATAAATGGGTCTTTGCAATAAAGTATAACTCGGATGGCAAAGATAGAAAGGTACAAGGCCAGCTTGTAGCCAAGGGCTTTACTCAAACCTATGGTATTGACTATAATGAGACTTTTGCACTGTAGAAAAACTAAACACTGTTCGAGTACTTCTTAGTCTTGTGTAAACAAAGACTGGAATCTTCACCAACTTGACATAAAAATGCCTTCTTGAATGACAAATTAGAAGAGGAGGTCTACATGAGAATGCCACTTGGGATGAAGTCCGAGTTAGGAAGTCGAAGGTTTGTAAACCGGAGAAATCTCTCTATGGTTTGAAGCAGTCACCTAGGGCTTGGTTTGACAGATTCACAAAAGTCCTTAGAGAGAATGGATATAAACAAAGTGTCAAGCGATCATACTTTGTTTGTTAAAGCATCTTTCATTAGGAAGAAAGTTATCCTCATTGTATATGTTGATGACATTGTAGTGACAGGAGATGATGAAGGTGGAATCAGTCAGGTTGAAGAACTTATTAAGCAAAGAATTCGAAACAAAAGACCTAGGGAAACTCAGATATTTCCTAGGCATGGAGGTTGCTAGATCGAGCAAGGGTTTGGTAATAAACCGAGAAAATATGTACTGGATTTACTCTCGGAGGCTGGTATCTTTGGGGTGTAAACCTGCGATACTCCTATGGAAGGCGGCTCAAAGCTCAAAGGAGAAGAAATGGGAGCCGAGGTTGATAAAGGTCAGTTTCAAAGACTAGTGGGAAAACTCATTTACTTATCTCCGACTGCACTGATATTTCCTTTCTGTCAATGTAATTAGTCAAAGATATGACTAATCCTAGAGAAGGGCATTTAGAAGTCGCAAAAACGTAATTCTAAGGTATCCGAAAGGTACTCCGGACATGGATTATTCTTCAAGAAAACTGAAGATAGAACTGAAAAATTATTTACAGATTCTAGCTGGGCC
Source organism: Hibiscus mutabilis (assembly GCA_019671005.1). NCBI lineage: Eukaryota > Viridiplantae > Streptophyta > Magnoliopsida > Malvales > Malvaceae > Hibiscus > Hibiscus mutabilis. The sequence goes on from CM033742.1 coordinate 7,987,314, forward strand.
AGTGAAGTTACTGATAGAAGGTCGACTAGTGGATACTGCTCTTTTATATGGGGCAACTTAGTTACTTGGAGGAGTAAGAAACAGACTGTTGTTTCTAGGAGCAGTGCTGAAGCAGAGTATAGAGCCTTAGCATTGGGAATTTGTGAAGGAATATGGTTGCTAAGACTTCTAAGAGAGTTAAATATAGAGCATGAAGGGAAACTAGAGATCTTGGTGATAATCACCGCTGCTATATTCGGATCGCAAAGAATCCAGTCCATCATGATCCTACCAAGCATGTGGAGATCGACAAACATTTTATTGCTGAAAAAGTGAATGGTGGAATTGTGAACTTAACTCATGTTCCTACCGAAGAACAACTTGCAGATGTGCTCACTAAAGCACTATCCAAACCAGTCTTTGATAAGTTTTTGTCCAAGTTGGGCCTATACAATGTATACACACCAACTTGAGGGGGAGTGTGAGTATGTATCTCAGAATTCGATAAAGATAAAACCTTATCTCTTTGCTTTGTATCTTAGACATTATTAGGCGATTATGGGGCTTAATCTTAGGGATTTATATTTTATTTATTTGTTACCTAATTTAGGGATTTTTTACTTGTATATATATCCTATATTATGGTGAATAAAAGAAGATTGAAACTTACAGTTTTACACCAGTTTCTACAGTTCCTGTGAATAAGGAGCAATATCAAAGACTTGTAGGTAAGCTAATTTACTTGTCTTTGACTAGACCTAACATTGCTTTTTCTGTTGGAATTGTAAGTCAACATATGAATGATCCGAGGGAAGAGCATCTTGATGCAGTCCATACGATACTACGGTACCTTAAAATTACCCTCGGACATGGCCTAATTTTCAAGAAGAGTGATGACAGAACTATAAAGATTTTTACTGATTCTAGTTGGGCTGGAGAACTGACAAACAGAAGATCAGTAAGTGGTTATTGCTCTTTTGTTTGGGGTAATCTTGTGACATAGAGGAGCAAGAAACAATCAGTGGTAGCAAGAAGTAGTGCTGAAGTCGAATATAGAGCTTTAGCTCTCGGAATTTGTGAAGGAATTTGGCTGAAAAGACTACTTTCAAAATCAAATTTTGATTGTAGCTAGAAAATTAAGCTACAAAGTGTAGTCAGTCAGCTATGAGCATTGCTAAAAACCTAGTTCATTATGACCGAACTAAGCATATTGGGATAGACAGGCACTTTATCTCAGAAAAGGTGAATAATGGAGAAATCCAACTCAATTTTGTACCTACCAAAGACCAACTAGCTGATGTTCTCACCAAGGCCCTTCCAAGAAGCACCTTCGACGAGTTTACATCCAAGTTGGGACTCTACGACGTATACTCACCAACTTGAGGGGAGTGTAGGTTGTTAACGGTGTAAATAGAAGAGTTTTAGTGTAATTGTACTAAGTCAGTAGTTTAAATTAAGTCTAACTCTTAGTCTTATCTTACTTAGAGATAATGGTATTTTAAAGGAGTCCTACTTAGATCAAATTACTTGTATAGTCTTTTTAAAGACTGTTTTCTATACAACATATTTGAAGAGTGAAAATACACAGAGAATAAAAAACAGTTCTTTCTCTATACAAACCTATCTTTCTTCAAAGGTCACATCCAAGATCCAAGCTAGTGCTCTACTATGTTTACTCACCAGCTTGAGGGGGAGTGTGGATTGTAACCGTGTAATTAGAGTTTATTCCTAAGTCAGTAACTAGTAGTTTAGATTTACTAGAAATCTTATTTAAATTAGAGATAAGTCTTATTTTAAATTAGAGATAAAAGGATAGTTTTCGCTATACTAAAACACTATATCAGCCTATTTAAAGGCCCATTCTGTATACATTTATGAATGAGAAAATGTAGAGAAACGCTTTGTTCTTTGTTGAAAACACCTTGTTCTTGACTGGAAACACCTATTTTCAACATGGTATCGGTGCTTAGGCTTTAGATCCTACTCAACCGAGAGGGAAAAATGCTGGAAAATACCTATCGAAGCAACCAACAGAACACAACTGGGATAATATAGTGTTTCAATATAGCTAAAACACCTAAGCACCGATACCATGTTGAAAAATAGGTATTTCCATCCGAGAACAAGGTGTTTTCAACAGAACGAGCCTTTAACTAGGCTAATATAGGTGAGGGAATTATACAGAGTTTATTCCTAAGTCAGTAACTAGTAGTTTGGTGGTTAATTATGATCCATGAAAGTACTGTATGGTTGAATTAGCACAATTAAGAAAAAATATTATTTTACTAATTGAAATGAGGTAGGCTCTTGAATTGGTACAGTGAGGGAAACATGGATTGATGTACGACATTTTAGCACCTGCCAACCTCATGAATACTTCATTAGTTTACACTAGTCTTTATGAATCTTGTGAAGTGGTAGATTAAAATACACTTTTATGGTTGATATTGATTTTAGTCGGAGTGTAACAGTGCCAACATCCTACGTTCTTAATCATAGCGTAATAGCACCGACATCCTGCGTTCCTTGTCGTAGCGTAATAATTCAAACATCCTACGTATATAGTCGTAGCACATTAGTGCCAGCGTCCTATTCCGATCGATCGAGGTAAGCATGCATCCTACGTCATATTAATTAAATATGATATTATACACATATGTGTGATCGCGTACCACCATGATGATGTATATCTTGTGAATGTAAAAGATAAATGAAATATCATAATTCATAACTTGCTATCTCTTTTATCATGATGATAGTTATCATCTTTACACTTATTTTACATATATGCCTACTTTACTACTTCATTTTGGTAATTGCGTATTACTGGGCTCCCGAGCTCATGATTCGAATCTCCTCCCATCGCAGGTAGTATTTTGAGCAGTTGGAGATCTTGACATTGACTTTTGGATTCTAGCAATTTCTTTTGGCATTGTACTATATTGTTTACTTAAGAGGACATGTAGTAATGAAACCTTAGGTTGTTTTGAGATAGTAACTCTAAATCTAGGTTTTATGGAATTATGCATAAATATGCTTTGAAATTTAAGAACACGTCCTGATGTTTAATTAACCATCTCTATAATGAATGAAATATTAATATGTTTTTAATTCTTGTCTTATTTAACTCAAAATATTATTCAAAATTTTACTTTAACAATTTTATGTTCCATAGTAACTTCTTAGATAGGGTCAGATCCTCCGTATCGGGTTTAGGGTGTTACAGTTTTCATTAACAATGATCTTATTCTTTCCTCTGTTTTATACGTTCCCAACCTCAAATGCAATTTGTGATTAGTTAGTAGATTGTGTGGTGATCTTCAGTGTTTCACTAAGTTTGGTTCTGTTAGTTGTGTTTTTTTTAGGAAATGGCTTCGGGAAGGAGATTGGCAGTGCTAAGTTGTGTAGTGGCCTCTATCTTATTGAAGGCCAACCTCTTACTAATGGACAAGTTCAATAAGTATCGCCTTTAATTCAATAGTTTACCCTATCAAATTTCTAGTTTAGGATCAAATGAGATTTTGTTATGGCATTTTCGACTAGGTCATCCTAGTTTCTTTTATCTTCAAAAATTGTTTCCTACATTATTTATTAATAAAAATCCAACTTCATAAAAGAACTTATCCTCCATCTTATTATAAAGCTTATCAATGCTTTTCACTCATTCATAGTGACATTTGGGCTCCTTCATGTTAAGAATATCACAAGGGCTAAGTGGTTTATTTCTTTTATTGATGATCACACTAGGATAACTTGGACATACCTAATGAAAGAAAAATCTAAAACTGAGGAAATCTTTAAAAAATTCTATTTTATGGTTGAAACTTAGTTTTGCATAAAATTAGGATGCTAAAGAGTGAGAATGGGAGTGGATTCTTTATTGGCACTTTAGGTACATTCCTTAAAGAGAAAGACATTTTTCATATTAGTACTTGTGTAGATACCCCTCAGCAAAATAGATTAGCAGAGAGAAAGAATAGACACCTCCAAGAGGTTGCTAGATCCTATTATTTTCTTCTAATGTCCCTAAACACTTTTGGGGAGAGGCCTTACTTACTGCTACATTCCTTATAAACAGTTTACCTAGTAGAGTTATGGGGTTCAAAACACCTACGAAGGTATTTCTCCAGACCTTTCCTTTTTTTCAAACCAATGTCATGTACAATGCCCATTAGAATTTTTGGTTCAAGTGCTTTTGTTCACATTCATAAACAATTTCGGGGTAAGTTAGGCCTTAGGGTCATCATATGTATCTTCGTAGGATATTCTTCTCATAAGAAGGGCTTTAAATGTTATTCTCCTGTCAGTAGGAAATTTATATTTCTATGGATGTTACTTTTCATGAATTTAAACTTTTTTTCTCAAATTCTAAAATTCAGGGGGAGAGTTGGGATGAATTTCAGCCTCAACAAATTCAACTACCTCTCAATTAACCCACTATTACACCCACTTCTATTCAAACACAAGATTATGTCCCTGAATCTACTATTATACCATATTCTGTTCTTGAACCTTTATCCCCTATAGATGAATCCTTACCAAAAACTTCACTAAATCTTCCTTCAGACACCCAACTTGAAACCAGAGAACTCAGTGTCTATACAAGGAAGAAAAGGAGGCATATTCAAGACACTACACAACATAGGACTGCTCAAGAACTAGAACCGATCCCATAATCCCTGGAGGGAGAAGGTATGGAAATTTTGAATAATGATTATATTGATCATTTTGATACATCTGACTTACCTATTGCTAAAAAAACGTGGTAGACAATTACTTGTCATCCGATACATAGGTATGCGACCTATAGGAAGCTAATGTCCTCATTCAAAGATTTTCACTACCAAGATTGACAATATTCACATTCCTCAAACAGTACATGAAGCCTTGAAGGATCCAAGATGGAAAAAGACTATAAAGGATGAAATTCGAGCTCTAGAGGAAAATAAAACCTGGGTGATGACTTCCTTGCCTCCAGGAAAAAAGGATGTAAACTGTAAATGGGTTTTTACAGTTAAATATATTTTAGATGGGAGCATTGAGAGATTCAAGGTAAGGCTCGTTGCAAGGGGATTTACTTAGTCCGATGGGATTAACTATTAGAAGACATTTGCTCCAGTGGGAAAACTCAATACAGTCAGAATTTTATTGTCCCTTGCTGCAAATTTAGACTGACCTATTCATCAATTTGATTTAAAGAATGACTTCCTAAATGGGAATCTAGAAGAAGAGATATACATGCAAAAGCCACCTGGTCTAAATGAAAACTCAAATTCTAATAAGGTATGTAAACTGTTAAAATCACTCTATGGTCTCAAACAATCACCTAGAGCTTGGTTTGACATGTTTACTAGGGTTGTTCTGAAAGTTGGCTATCATCAATGCCGAGCTGATCATACAATGTTCATCAAGACCTTTTCCAAAAATAAAAAGGTTATTTTAATAGTATATGTTAATGATATAATCATCATGGGTGATGATGGTCTAGAAATCAGAAAATTGAAGGAGTTCTTGGCACCAAAGCTTGAAATAAAAGATTTGGGTCAGCTAAGATACTTCCTAAGAATGGAAGTGGGAAGATCAAACACTAGAATTGTGATAAACCAGAGAAAGTATGTTCTTGATTTGCTTTCAGAGGCAGAGATGCTAGGTTGAAAGTTTGCCGAGACACCAATGGAGCACAATCTAAAGTTTAAGACTGACAACAATATAACCCCTACTAATAAGGAACAATATCAGAGGGCTAGTTTGTGAATGAACCTAGAGAAGAGCATCTAGAAGCAGTAGTTAGAATTCTCAGATATTTGAAAATGATGTAAGTTTATCCAATTAGTGTTAGAGTTGTACTTGTTTTAGAATTAGTAGTTAATAGATTTATTTAAAGTTTATCTCCTAAGAATTAGTAGTTTGTTGTAAGTAGGACTCCTTAATGTATAGAAAGTCCTACCCTAAGGGTCTTAAAAGTCTGTAAACGTAATGTAATTTACTAAGATTTATGAAATAAAGAATACCTTCAATTCTGTTTCTCTTCATGGAATCAGTCTAAAATCGATCCTTATCGACTTTTTCAATTGGGGACTCTCCTTCGACAACCACTAAGATGCGGTCCACAGTAGAGCGGAATGTTGGATTGGAAGATTTTATATAAGTAATAGGTTCGGCCATTACACGTCACAGACTTGTTGGCCACAATTATCTCCAATGGTCCCAATCTATTAAACTTTTCCTCATTGGCAGAGGAAAACTAGGGTATATTACAGGAGAGACCAAGAAACCATCGAATAATGATCAGGGCCTGGAGAGATGGGCTCGGGAGAATGGCAAAGTAATGTTTTGGCTTATTAACACAATGACCCCTGAAGTTGGGACACATTTTCTTCTTTATTACACAGTTAGTGATATTTGGCATGCTGCGAAGGAGACATTCCAGTACAGATAATATTTTAGAGCTTTTTGGGATTGTGTTAGATTATCCGATAGAGTTAGAGTCCTTATGTAAATAGTAGTTTAAATTAAAGTTTAAAGATAGAGTTAGAGTCCTCATGTAAATAGTAGTTTAAATTAAAGTTTACTTCCTAAAAGATAGAGTTAGATGTCTTGTGTACTTAGGACTCCTAATTGTAACTAAAGTCCAATACTTGAGTCTATAAATTCACTGTAGAGGGATGTAATTTTTCGAAAATATTCAATAACAGAAAATCAATTCTGTTTTCTTCTTCTTTTCTGCAGAAACTTAAATTCTGCTTTATTTTTATGCATTAATTAGTTTTTCCTAAAGCTAGAAAATTGCTTTTCTACTTGGTATCAGTCTAACATCGATCATAGTTAGAATTCTTAATGGGATCCCCTTCGACAACCTTTGAGATGCTGTCCATAGCAGAGCAGCTCGGGATTGGAGTTTTTTTTTCCGAAATTTCAGGTTCGGCAAGAAACTGTGAAGCAGATTTAGCCCTCGTGGAGGATACCAAAGATACGTAATACTTGTTCTCCTATCGCACTTTTTTCTACCAAAGGTGCATCAAAGATGGATCATCGGCTCTGGAGCATCCGATCACATGACCGGTAACAGAAATTATTCCTTAGTTTTTCGATTCATCTTCTACAAGTTCTATTAAAACAGCCGATGGCTCTTTCTCTCCTATCAAAGGAAGTGGCTCACCTCATTAACGATAATTTGTTGCTTGAAGATGTTTTGTTTGTGCCTAATCTCGCCTTTGCAATCTCATCTCTCTGTTAGTAAACTCTCCAAGAATTTGAAGTGTTCATTACAGTTTTATCAATCTGGTTGTTTTTTTTTTTGAGTGCAATGAATTCGAGGAAGATGCTTGGCACTGCTAGCTTGCAAAATGGTCTCTATGTCCTCTGAAATCAACCATCTACCCTACCAAATACTTCTTGCTCTTTGACTTCTTTAGGGCAAATTGATAATATAATGTTATGGCATTTTAGGTTAGGGCATCCTAATTTTCATTATCTTGCTAAATTATTCCCTGAATTATTTGTTAATAGAAAACCAAGTTCTTTTAAATGCCATATATGTCCTCTCGCTAAATGCAGACAAAAAGCATCCTATTTACCATCTTCCTACAAACCTTCCCAACCTTTTTCATTAATTCATAGTGATGTTTGGGGTCCTTCTCGAGTGAAGAAATGTAACGGTAGTAGGTGGTTTGTCACTTTTATTGATGATCATAGTAGAACAACTTGGGCATATTTGTTAAGGGATAAATCAAAGTAGCCTCTGCTTTTGAGAAATTTTACAATATGGTTGAAACCCAATTTGAAGTAAAATTCAGATTTTCAAATCTGATAATGGGAGTGAATATTTTACCAAGTCCTTGGGGGAATTTTTTTAACAAAAAAGGATTGTTCAACTTAGCACTTGTGTGGATACACCACAACAAAATGGGGTTGCGAAAAGGAAAAATAGGCATTTGTTGGAGGTAACTAGGTCTTTGATGTTCACTAGTAATATTCCTAAGTATTTGTGGGGTGAGGCTTTGTTAATCGCAACCTATCTCATTAATCGAATGCCCAATGAGGTTTTGCAATGAAACACCTAGAGCTGTTTTTTTTTTTTGGAGAGTTACCCCAATTTTAAACCTTTGTCCTCTATTCTCCCTTTCAAAGTTTTTGGTTGTACTTGTGTTTGTGAAAGATTATGTTCCCTCTAGGTCAAAACTTGACCCCGCATCCTTGAAGTGTGTCTTGGTCGGGTATTCTTCACTTAAGAAGGGCTACAAATGTTATCATCCTCCTTCTCGTAAATTTTTTACTCCTTGGATCTCACCTTTTTGAACAGAAACCTTATTTCCCTGCGCTGCAAATCGTGGGAGAATTGTGAAGTTTTTCAGCCTCCTACCAATCAGGTTTATCCTTCTTTACCTTGAGTTATTACCTACTAATAATCCTTCGTTATTTGAACCTCATACTCCTTTAAACCCTTCTACTTCTTCACCTATTATTACACCTACAGACTTCCCATCCTTCACCTATTGTTACTACTTCTCGAAATTCACCCAAACCTTCCTCACAAACCCCTCACCTCCTAAGCAATTGAAAGTTTATACCAGAAAAAAAAAAACTATTTCAGAGACTGTTTTGCAATCTGACACTTGCCGAGAATTGGACTTGAATTCAATTGCCAATGAAAATGATGGAGGTAATGTTCTAGCCGAGATTCCCTCTCATTTACTTGAATTTGATTATTTGCCTATTGCTAAAAGGAAAGGGGTAAGACAATGTACAAAACACCCCATTCATAGGTATGTTGCTTATGGTAATCTAATGTCATCATTTAAGGCTTTTACACTTGCTTAGATAAAGAAATGATACCTAACATTATTGAGGAGGCTCTAAAAGATTCTAAGTGGAGAAGGGCTGTTAAAGAGGAGATTGAAGCACTTGAAAAGAATGATACTTGGACCATTACAGATCTTCCACAAGGCAAGAAACCGGTCGGATGCAAATGGGTGTTCTCCATAAAATACAACTCGATGGCGATATCAGAGGTATAAAGCAAGGTTGGTGGCCAAGGGTTTTACTCAAACCTATGGAATTGATTATAATGAGACCTTTGCTCCTGTAGCTAAACTAAATACGATTAGAGTTCTCTTAAGCTTGGCTGTAAACAAGGACTGAAAGCTTCATCAACTTGACATTAAGAATGCCTTTCTTAATGGAAAATTGGAAGAAGAAGTGTACATGAGAGTGCCTTCGGCTTGAAGTCATAAAGGAGATCGAAAAGTTTGCAGACTTAATAAATCCACCTATGGTTTGAAGCAGTCACCTAGAGCATGGTTTGGACAGATTCACCAAGGTGATTTTAGAAAATGGATACAAACAATCCTTGGCGATCACACTCTCTTCATTAAGGTAACCTCTAGCAATAAAAGGGTTATTTTAATAGTATATGTGGATGACATTATTCGACAGTGATGATGATTAAGAGATAAGTCACTTAAAAGGGTTGTTAAATACACAGTTGAAACAAAAGACCTAGGAAAGCTCGGATACTTTCTAGGCATGGAGGTTGCTAGGTCGAGCAAAGGTCTAGTGATAAACCAGAGAAAATATGTTCTTGATCTACTTAATGAAGCAGAATGTTGGGATGCAAACCAGTTGATACTCCCATGGAAGCAGACTTAAAATTCAATAGAGAGGACACAAGCCCTAAAGGCGATAAGGGTAAATTTCGAGAGGTTAGTGGGAAAATTGATTTATTTGTCATTAACTGCACTGACATTGCTTTTCTAGTTAATATTATCACCAACACATGACTGATCCAAGGGAAGATCACATGGAAGCTGCAATTAGAATTTTGAGATACTTGAAAGGGACACCGGGGCATGGATTGCTATTTAAAAAGACTCAAGAAAGGATCGCTTCGGTTTATTGATTTCAAGTTAGGCAAACGAATCGATGTGAAAAGAAGATCAACTAGTGGTTACTTGCTCCTTTGTTTGGGGAAATCTAGTGACTGGAGGAGTAAGAAACAAACAGATTGTATCTAGAAGCGATCTTTGAAGAAGCGAGAATATAGGGCTTTAGCATTGGGAATGTGTGAAGGAATTTGGTTGTTAAAGCTATTGAAGGAGCTAAATGTGAACCAAGAGGAGAAGTTTGAGATTTTTTGTGATAATCACCACCATACAAATTGCTCAAAATCCACCCCACCATGATAGGACTAAACATGTGAGATTGACAGACATTTTATCTCGAAAAAGATTACTAGTGGGACAGCTTTATCTTATGTTCCTACAGAAGAACAAGTGGCATATGTACTTACAAAAGCACTACCAAAAGCTTCTTTCGACAAGTTTCTATTCAAGTTGGGATTATACAATGTATATTCTCCAACTTGAGGGGGAGTGTTAGATTATCCGATAGAGTTAGAGTCCTTATGTAAATAGTAGTTTAAATTAAAGTTTAAAGATAGAGTTAGATGTCTTGTGTACTTAGGACTCCTAATTGTAACTAAAGTCCAATACTTGAGTCTATAAATTCACTGTAGAAGGATGTAATTTTTCGAAAATATTCAATAACAGAAAATCAATTGTCTGTTTTCTTCTTCTTTTCTGCAGAAACTTAAATTCTGCTTTATTTTTATGCATTAATTAGTTTTTCCTAAAGCTAGAAAATTGCTTTTCTACAGATTGAAAGCAAGGCTTCTAATTTAAAACAAGAAGGGATGATTGTCACTATGTTTTATAATACCTTGACTGGTTTGTGGCAACAAATTGACCTTTATGAAGTTATGACTAGGAAACTCCAAATGATGCAACTTTCTATCGGAAAATTATTGCTCAAAAGAGGGTTTTTCAGTTTCTTAATAGCCTCAACAGAGATTGAGATGCAGTTAAATCAAGGATTCTTGGCAGCAGTCCTCCACCATCAATTCGATAAGTGTTTTCTGAAGTTAGAACAGAAGAGAGCATAAGATCCTTTATGCTTCCTGAGATCCCTACAACAGAAAGTTCTGCTCTTATCATTCAAACATCTTCCTCTACTAAACCAAGAAGAGGAAGATTGGTATGTGATCACTACAAAAAGGTGGAGCACTTAAAAGATCAATGCTGGAAACTCCATGGTAAACCAGGATATTGGAAGCCTTCAGCAAATAAGGCACCTAGGGAGTCTCATTCTAATGCAGCTAAAAGTACCGATTCTAGTGGCTTCAGCAGGCAGCAAATGGAAGAGCTTCAGAAAATGTTTTGCAAATTTAATGGCCTTAGTGAAGGGAATCTGGCCCTAGTGGAGGATGAAGGTAATAAGAGCACTTCTTTATCTACTGCTCTTGTGTCTACCAAGACTGCACCAGCATGGATCTTTGATTATGGAGATTCTAATCACATGACTGGTAACAAGGAATTATTTTTTAAATTTGTGCCTTCATTTTCTACAAGTTTCATTAAAACTGCTGATGGCTCCTTATCTTCTATCAAAGGGAGTGGTTATGCTTTTCTTGATGATGATTTGATATTTGAGGAAGTATTGTTTGCGCCTAATCTTTCTTACAATTTAATATCTGTTAGCAAGCTTTCCAAGGATTTTAAGTGCACTCTACACTTTACTGATTTTATTTGTTCTTTACAGGCACTAGACTCGAGGAAGATGATTGGTAGTGCTAGAGTGCAAAATGGTCTCTATGTTCTCCACAGCAAAAATAAATCTATTTTTCCAATTCTCATTGTTGTTTTACTTCTCTAAGACAGTTTGATATTGTAATGTTATGACATTTTAGGTTTGGCCATCCTACTTTTTTTTCTATATTGCAAAATTGTTTCCTAATTTGTTTGTTAATAAAAAGCCAAGTTCTATCAAATGCCATATATGTACACTTGCTAAACAAACAAAAGCATCTTATTTACCCTCTTCTTACAAACGTTTCAAACCCTTTTCATTAATTCATAGTGATGTTTGGGGTCCTTCTAAAGTGAAGAATGTCACTATTTGCAGGTGCTTTGTTACTTTTATTGATGACTATAATAGAACTACTTGGACCTATTTACATACAGAAAAAATCTGAAGTTCCTTCTACATTTGTCAAATTCTATAATATGGTTGAGAGCTAATTTGGTAGCAAAATTCATATCTTTAAATCTGATAACGAGGGTTAATACTTTGCTAGGTCTTTAGGAGAATTTTTTCAAACAAAAGGAATTGTTCATATTAGCTCGTGTGTGGATACACCATAACAAAATGGGGTTGCCGAAAGGATAAATAGGCATTTGTTGGAAGTGACCAGGGCTTTGATGTTTACCAATACTGCCTAGTAAAGTTTTAATATTTAGGACACCTGCGGATGTTTACTTGGAAAGTTATCATACTTTAAGCCTATGTCCTCCGTTCTTCCTTTAAAGGTGTTTGGTTGTACTATCTTTGTGTAAAACTCTAATCCTTCTCGATCTAAACTTGATCCTAAATCCTTGAAATGCGTTTTAGTAGGGTATTCTTCACTTAAAAAGGGCTACAAATGTTATCATCCTCTTGGAATTTTTTTTACTTCCTTGGAACTCAAATTTTTTTGAACAGGTACCCTATTTTCCTATGGCTGCAAATCAGGGGAGAGTTAGTGATGGAGTTGATTACAAGGAGACCTTTTCCCTTGTAGCCAAGCTAAATACTGTCAGAGTTCTCTTGAGTTTGGCTGTTAAAAATGACTGGAAGCTCCATCAACTTGACATTACAAATGTCTTTCTTAATGGGAGATTGGAAGAAGAGGGTTTACATGAGGATTCCACCAGGTTTGGAGTTTGCAGAAAGTGAGCAAAAGGTTTGCAAGCTTGACAAACCTCTCTATGGTTTGAAGCAGTCACCTAGAACTTGGTTTGACATATTCACTAAAGTGATTATGAAAAATGGATACAAGCAATCCCTAGCATATTATACATTGTTTTCTAAGGTAACCTCTAACAACAAAAAGGTTATTTTGATAGTATATGTGGATGATATCATTTTGACAGGGGATGTGTAGAAAGTAGTGAAAACATAAGAGAAAGTATTCTGTTATTCGATATTTCATAGGTTACAACATAGAACTCTTTTATAGAGTCCTTAAGGATTTATCTTTAACTAGGACTCCTAATAATAGAAGACTTCTTATCTACTAACAGATAACTCTTAGTCTTTATCCTACTAACAGATAACTCTTAATCTTTTACATGACTTACAAGACTTTTACATAACATACAAGTCGATAACATACAAGTCGCATTATCCTACACTCCCCCCTCAAGCTGGAGAGTATACGTTGTATAGTCCCAGCTTGGATAAGAACTCATCAAAAACTGATTTGGGTAAAGCTTTTGTAAGTACATCAGCTAGCTGTCCTTCTGTAGGAATGTATAACAAAGAAGCTATCCCATTGTTAACCTTTTCTGAAATAAAATGCTTGTCTATTTCAACATGTTTTGTTCTATCATGTTGAACTGGATTCCTAGCAATTTGAATTGCTGATTGGTTATCACACAAGACCTCAAACTTATTTTCTTGGTCTGTATTTAACTCCCTCAGTAACTTAAGTAACCAAATTCCTTCACACATTCCTAGTGCCAAAGCTCAGAATTCTGCCTCTGCACTGCTTCTGGAGACAACTGATTGCTTCTTACTTCTCCAAGTCACGAGATTTCCCCAAACAAAAGTGCAGTAGCCACTGGTTGATCTTCTTTCAGTGAGTTCTCCAGCCCAGCTAGAGTCAGTGAATACTTTCACAGATCTATCCTGTGTCTTCTTAAACAACAAACCATGTCCAGGAGTCTTCTTCAAGTACCTGAGAATTCTGTTTGTTGCTGCCATGTGTTCTTCATTTGGATTGGTCATATGCTGACTTATCACATTTACTGGAAAAGCAATGTCTGGCCTGGTTAGTGATAGATAGATCAATTTTCCGACTAATCTTTGAAACCTTTCTTTGTCAACTAAAGAGCCTGTTTTATTAGTAAATTTCAAGCCAGCCTCCATTGGTGTATCTGCTGGTTTACACCCTAGCATTCCAGCTTCATCTAGTAAATCAAGGACATACTTCCTTTGATTTATCACCAACCCCTTACTTGACCTTGCAACCTCCATGCCCAGAAAGTATCTAAGCTTCCCTAAGTCTTTTGTTTCAAACTCTCTATTCAGAAGATTCTTCAAGCAGCTAATTTCTTCATCATCATCCCCTGTCATTATTATGTCATCCACATAAACAATCAAGATAACCCTTTTATTTTTTGAAGTTACCTTAATAAAGAGTGTATGATCAGCTAGTGACTGCCTGTATCCATTCTTTAGAATAACCCTGGTAAACATGTCAAACCAAGCTCGAGGAGATTGTTTTAGGCCATAAAGTGACTTGTTAAGCTTACAAATTTTCTGATTTCCTTCAAATGATTTCAGACCAGGTGGGATCTTCATATAAACTTCCTCCTCTAACTTCCCATTAAGAAATACATTCTTGACATCAAGTTGGTGTAGGTTCCAATCATTGTTGACAGCAAGACTTAACAAAACTCGAATAGTGTTGAGTTTTGCCACTGGAGCGAAAGTTTCAGTATAATCAATCCCATAGGTCTGTGTGTACCCTTTAGCCACGAGCCTTGCTTTATATTTCTGCAAACTGCCATCAGAGTTATATTTCATAGAAAAAACCCATTTACAACCGACAGGTTTTTTTACCTTGGGGAAGATCCATTATTGTCCAGGTACCATTTTTCTCAAGTGCACTGATCTCTTCTTCAACAGCCCTTCTCCGCTTAGGATGCTTTAGTGTCTCATCAACAGTTGTAGGAATTTCTTTTTCATCTAAACTTGTTGTAAAAGCTTTGAAAGATGGCATCAATGAGCTGTAAGCAACAAATTTCTAGATAGGATTTTTAGTGCACTGTCTAACTCCTTTTCTAATAGCAATAGGAAAATCATCCAGATTAGGAGTAGTAGACTCACTGATCACATTTCCTTCATCTTCTATATTGGCAATTGGACTCAAATCCAATTCTCGGCAAGTGTCAGATTGCAAGATGGCCTCAGGTATAGTTTTCTTTCTCCTTGTATAGGTCAAAAGTTGTTTAGGAGGAGTAGGTGTTTTGGAAGGATCTTGAGAAGTTGTTGGTGTTTGTGAAGGGATTGGTAAAGTAGATACAGGTGAGAGATCTGAAGGTGTTGTAGGCAACAAGGATGGATTTGTGGAGTGAGTGGATGAAAAATCTGAAGGTATAGAAAAACTAGGAGAAATTACCTGATGTTGGTAGGAAGGCTGAAAATCATCCCAAGTCTCCCCCTGAATTGCAGCCTTAGTAAAGTAAGGGTCCTGTTCAAAAAAGGTAAGATCCATAGTAACAAAAAAATTTCGAGATGGTGGATGATAGCATTTATAGCCCTTCTTAAGTGAAGAATACCCTACTAGCACACACTTTACAGATCTAGGATCTAACTTGGACCTATTACTGGCTGAATTATGAATAAAAACTGTACAACCAAAGATCTTAGGAGGTAATGTACAAGAAAGAGGCTTAAAGTAGGGATATTTTTCCACGAAAATGGATTGAGGGGTTTGAAATTTCAAAACCTTACTGGGCATGCGATTGATCAAATATGTTGCAGTTAACAAGGCTTCTCCCCACAAGTACTTAGGAACATTATTGGTAAATAGAAGGGATCGAGTGACTTCAAGAAGGTGTCGGTTTTTTCTTTCTGCCACTCCATTCTGTTGTGGAGTATCAACACAGTAACTAATCTGAACTATTCCCTTTTTTCGAAAAGAATCACCCAAAGACCTAGCAAAAAATTCACTGCCATTATCAGACTTAAACAATTGGATTTTAGTATGGAATTGGGTAATGACCATGGTGTAAAATCTCTCAAAAATGCTTCCAGTTTCAGATTTTTCTTTCATCAAATAAGTCCAAGTAGTCCTACTATGATCATCAATAAAAGTAATAAACCACTTACAACCATCAGCATTCTTCACTCTAGGACCCCAAATATCACTATGGATCAAAGAAAAAGGGTGAGATGGTTTATAAGTAGATGGCAAATAGGATGTTTTGGTTTGTTTAGCAAGAGGGCAGATATGTCATTTAAATAAGCTTGGCTTTTTATTGATGAATAAGGAATGGTACAATTTTGCAAGATATTGAAAACTAGGATGACCTAACCTAAAGTGCCACAATAAAACTTCATCACTTTGTCCTAAAGCTGTAAAGGAACAAGAAGATTGAGAGATAGAAGAGGGTGGAGTGCCATGAAGAACATAGAGGCCATTGTGCAAACTAGCATTGCCAATCATTGTCTTCGAGTCCATTGCCTGCAAAACACAACCAGAAGCATTAAAAACTGTGGAACAATTTAAATCTGTTGAAAGCTTGCTAACAGATATCAGGTTGCAGGCAAGATTGGGGACAAATAAGACATCATGGAGCAACAAATTTTCATTAATACTAATAGAACCACAGCCCTGAATTTGAGAAAGTGAGCCATCAGCAGTTTTAATCGATCTACCAGAAGAAGATGCTGTGTATTTAAGGAACAATTCCTTGTTACAAGTCATATGGTCAGATGCCCCAGAGTCGATGATCCACGTTGGAGTAAGTTGTGTAGATAAAAGGGCTGTAGGGAAGGAGGTACCTTCAGATTCTTTCATGGCCAGGTTTGCCTCACCAGGGCATGCAAATTTGCCAAACAATTTCTGGAGATCTTCAATCTGTTCCTTGGTAAAACTTGTAACACTTGAGGCAGTAGCTAAATGGGATTGTGTATCTCTAGAAGCCCTTGGCTTCCAATCGACTGGTTTACCATGAAGCTTCCAGCACTTCTCCTTGGAATGGCCTGGTTTCTTACAATGATCACACCAGGGCCTACCTTTTCTAGTAGAAGTTGTCTGAGTGAGAAGAGCGGATCCTTTTAAATCTGTCAAACCAAGATCTATCTGCTCATAAAGATCTATCTGCTGCCAAAGGGCATTTAGTGTGTTGTAGTATAGGGCGACTGACATTCCTTCTTGTTTGAGAACCGAAGCCTGACCTTCAATCCCATACAATTCCGAGATATTATCTGTACTGGAATACGTTTCTTGGACAACCCTCCAGATTTCAGCTGCTGTTTGGTAAAGGAGAAAATTCCTGCCAACACTAGGGGCCATAGAATTGAGCAACCAGGACATCACACGGCTATTTTCCTGCATCCATTTGGTATAACCAGCAGCAGTGGACGCAGGCTTTTCAACCTCCCCTGTGAGATAGCCCAATTTACCTCGTCCTGAGATAAAAATCTTGACAGATTGAGACCATTCCAAATAATTATTGCCATTCAATCGATGACAAGTAATAACAAGGCTGGAAGTTTCATTGAGATCATCAGAACCAGAAATAATTTCTGGTGAAGAAGTAATTTCAGTAGAGGAATTATAAGAAGAAGAGGTGGCCATCGACTAGGGTTTAATTTAGAGGATCGAAACCCAAGCTGATACCATGTAGAAAGTAGTGAAAACAGAAGAGAAAGTATTCTGTTATTCGATATTTCATAGGTTACAACATAGAACTCTTTTATAGAGTCCTTAAGGATTTATCTTTAACTAGGACTCCTAATAATAGAAGACTTCTAATCTACTAACAGATAACTCTTAGTCTTTATCCTACTAACAGATAACTCTTAATCTTTTACATGACTTACAAGACTTTTACATAACATACAAGTCGATAACATACAAGTCGCATTATCCTACAGGATGATGCTGAAGAAATAAGCCACTTGAAAGCTTTGTTAAGCAAGGAGTTTAAAATAAAAGACCTAGGGAAACTTAGATATTTCCTAGGCATGGAAGTAGCTAGATCGAGCAAGGGTCTGGTAATTAACCAGAGGAAATATGTCCTGGATTTACTCACAGAAACTAGGATGTTGGGCTGCAAACCAACTGACACTCCTATGGATGCAGGCATGAAATTCAGCAAAGATAAGTTGGGACCTAAAGCTGACAAGGGACTATTTCAAAGGTTAGTGGGAAAGTTAATTTATTTGTCCTTAACTAGACCCGACATAGCTTTCCCAATGAATATTATCAGTCAGCATATGATTGATCCGAGACAAGAACATATGAAAGCTGCTACAAGAATTCTGAGATATTATACACCTGGACATGGCTTAATGTTCAAAAAGACTCTTGACGGAACAGTGAGATTTTTTTTCAAATTCAAGTTGGGCAAGTGAATTGACAAATAGAAGATCTACTAGTGGTTATTGCTCTTTTTTGGAGAAATTTAGTGACCTAGAAAAGTAAAAAATAGACTGTTGTGTCTAGGAGCAGTGCAAAAGCAGAGTATAGGGCTTTAGCCCTTGGAATGTGTGAAGGAATTTGGATAATGAAGTTACTCAATGAGCTAGGAATGAATCAAGAATAGAGGTTCAAAATTCTCTATGACAACCAGTCCACTATACAGATTGCCAAGAATTCTATTCAGCATGACAGAGCTAAACATGTTGAGATTGACCGACATTTTATTGCAAAGAAGCTCACAAGTGGAATAGCCTCCTTAACTTATGTTCCTGCATAAGAAAAAGTGACAGATGTCCTCACAAAAGCTTTGCCAAAAGCTTCTTTCGATAAGTTCTTATTCAAGCTGGGATTATACAATGTATATTCTTCAGCTTGAGGGGGAGTATAAGTTTATCCAATTAGTGTTAGAGTTGTACTTGTTGTAGAATTAGTAGTTAATAAATATATTTAAAGTTTATCTCCTAAGAATTAGTAGTTTGTTGTAAGAAGGACTCCTTAATGTATCGAAAGTCCTATCCTAAAGGTCAAAGTCTGTAAACGTAATGTAATTTACTAAAATTTCTGAAATACAGAATACATTCAATTTTGTTTCTCTTCAAATGACACCAGGCCATGTATTAATTTTCACCAAAAAAGAGCAGAAAAGTGGAATTTTTTATAGATGCAAGCTGGACAAGAGAGCTTACATCCAGAAGATCTACGAGGGGGTATCGAGAAATAGTGTAGAAGCTGCATTTCGAGCATTAGCTAATGGAATATGAGAAGGAATTTAGGTTCAAAGATTGATGTTAGAATTAAAACTGAATCACAGTAAAGGCTTTGAACTTTACTGTGATAGTCAGCCAGTAATTAGTATTGCTAAAAACCTTGTACATCATGATGGAACAAAACACGTGGAGCTAGACCGTCACTTTATTTCTGAGAAGATCACCAGTGGGGACAATCAAGCTAAATTTGTTCCTACTCACAAACAACTAGCTGATGCACTCACCAAGGCACCTCCAAGAACTACCTTTGATGAGCTTGCATCCAAGTTGGGTCTTTACAATGTGTACTTACTAGCTTGAGGGGGAGTGTAGATTGTAGCCGTATATTACTAGTGTTTGTATATAACTAGAGTACTTTAATTATAGTAGGAGACTTATCTAATTAAAGGATAAAGTCATTAGCTGATAAAAGTTAGCTAGAGATAGAGTTTTACCTAATTAAGGATGTTGTATTCTAGTTCTTTAAAGGAATCTATTCTTTCTATAATCGAAATGAATCATAATAGAGAAATCATTCTTTCTTCGCAAATAGTATCTCAATAACTTACATTCTCTACCAAACCTTGATGAGGGAGCAGAAGCCAGTTGTGCCTATCAAACAAAGCTTTCTATCTCAGGGTCAAAAAGCAACAAAGAATCAAGGATGCTGATATAACTGATCAATTGAAGTAAAGTTAATCATACAGTCTCTTCATTCTTCACTTACTTGCTGACCATTTTGCACAGGCTGCAAAGTGAAAACAAGGACCAACAAAGAAAAATAAGGAAAGTGAAAAAGATAATCACAACCAACAAAACAACTCAAGAAAGATAAGAACATCAAGTTTAAACATAGCTTACTGTAGATGTTGTAAATGGCAATTGAGATGACATATTATTACTAGAAGCACTCAGCAAAGCTTGTTGTCTCAAAATCTTTTCATCGTTTTCCAAGTCCGAAATCTTTTCTTCTAACCTGTTAAATGATATAGACAAATATTTTTATGGAAGATAACCAGAGCTCAAGTTAAAGAAAATAATGAACAATCAAATTGACAAAACACTCATACTAACATAAACATCGAACATCTATTACCACAGTACAAAATAGGGATAAAACCTTTGCATTGCAGATTTTAGCTCAATTATCTTCATCTCAGCCTCCATAGCCTGCTTTAGCCGCTCTTCACTAAGCTTATTTGTTTCGTCATATTTCTTCTCCATTGCATCATTTTTTTGTTCTAATGTAGCTACCAGAGCCTGAAATAGTGTTTTGGTAAAAAAATATTTCAAGAATTATTTGTTCCCTAAGCTTATTTGTTTCTTGATAATTCTTCTCCATTGCATCAATTTTCTGTTTTAATGTAGCTACCA
This sequence comes from Hibiscus mutabilis, assembly GCA_019671005.1. Lineage (NCBI taxonomy): Eukaryota > Viridiplantae > Streptophyta > Magnoliopsida > Malvales > Malvaceae > Hibiscus > Hibiscus mutabilis. The sequence goes on from CM033742.1 coordinate 8,007,663, forward strand.
GAGCCTGAAATAGTGTTTTGGTAAAAAAAAATATTTCAAGAACTATTTCTTCTGTAAGCTTATTTGTTTCTTCATATTTCTTCATTCCAAGTAGGGTCCTTATTCAGAAGTAATAAATATCTAACAATACCTTAAGCTGTTCATTTTCAGAAGTAAGTTTATTCATCGATTCACCATCAATTACAGAGATCCCCTGAATGACAGGAACTTGTCCGGCAATGTTATTTGCGCATCCACGTTGCAACTGCCATGTAAGTTCTTCAACTTGCTTTTCCAGCTTACTGTTAACCTCTAGGAGGGCATCAGTTTCCTTGGAAGCCTGCAGACAAACATGGAGAATCAATTGTAACAATTATGCACACATATTGTCACCTCATGGACAAGCCTATGAGAATATCACATCAAACATATCAATTCACTGGAAAACTATACATGAATCTCTTGACAATCCAGAATGGAAGTTAGCAGTTTTAGAGAAGAAAAGAGTTGACTGAACTAACAGATAAGAAGGAAGAACCTTTTTTTAGAACCTACGGGGGATTAACTTAGATGTATCATATTCCTGCCACTACGGTGGCTGAACTATGAGCAATTGAAATTTTCATATTGATTGGACACGGAGAATAAGGACTAAACATTGAATGGGTGTTTTTCCTATTGATTAACAATACAATTGACCGAAAAAGAGTTGCACTTTGGAGATAGTTGACTTTGAAGAAGTGTTGTTGCAAGAAGTACTGTGGAGGCTGAATTTAGGTTACTGAATTTTTGTAGTGTTGTGATTGGAAGACTTAAAGATATCTTGTTCATTACCTATAAAGGTGTATTGTGGCGACAGAACAACAATCTCCATTGCTCATAATCCAGTTTTTAATGATAGAACTAAACATGCTTGAGTTGATAAACACTACATTAAAGAAAAATTAGATGATGGGTTAATTTGTATGTAGTACATCTCTACAAATAAGCAAGTTGCAGACATTTTGACAAAAGGGTTAGGCAAAGGTCTAATTTTGACAACAAAGCCAGCACCAGCATTTCCTGTAATCTAGTTCAATATGGTAGGACCAAGCATGTTTTAATAGACCGACAATCCATAAAGGAAGACTGAAGCAATGCAACTAATAACTCATGTAAACTCAAAATAGCAACTTGTAGATATCTTTACAACTAGGTTACAAAGTAAGAAGTTTGAAGCATTAGCAGACAAGTTGAGAATTCATAATCGGTCCACACTAGCTTGGGGGTTGTACTGGAAAATGTAAATTGGTTCCCAAGAAATCATGGACTTAATAACACATGGAAATAGAGTATTGTCAAATTATGCAAATTCCTTTAAGAAGTTATCATATTTTAGGTGTCTCTTAAGATAAGGAAGCCTTGTTATTATCTTTGAGGAGTTTGTTACATTTTAGCAGTTTGATATTATCTTTTAGCTAAAATAGTTGTGTATAAAATAACTAGGCTGTAATCTATTTCAAAATAACAGAAACTGAAACTCTAGTCTTCATTCACGTTTTCTGTCAAGCCCATTAGTCAAAACCACCATCTATTAAGAACTTGTTGAAGCAAATTGAGAACATGTCTATGCAAGACATCATGAGCTTAAACTAATTCAAGATATAAAAGAAATATGAAAAATCACCAATTTTAGTTTCCGTAATTGTCTACGTGCAATTTTTGCTCTCCAAGCACATTGTGTGGCTAATGCAGCTTTCTTTAACCTTGAGTAATGACGGTTCACCAAGAATCGACGACATTGATTCTGTCACAGACATGAAATCACATGGTATCAATATGCTGATATAGCAAAAATAGAAACCGGGCATTGCAAAAACACAAAGCCATAACATTATTTCTTTTGCTGAACCAACCAGCATCAACGTTTATTGCAGCACAACCAAGATAACACTTAATTGAAGAGAAATGTAAATTCCAAGAATGGAGTAAAACCAGAAATAAAGGAAAATCCATAGGATTAATATTTCATTAATAGAAAGAAATTTTTATCTTTACCTGAATTACTGTTGCAGCTATCATCTGCTTCTCGAACAGGAGTTGTTTGCGAGCAGTCATCCCACGGATGCCTGCTTGAATGGACACAGATGAGAAGTACAAATTCTTGTATGCCTTCCTTGCAAGAAACTTGCGTGAATGTTTTTGAATATTCAGACAAGCAGCTGCTCTTCTCACCCTCTCATACTGATAGCGTGCCACTTGTCCTGCAATCAGGTTGGAGAAAAAAAATAAGTCAATAGATACAGGGCAGGAAGTATAATTAATGATACTGTCACAAATGCCGTATGTGAAATTCTTATTACCTCTATAGAAGGCTTGAATTTTTACGGAAGATAATCGCAAAAATTTAAAGTGCTTGTAATTCAAATATGCACGGACTTTTTTCTGTATAACTCTTGCTGATACTCCTAAAATCTCACTTCGACGTGCATCGAGTTCAGCCATCTGACCAGCTCTCATAAAAACTTTTGTTTTACCAACCTGCAACAGCAGCCAATCTCTTAAATGGTGGAGGAGCATAGTGGAAGCAACAATATCAAAATGCAATAGATGCAAAAATTGATATGATCAATCAGCCAACAGGAGATATGACATTCATAATATTCAACAACTACTCAAGAAGCGCATGGAATGGAAAAAACTGTCCCAATTTTTTTGAGAAAATATATAAATATAAGATATACCTGATAACCACTGAGGCTACTCTTTTCCAGAATCTTCTTGCAAGCAGTAGCCTCATTATAGCTACCACCAAAACAGGTAACTTATGAATTAAAGAACAAAATAGAAGTATTAATTTTGAAGTACAATAGAAATTTTTTGAAAAGCTACCTTCCATTGAGAACCTCTGGAGCCAATATGGAAAACCGATCTATAAATTCACGAAACAGCTTTCGAGAGGGAAATCCAGCACAACTAATTCTAATTGCTTCCAGCACTCCCTGGGAAAAAATGTACCAAACCATCATACGAACAGACTGATTAAAGCAAGGATTGACCAAAATATGAAATCTCACCCCACACCGAAGTTGTTGAAGTACATTGTTATTTTCAAATATACCCGGCTTGAGAACATTATTTGGCTTTACACAACGAACATAGTGTGGTTCAGTGGCACTCAAAGTTTCAAGTAAAGTTTGGAGTTGTAGCTGTATAAAGCAGATAATACAAGACAAAATCAAATAAAATAAATGGTGCATATGATTTGATTTGCCTTTGTTATAGACACTTTGGCGGCAACAGACCTTGAATCCAGAAGCTATTGAGGACAACTTTGATGATTTGGAAGATTCCTGAGGTACAAGAGGAAACAAGCTTGAAAGAAAAGAGCATCTGGAAGCACCCAAGAGAGTCTGATGCTCTGGAACAACTAAATCTTTGTTCTTCTCCAGGAAGAGATCAGTCTGGTAAGTCACCTGTAGCAAAAATCACTTCATGGTGAATACTAAAAAATCGTCTATTTCAAAACTAGATTTGAGAATCATATCTAGCGTAACTATTTCTATCTAATATATATGTTTTCGTTAATAAAGGAGGATCGGAGAGAATAGACTTGAGTTTTCTTATTCTTACTTAATGAAAAAATACATTTGAGTACATCTCTATTTATAGGCTATTTACATATGTGTTCCTAACTGATCAAACACTCTAGGTTAGCCTTATCTTATCTAAAGAGATAAAAAGATTACAAATATTCAAAACATTTAAAATATTCAACCTTTCTATTCTATCTTACTATAGGCAAATTCTATCTTATTAAAAGATAGGAGTTAGATATTCAACTACTTAATTATCTAAATTAATTAGTTATTTACAATAGTAATAACTCTATTTTATACGGTATAATCCACACTCCCCCTCAAGCTGGAGAGTAAAGATTGTAATTCCTAGCTTGGACGTAAAATCATCTAAAACCTTCCTTGGAAGCGCCTTAGTAAGGACATTGGCTAGTTGATATTTTGTAGGAACATAACTAAGCTTTATAACTCCATTGCTGATTTTTTCAGAGATAAAATGCCTATCTATCTCCACATGTTTAGTACGGTCATGTTGAACATGTTTTTCGCAATACTGATAGCGGATTGGCTATCGGTTTGCAATTCAAACTGTCAGACAGCATTCTTTGCAGCCACATGCCTTCGCAAATCCCTAGTGCAAGGGCTCGATACTCAGCCTCAGCACTGCTTCTTGACACCACAGCTTGTTTTTTACTCCTCCAAGTAACTAAATTTCCCCACACAAAGGCACAATATCTGTAGGTTTAGTCGGTTTATTAGAAGTATTATTGTAATTAAATTGTACTGTTAGAGTTATTATTTAAGCCTTGTACCGAAACCTAGAGTTAGAAGTTAATAGTTAGTAGGACTCCTAATTAATAGCCAGTAGACTTCTATTGTAAATCAAAGTCCTTTTCTATAAAAGGATGTAGTGTATGTAAATCAAAGTAAGAGTAATTCTTACTCATTATTCGAATAAGCAGAACAAAATTCTGTTTATCTTCAATATCCATTGGTTGACCTTTTGTCAGTCAATTCACCAGCCCAACTAGAATCTGTAAAAACCATTGCTGTCCTTTCTTCACTTTTCTTGAACAGTAAGCCATGTCCCAGAGTCATCTTAAGATACCGTAAGATTCTGTGTACAGCATCACGATGCTCCTCTCTTGGATCATTCATATGCTGGCTGACAACACTAACTGAAAAAGCTATGTCAGGCCTTGTAAGAGATAAATAAATTAACTTACCAACCAATCGTTGGTATTGTTCTTTGCACACCGAAACTCCGTCATCATCTTTTTTGAACTTCAAGTTCGGCTCCATTGGGTTTCGGCTGGTTTGCATCCCAGCATGCCAGTTTCTGCCAAAAGATCGAGGATGTATTTCCTTTGACAGATAACTATGCCAGTTTTAGACCTCGCCACTTCCATTCCAAGAAAATACCTAAGGCTGCCAAGGTCTTTGGTTTCAAATTCCTTGGATAGTGAGTATTTTAGCCTTTTTATTTCTTCAACATCATCACCAGTGACTATTATGTCATCCACATAAACAATCAAAATTGTTCTTTTACCTTTTTTGATTTACCTTGGTAAACAAGGTATGATCAGTTTGACATTGCTTGTAACCACTTCCGATGACTACTTTGGCAAATCGTTCGAATCAAGCCCTTGGGGACTGCTTTAGGCCATAAAAGGATTTCTGCAATTTGCATACCTTGTGAGTTGTCGAATCTTCCTCCATACCAGGAGGAATCTCCATGTACACTTCCTCGATCAAGTTGCCATTCAAGAAGGCATTTTTAATGTCTAATTGATGAAGTGGCCAGTCTTGATTCACGGCCAAAGATAACAAGACCATCACCGTGTTTAGTTTAGCAACCGGAGCAAAGGTCTCTTGGTAATCTATACCATAAGACTGTGTGAATCCCTTTGCCACCAATCTTGCCTTGAATCTTTTAATGCTACCATCTGAATTGTATTTAACAGTGAAAACCCATTTACAGCCTACTAGTTTCTTCCCTTGAGGCAAATCTGTCAGAGTCCAGGTCTCATTTTTTTCAAGAGCCTTGATTTCTTCCTCAACAGCTTTTCTCCACCTGGGATCATTTAGAGCTTCATCAACTATTCTTGGAATGTGTATGTTATCAACATTTGCCGTGAAAGCTTTAAATGAGGGCATCAATCGACTATAGGCAATATATTTTTGTATAGGATAAGCAGTACACTTCCTCACACCTTTCCTTTGAGCAATCGGCTAATCATCAGTATTAACAAAAGGAATAGGATTTCCATTATGAGGAGATTTCGTACCTTCCAAATTTTCCATGGTAATAGGATTCAGTTCCAACTCTTGGCAACGTCTAGGTTGTAAAGTGGACTTTTCCCTTTTTTGTATAAACATTAAGTTCTCTTCTCTCAGGTTGAGGAGTTTTGGAAGGTGATGTATAAGGTCTTTAAGGAGAAGGAGATTGTGAGGGTAATATGGCATGTGGAGGGGATGTAGGCTGTGAAGTTAAAGACAAATCAATTGAATTTTGAAGGTTATCAAAAAATTGAAACTGAAATTCATTTTGATTCTCCCCTGGATTTCGGTTTTGGAAAAATAGGGATTATTTTCAACAAAGGTAACATCCATAGAGACATAAGTCTTTTTTGTAATCGGAGAATAGCATTTGTAACCCTTCTTAGTGGATGAGTAACCAATAAAAACACACTTAATTGACCTGGGATCTAATTTTGACCGATGTTGTTGATGAATATGAATAAAGACAGAACAACCGAAAACTTTTAGTGGAAGGTCACAAGACATAGGTTTAAAGCAAGGAAATTTTTCAAGAAAGACATCTCTAGATGACTTAAACTTAAGAATTCGACTAGGCATCCTATTAATAAGATGAGTGGCAGTAAGGACATCTTCCCCACAAAGATATTTAGGAACATTGGAAGAGAATTAAAGAGACCTAGCTACTTCCAAAAGATGCCTATTTTTTCTTTCGGCAATCCCATTTTGTTGTGGACTATCGACACACGAGCTAATGTGAATTATTCCCTTTTCCCGAAAAAAGATCCTAAATTGTTTGAGAAGTATTCACTCCCATTATCGGTTTTAAGGATTTGGACTTTGCTTTGAAACTGGTTTTCAACCATGTTATAAAAAATTTTAAACATCCCACCGGTTTCGAATTTGTCTTTCATGAGAAAGGTCCAAGTTATCCTAGAGTGGTCATAAGTCACAAACCATCTAGATCCACTTATATTTTTAACTTGGGAAGGGCCCCAAATATCACTATGGATGACGGAAAAAGGATTGGATGGTTTATATGTAGATGGAGGGTATGTGGTTCTTTGATGTTTAGCAAACTGACAAATGTCACAATGAAAATACTTGATATTTTTAGTAAGAAATAAATTAGGGTACATTTTGGCAAGATAAAAGAATTTAGGGTGTCCCAACCGAAAATGTAATAACATAATCTCACTCGAAATGTTGTCTGATGTGGGAAGCGGTTTTGAGATGCAACTGGTGTAGGCTCAGTTCGGTGGAGGTAAAGAACCTTGCAATATGTAAAGTCCACCATACAACCGAGCATTGCCAATTATCTTCCCCGAATCCAATACCTGAAATTCACAATCGTTTGAAGTGAAATTAGCGGAGCAGATCAAATCTCTACAAAACTTGCTTACTGATAGAAGATTGCAAGTCAAAGAAAGAACATAAAGGACAAAATGAAGATAAATATCCTAAGAAATATAGTTCCAGTTCCTTCTACACGTGCTAAGTTTGCATCTGCAGCTTCGTTGGATTCTGTTATGTAAAATCTTGAAATAAATTTGCATTCCCTGTCATGTGGTCAGAAGCACCAGAATCCACTATCCATGTGACAAGATTACTATTAGCAATAAAAGAAACACTACCTGCATGTGTAGTGCTCACCATAATCTGATCAGTGGTGGAATTTGAATTATGTCCTAAACTGATTGTGGAAGAAGATATCTGCATTTTCCATGTTAATAAAGGAGGATTGGAGAAAATAGACTTGAGTTTTCATATTCTCACTTGAAAAAATACATTTGAGTACATCTCTATTTATAGGCTATTTACATAAGTGTTAATAACTGATCAAACACTCTAGGTTAGCCTTATCTTATCTAAAGAGATAAAAAGATTACAAATATTCAAAACATTTAAAATATTCAACCTTTCTATCTTATCTTACTATAGATAAATTCTATCTTATTAAAAGATAAGAGTTAGATATTAAACTACTTAATTATCTAAACTAATTAGTTATTTACAATAGTAATAACTCCATTTTATACGGTATAATCCACAGTTTTGTTGGCTATGTAATATTTCATTTCATGAAGATAAAAAATTGCTACAAACAATAAAACTCACAACAACTATCTACTACAACCTCAACTACTTACATTTAATCCCCAATTCCTACTTATATTAGACTCTTGATTTACAAATTTAGTGTTTTGAAGTTTATGCTGCACAATGCATTTAATGCGACTAAACAATGTCTGTATAGTCCTTGAAGCACTCCCATGTCCTCTTTGATTCCTCTCTTTCCATAACAGATAATTGAACACATTCCAGATAATACGTAAAATGGTATAACCAAGAGCTCTTCCTTTTCCATAGTTTACTATCTACTCAAAATTACTCTGCCATGAATCAAGTCTGTGGTACAAGGTAGGATATCATCAAGTCTGTGGTACAAGGTGTCATAAGCAGAAACATACACCACATAATTGTAAGTTATCCGAGAAGTGTTAGAGCTTGAGGGGGAGTGTATGTTGACGAGGAGTAAGTATTATTTAAATTAAAGATGAAAGTATAGTTTTAGTTATATTAAAACTATATATCAGCCTATTTAAAGGCTTACTCTGTATACATTCAATAAAAAAGAATAATAATAATAAGAAAATACAGAGAAGCACATTATTCTCTCTGAAAAATATCTTGTTCATCTTCTTCAAACAACAAATCCCTAACCACCGATCACACAAACCACCATTATTCTTTGCATCTCAAGCCACCATGGCCCCTTTCTCACATGGTATCAAAGCCAACAACGGTCTTGATGTCGTCACCACTGCTGCCATCTCTAATATGAAACAGATTGACGATGATTTATTTTTCAGATGCACATCGTTTTTCTTTTCCGCTGCTATCATTAGGCCACACTCGTTCCTTGGCTTCTCTGGTGAAATTTCTACTCGTTTAATTTTGCTGTTTTGTTCTCTATTTGATGGTTCTATCATAGCCAATCAAAAAGATAAATGAAAAGGTTATAGTTTAGCCTTAAAAACTATTTGGTTCTATTTTAGCAATCCATCCTAAAAGATAGGATAAGGGGTTCTAGTTTAACCTTAAAAACTAGATAATATTTTTTAAGGGATTCTACATCAAAGATCCAAGCTGGAACTCTAGTCTGTGTAACTACCAGCTTGAGGGGAGTGTAGATTCCTATGATCACCTCCTACAGCGTTGGCATCAGACCTTTCAATCCAAGAACTGCATGCTAGAGCATCATGTAGAGCAAACCTTTTAGTAAGGAACTGCATGCTAGAGCATCCTGTGGAGCAGTCTTTGTATTCTAACTGATGCATCAACCATCTCAAGCGTATCATAAGTTGAATGGCATCAACAATTGTTGCGCAACATCATGGTCTTGTCCTCACTCTTCAAATCAAAGACCCCCGAGAACGGGGAGCATTTTTCTCTAAGAAGCAGCAGAAGAAAAATGAGTAGGGCATCACATCCAAGATCCAAGATGGTGCTCTACTACGTTTAATCACCAACTTGAGGGGGAGTGTAAGTTATCCGAGAAGTGTTAGAGCTTGAGGGGGAGTGTATGTTGACGAGGAGTAAGTATTATTTAAATTAAAGATGAAAGTATAGTTTTAGTTATATTAAAACTATATATCAGCCTATTTAAAGGCTTACTCTGTATACATTTGATAAAAAAGAATAATAATAAGAAAATACAGAGAAGCATATTGTTCTCTCTGGAAAATATCTTGTTCATCTTCTTCAAACAACAAATCCCTAACCACCGATCACACACAAACCACCATTATTCTTTGCATCTCAAGCCACCATGGCCCCTTTCTCACAATAATCTATACTTAGTGGAGCATAACAATGTTTTCGTCAGCCTTATCTTTTGGCTTAACATTAAGTGAATCCTAAATGTGGTTCATTAGAATGCCATAGCATAAAGATACTCACATCACCAGCATAATGACAAATGGTGAAGTCAGTGCGTGCCAACTTAGGCTTAATGAAGCGTTTATGGTCTTTAAAAGTCTGATAGAGCTTTTCGGCAAATGTCTCATGTGTTGATCGAGGAAACATGCTATGGAAAAATAACAAGAGTTATTGTCACAATTTCACAGGTTATAGAAGCAAATGAAAACCAAAGTTAGATAAACCAAATTTCTTAAAATGGAAATGGCGGTTTAACATTGCTATGCATCATATACCTACCATGCCTCGTCAAGAAGAGCAATGATGCCACCAGGTTTCTGTAAGCAGAAAAGTAAACATTAGTTGGTAAAAATATATCACTCATCATGATAAATGAATACCCCCCTCCCTGGTTCCAAAAGTTCCTCTGCAGCATTATTTTCAAAGGCTTTATAATGAGAACATCAATAAAAAAGAAATTGAGATCCTTATAATCTTATTCCGAACTCTAACAAGATATATGTATTTCAATTCTTAAAAATAAAAGGGCAGTTCAGAAAGATCACTGGCAAACATTTTGACATGTATGGAGTATTTCTTTCATTCAATTCATAAGTTCGTTATTAAAGAAAAAAAAAAGATAAATCATAAATATAGGTGGATACATTCTGGTTAAGATAATTATTTTTTGTCACAACTCACAAGTAACTAAAATACAGTATAGGCATTACTAGGAAAATTGACATACTGAAGAATGGTATAAAACCTCTAGTTAACAAGATACATGGAAATTTCAATCCTAAAGCATGACATAAATTGGCATGTTCTTAAAAACAATAATAATGAAGGCTGTGTAAGGATCGAAATCAATTTGATTAAGCATACCATTCACCAAATGAATGGAGAACAACATGTAAATATATAAAATTTATTCATCAAAGAAATATAGATCTCTTCCACACAAACAGAGCATAAGAGCAAAAAGTCTGATTTCTTGTGAAACAATCAAATCACAAACTCATTCTTTTTTGGAGCATAATAATAAACATATTATCTATCAAACAAGGTACCAATTTAGTCCAGATAGAGGCAAAGCCATTCCCCCTCCCCCAAATTCTTCCCCCAAAAGAATTGAAAAAAAAAAAGAGGATAGAGAATACAAACATGGTAAACACATAAGTATACACAGGCAAAGACATTCAAGGCATTATGTACATATATATGTGTATTATTTATTGTGTGTGTGTATGACTAGTATGAGAGTTTGTCACATAAATTGCATATTCGAAGTAAGATACATGTTATAAAAATGATAAAACGGAATAGGGGTCGTGCTATACCTTTTCAATAAGATCAAGAATATCTTGGTTATCAACAAACTCTATATAACTCCAGTCAATTTCCTCCTTTTTATATTCCTCCTGCTCCATCTTAAAAACATGCTGGAAAAATGATAGGATAGGTCATGTTAAGTTTTTCTTTGAAAGCTAAAATATCCTAAAGACACTAGCATCAATCTACTGTATAAACCTGATTAAAATGCTGCTGCAGCTTTTCATTCGTCAAATTGATGCAAAACTGCTCAAAACTACATACAATGCAAAATTCAAAAATTATGTAGGTATTGACACTACCAAACATAGGAACATGATCAACAGTTCTGCACACCGTAAAACTTGAATAACAGAAACAATGTGCAAGAAGGATGAGTCCGGACTAGCCAAGAGAAAGAAGTGGTAATACCCACAAATTTAATCAACAATATAGACCCTGCATAATCTTTAAGGAAAGTTTTAAAAATCATGGCCTTAAAATATTGAATTCCCCTATCTAGACATCCCAATCATGAAAAAGCACACAAATATCATTAAAGAAATTGTTCTGTAAATGATGAAAACAAAGCATACCAGTTAAGCACCTGTTTGTCTTGAAACTCTCAAATCCATAAATATCGAGAACACCAATCAAGAATTTTGATTTCGGATCCTGACCAATAGACATATTTATCTTCTCAACAAGCCTGGAAACCAAAGTGAAAAATGTCAAGAAAAATATCATATATAAGATGTGTTTTAGCATGCGACTCTGTGTTTCTCTCCAGAATGAATCTATATGGTACATAGAAAGTTACCAGTCAAATAATTTTGAATAAACAATTTTGGCCAAAGCATCTCTGCTTAGAGCTGCAGTATCAGGATCAAGTGCTTTTGTAATGCTCTCACCACGAGTCACAATAACACGTTTAACTAAGGAGTCTTCAAGAGACTTTTCATCACACCTAAACAAGAGAGACATATTAGAGTTTTCCCATTCAAATATACTCTTGAGGACAATGATATGGATATCTAAGGATAGCAATAGCAATGCAAATCACATGAATAATTCTGAAACAGTTTTTAGATGGAGCCGAGATTTATCATCTTTAGGTTCAGCAGCATCTGTTTCCTTTCCCTTTTCAAACTCAACATTTCCTAAATGTAGAATTCCAGCAACAACTCGAAAAATCGACTCCTGAGATAGTAACAAGCAAGCAGAGACTTAAAAGAAAAGAAAAGAAAAAACGAAGTCAAATATTCCGGCTGAAATAATGACCAAGATGCATTACCTGCTCTGCCTGATTGATCCCAACAACATCCATAGCTCTCCTAGTTTCACGATACTCTTTAGAATCATCTAGTACATCTAGCTCAATACAATTTGACTGATTCAAATAATGAAAAGTTCTTGGGTTTCCCAATTTGTACTTCTCAACATCCTGATAACATGTATTAGGAAATAAAACCAGAAAAGTCTTAGATGCCTCTTTGGCAACAAAAACCATTCAATGCAAGCAAAAATAACTCCTGATGCTAGAATAATGGAGTGGACTCTTTTACCGCTATAGATATCATCAGGGCTAAAAATGTTTTCTTCTCATATAGCATTAACTGTGGAAATCTGTCATAATTTAAACTAGTAGGAAAAGAGTTTTTGTTCATCCTAAATTCTAAGTTTTAATTTAAACTGTGAGGTAGAGGTATTCACTGATGCAAGTTGGACTGGAGAATTAACTGAAAGGAGGACTACAAGCGGCTATTGCACTATTTTTTTGGGACAATCTAGTCACATGGAGAAGCGAAAAGCAGTTTGTAGTCTCAAGAAGTAGTGCGGAGGATGAATTTTGAGCACTTGTTTCAGAAATTTGTGAAGGAATGTGAATTCAAAGACTATTAAAAGAATTAAAGATTGATTTAAAGTATCACTTCAGGATACAAAGTGATAATCAATCAGCCACAAGCATTGCAAAAATCCTGTTCATGATGATCAGACAATATGTAGAGATTGACAGACACTTTATTTCAGAAAAAGTCAACAATGGAACTGTGAAACTAAACTATATTCCTACTCAACACAACTTGCAGATATTCTTACCAAAGCCCTTCCAAGAATGAGCTTTGATGACCTCAAGTCCAAGCTGAATTTGTACACAACATATACACCTAGCTTAAGGGGGAGTGTCGAAAGCTGTTGTAATTTATACACCAAGAAAAAGATACCTAGTTAAATTCTACTATTGTAGTTCTCAGCCTATAAAAGCATGCTGGTTTTTTCTTTTAAGCTATGTACGAACATAATTTCTCCTCTTTTTATTCAAAGTCTCTCTTTCTTTCTTGAAATTTCCCTTCTTTTCATATTAGAATATTCACATTAACCATATCCTTTGTGAAACTAGATTATGGGGCTCTAAAACATAGTTGTTAGAATACATTTTGGCTTGTAAACCAAATATTTAAAATAACATAACCAGAATTTCATAACCCCTAGTCCATAGAGTTTGAAAGTGTTGCAAGCTATGTTATTAGATAACTTTTAAAGCGACTTATAGAGCATCCCTTTGCTTCTACCCTACATTTCAGTCTAAAAGAATGGTCATTTGTTTTAAGAAAAAAATATATCTAAACAACAGAGCAAGTTTAAATGCAAACAGGAGTTCCATAAGAACCAATACATAGAAACATGTATTAGGATACGCAAATTCTCCCCTATCATTCCTATCTGTCACCATCCTCTCTTAAATTCTAATAGTTCCATATCATTATGCATCACGTCCATTTTTTTTATTTAGGTGTTCCTCCTTCAACCTTTTGCCCTTTGCAATGTCGATTTGCTCCATCCTTATAAAAAAAATCGAATCCCTCAATCTTCACCCTAGCTGACCAAACTACAATTTACAATTTTCTCTCACCTTATCCTTGTAAGAACTATTACAATTTGGAGACAAATATCCTCATTTCTCACTCTAACCTCCCTTACAACTCTCTCGGCCTCCTTTGCTACCTTTTTTTCTCAAAACGCATTGTATCCATATTACTTCCTAAGTTGATCAAGTAAATTCATTTGTTCTTAATAGTTCCTTTTACCTCCTCATTCCACCATGATGTGTCACTACATGTAGAGCCATGCCATTTGATTCTCCATGTTCATTCCACATCACATTAGCATCAACCTCGTCCTCCCAATTAACTTCTTTGGTTAATCTATACATGAAAGATGCTGGTCTATCCCCATTCAAACTCCACCATTTGATCCTAAGGTCTAGACAAGTGTAGCTTTCTTATACGTCTTTCTATAACAAACATCTTAAACTCGAAGCAAATGATTAAACTGAAAGACACTATTACCTCCGGTGGTGCAGCACAAAGCATGTAAAAGCAATGATAGTTTCTCTCCGGGTCAGACACTTGGCAAACTCGAGATCGTTCCAACAAATAAGTCCTTATTGCAGCTCCAGATATTCTCCCCCATTCATTGAACTGAATTTCCACAAATTTTCCAAAGCGGCTACAAATACATTATATTCAAGCAGGGGGCCGTCTTTCATCAAATAAAGCAAGAGACTTGCACAAACATGAGGATTAAATTATGAGAAAAGATTTCCTACCTTGAATTATTATTTCTGACAGTCTTCGCATTGCCGAATGCTTCAAGAACAGGATTCGACTACAAATGTAACAACAAAAAAGCTATGAAAAAGATTATTTGTATTCAAGCAAACTAAGTTTCCAAGAAGCAAGAGGAGGCCCACATCATAAAATGCAACATCAAATTGATATATTTCACATACTGCAAAACTGAATAAGTCATGGAGTTTGAACTACCTCCAAGACCTTTTGCTCCACAGAACGTTCCTCTGTGTTGTTATTTTGCCCTCCCATAAACGCTAGATACTGCATAAGCATCTTTGTACTCTCTGTTTTACCAGCTCCACTTTCCCCGCTTACCAAAATTGCTTGGCTTATTTTCTCATTAATCATCTGTCTGTTCACAACATTAATTACACAAATAATGCACATCAACAATGCAAAAGAAAGGAGAATGCAGAAACAAGCTACCTATAGGCTGAATCTGCAATAGCAAATGGATGTGGGCTCAATTCACCCAAAGTTGCCCCTTTGTACTTTTCCATCATGTTATTTGCATATAAATGTGGCAGCCTTTGAAAAGGATTTACAGCAACCAATATATTTGCTGTATAGGTCTGGAATAACACATCAGCGCATTTAGCTTCAGAATATAATGCCTTATCTATAGAATAAAAATGAAACAGTCGTGCAATAAATTAAAGCCACATACCAGGCCATCATAAACCACACTCTAGGACTACAATATGTGAAACAAGATGTGAAATAACTAATTTGAGTAAGCATTAAATCAAACAAGATCAAAAGGAATGCCATTTGACAAACATGCTATGGAACAAATAATCTAAGAGTAGAAATCACAGATGTTGACTGGTGTTTAGAGATCTTTCAGGAGTAATTTTTGCTGAGAGGAGTTCGGTAAGATAATTTAAGAGTAATTGTAGTATTTATCCCTATTATTAGGCACTATAAATACATGCTTTGTGATAGTTTCCTGTTTTTGGTCTTTTAGCATGCACATAAAGATGCTACTGTAACTAACAAAACTATTACAGAAAAACTAATGCCAACAAAAACAAAAAAAATCCTAAAGTCAGTTATAGCCAACAACAGAGGAGATTCAATATCAGAGGTAAAGTTCTAGCTGAGAATCTCAATAGCAAAAAATGGTAATTACCCTAGTACTCTAAATAATATACATGGGAAAACTAGCAAGTGGATCATGGTTTCAAGGGCATTTGATCATATGACAAGAGATGTCACTATGTTTCATATATACAGTCTATCTCGTGATTATGCACAGGTACTTATTGCTGATTGGTCTCCCTAATGTGGTTGGTACAACTTAACTTATTATCTCCAAGGATATATTCCTTGGTACATTACCGTTTGTGTCCAATCTTGATCACTATCTCTTATCTATAAGTTTACCAACGCCACCGGTTGTGTCGCTAAATTCCTCCCAAATATGTGTGAATTTCAGGTATTGGACTTGGGGAAGATGATTAGAAATGCTAGGGCACTGCTTGTGTTGCTGTTGTACATATGTACATGTCACCAGGCTGTAGATATTCTTACAAATGCATTACACTGAAATATTTTCAAGAGCTCAAAGTCCATGTAACAAATGATAGACATTCATGGCCCAACAGCCAACTTGAGAGGGAGTGTGAAAATCAGGGGATGTCAACTGATATTTGGTAGAGATATTTTGAGCAATTGAGTTCACTGGGTTTTGGAAGAGATATTTTAGGAGTAATTTTTGTACTTTGTGCCATTGTAAGGGCCCTAATATCATGGTCTGTGATAGTTTCATGTTTTAGGTATTTTACCACTTATAAATAGAGGCTACCCTAACTAACGAAAACAAAAGAGAATAAAAAGAAAACCTCTCTTTTTTCTCTCAACACTAAGTAACCCTTACCAACTCTAAAATAAGTCTAACAACAAAAAGAAAACGCTAAAGAGAAGCAAATCATCCATTATACTTACATAAATTTCATTCAAAACAAATCGACATTTTAAATTCTGCAAAACTCCTGGTTCATGCAAATATGCTAGCCTTGTCATATCCTCAACACCAGATGAAGGAAATTCAGGGTCCTTTGGATTGACATTAGATGCCTTAGCCACAACCTACACAAGATAAAAGGAATGAACAAGCCACAAGCGTTTCAAACTCAGATTTCATGCTATAAGTGAAGGAAAACTAGAGCTTAAAAAGATGAAAGATGCCATGCGGTGAAAGTGATGAACTGTGTCCATAATCTAAAGAAAATATGTTTTACCATTGAAAAGTCTACATTGTACACTACATAAGTTGAACAAGAAGTTCTAAATCGGAAGCATCAATAAAGCATGAGCTCCTAGAAGAAAGTAAGAAGAAAAGTGAATATAAGGAACAATTCAAACCTTGTGTTATCTTTACCAAATTACACCCTAGCCGGATCGTGAGCCCTAACATATTCCCTAAAGTAACTGCTCTAGTACAGATCTTGCATCCTACTCTAATTACCTTATTTTTTGGTATAGTTCATGTCCATTTTATGGTTCATGTTCGGGATTCGTGGCTCTCCCTCCCAACAAGGTCATCTCCAAGGTTTGAACATGGGTTCTCTCCTAGGGAGTACTCTAATTACCTTATTAGTGATTACAATTGGCCCCTGTCTAAACTATAAAACATATATAGGATTAGTTTGCTTATTGCGTTATGCTGAATGAATGGAAAACCTTTTTTACTTATTTATTTATTTATTTATTTATTTATTCTTTTGTAGGGAATGAACAGTTGATCTCAATAGCCAACATGAATAGGTAACGGAGCAAGAGTGTAGAAAAGAGAGTTTGAATACTCTTCTTGTTATATCGATATACAAGAGAATAAGTCTATTTATAGACTTTTACATAGGAGTTTTACACAGAGTAGTTAACCTATTAGGATTGGGCTCTTATTCTTTACAATGATAGAGTTAGATTATAACTAAACTACTTAGTTATGATAGAGTTAAGATAGAGTTATACTTCCTATTATACACGTATTAACTCACACTCCCCCTCAAACTAGTGTGTATATGTTTTGTACACCCAGTTTGGATGAAAGCTCATCAAAAGTCGCCCTAGGAAGTGCTTTGGTGAAGATATCAGCAAGCTGATTCTTGGTAGGAATGTAATGAAGCTTTATTACTCCATTATTGACCTTCTCATAGATAAAGTGCCTATCTATTTCAATATGTTTAGTCCGGTCATGCGGCACTGGATTCTTGGCAATGCTCATTGTTGATTGACTATCACTGTAAACCTCAAATTCTAATTTTCCATCCAACTCTAACTCAGTGAGGAGCTTTTTAATCCACATTCCTTCACATATTCCAAGAGCTATAGCTCTAAATTCTGCCTCTGCACTGCTCCTAGATACCACAGCCTGCTTTTTACTTCTCCAAGTGACTAGATTTCCCCACACAAACATACAGTAGCCACTCACAGATCTTCTATCTGTTAGTTCTCCTGCCCAGCTTGAGTCTGTGTAGGCTTTCACTGTTCTGTCTTGATGTTTTCTGAAAATAAGCCCGGACCCTGGTGTAAACTTCAGGTACCTCAAGATCCTATCGACTGCCTCCATGTGCTCTTCTCTAGGATCACTCATGTGTTGACTCACTATACTCACTGAGTATGCAATGTCAGGTCTGGTGAGTGAGAGGTAGATTAGTTTTCCTACCAGCCTCTGGTAGGATTCTTTATTCACTGGATTCCCCATTTCATCTCTACTGAATTTCAAACCTGATTCCATTGGAGATCCGGCTGGTCTACACCCGAGCATTCCGGTTTCTGTAGGTAGATCTAGAATGTATTTTCTTTGGTTGATAACTAGCCCTTCTTTTGATCTTGCAACTTCCATTCCCAAGAAGTACCTAAGGCTTCCTAAGTCCTTAGTTTCGAACTCCTTTGCTAGAACAGTTTTCAGCTTCTCTATTTCTTCTATGTCATCCCCAGTAATAATCATATCATCAACATAGACAATTAGGAGAGTTATCTTACCATCCGGTGCTGCTTTTCTAAATAATGTATGGTCTGCTTGGCTTTGCTTGATATCATTCTGAACCATAGCTCTGGCAAACCTGTCAAACCATGTTCTAGGGGACTGCTTCAAGCCGTACAACGATCTATTTAGTTTGCACTGTCTTTGCTGTGGTTTTCTCTTCTAAACCAGGTGGAACCTGCACGTACACTTCCTCCTCAAGTCTACCATTTAGAAATGCATTTTTGATGTCCAATGATGGTGTTTTAACTTTGCTACAGGTGCGAAAGTTTCTTGATAGTCTACTCCATATGATAAACCCTTTAGTCACCAACCTCGCCTTGTATCTCTCAACACTCCCATCTGAATGGTACTTGACTGTAAAGACCCATTTACACCCCACAACCTTTTTTTCCTTCTGGCAGATCTGTCAAGCTCCAGGTGTTGTTCTTTTGTAGTGCCTTAATTTCCTTTTCAACTGCTCTCCTCCATCCTGGACTGTCGAAAGCCTCTTCCACTGTCTCGGGAATTCTTATGCTGTCAATGCTAGCTGTAAAAGCTTTGAAACCAGACATTAATTTCCCATAGGCAATAAATTTATTAATAGGATGAGCAATACATTTCTTTACCCCCTTTCTAATAGCAATAGGAAACTCATCTAAGTTAACAGTAGTAGAATCCTGTGGAATAATATTACCTCCTGTCTCCACAGCAACAGGACTCAAAGCTAGTTCTTGGCAAGTGTTAGGCTGACTAACTGCCTCGATCAAGTTTCTTTTTCTTGTATAGACACTGAGTTGTCTTTCTGGTGGTTGTGGAGTCATAGAGTTTGGTGATTTATGTGTAGGATAATACGATATGTATAGAGTTGTATGTAATGTAAAAGTCTTGTAAGTCATGTAAAAGATCAAGAGTTATCTATTAGTAGGATAAGGATTAAGAGTTATCTAAGAAGTCTTCTATTGTTAGGAGTCCTAGTTAGAGTTAAATCCTCAAGGACTCTATAAAAGAGTTCTATGTTGTAACCTATGTGATTCATTCGAATAAACAAAAACTTTCTCTTCTGTTTTTACTACTCTCTACAGTATGTGGTACAGTTTTAATCATTGGAGGAGGTGTTGTATAAGGGCTAGTAGTTTTAGACTGTGGAGATGGTGTGTCTACAGGATTAAGAGCAGCACTCACAATTTCATCAGAAGTAGGCTCGAAAGGAGTATTTTGCGGAGCAGTAGTACTTTCATCAAGAATAGGCAAGGAAATAATGGGTTGTGGATCATGCAAGGACTGAGATTCCTTGTATCTCTCCCCCTGAATTTCAGTTCCTGCAAAGTAAGGTTTATTTTCAAAGAAAGTAACATCAAAAGAGATATAGGTTTTCTTGGTAATGGGGCAGTAACAGTTGTAACCCTTATGACTCGATGAATACCCTATAAACACACAACGTAGTGCCCTAGGATCAAGTTGACTCCTATTATTGTGATGCACATGAACAAAAGATGTGCATCCAAAAACTCGAAGAGGAAGAACTGAGGATAATGGTTTAAAATGTGGAAAATGTTAGAAAAGAGTTTCAGTGCGTACTTTGAATCCTAGTGTCTTGCTTGGCATCCTATTGATAAGATAGGTGGCCGTAAGAAGAGTTTCCCCCCATAGATAATTAGGTGCATTGGCAGAAAATAATAGGGACCTAGTCACCTCTAGTAGATGTCTATTTTTCCTTTCGGCCACTCCATTTTGTTGAGGGGTGTTGACACAAGAAGATGAAAGATGCATTTTTCTTTGAAAAAATACCCAAGAGATTTGCTAAGATATTCACTCCCATTATCACTATTCACTATTTTAATTTGTTTCTCAAATTGAGTTTTGACCATGTGATAAAAACATTTAAAAATTGTCTCAACTTCAGATTTTTCTTTCATCAAAAAGGTCCAAGTTGTTCTAGAAAAATCATCAATAAACGACACAAACCATCTAGACCCAGAGATGTTTTTTACTTTAGAAGGGCCCCAAATGTCACTGTGTATAATAGAAAATGGAGAAATAGGTTTAAAGGGAGAAGGAACATATGGTTTTCATGTATGTTTAGCCATTTGACATACTTTACAAGTAAAAGAAGAAGAATTTTTATTAATGAAGAAATTAGGAAACAACTTTTTAAGGTAGTAGGATGTCCTAATCGAAGATGCAAAAGCATAATATCATTCGAAAGTAAACTGCTAGAAAAAACTGATGTCCTAAAGCAACTGGAAATAGAAGGATTTGGATAGGGTAGGCCATCAAGGATATATAAGCCGTTACACAGCCTAGCACTGCCAATCACCGCCTTCGAGCCATGTGCCTAAAAAACACAACCAGCAACCCCAAAGTTAACCTCACATTTCCTGAACCAATTTGCTAACAGATAATAAATTGCATGTGAGCTTGGGAACATAAAGAACATCAGACAATATTATCTTGCTACTCAATCGATCAGAACCACTTCCTTTCACTGTTGTAAGGGAACCATCGGCTATCTTGATGGAGGAAGTAGACTTGTGGTTACTATAATTGTGGAAGAGAGTAGGATTTCCTGTCATGTGATCAGAGGCACTAGAATCGACTATCCAATTAAATGCACTCGATGTTGCTAAGCAAGAAATACTACCTTCAGTAGCTGTTAAGGCATTAGGGGCAGGCTTAGATGATAGGTAAGTAAACATTTGTTGGAGTTCTTCGATCTGTTGTTTACTAAAGCTGCTGAAAGAACTGTCAGAAGATGCAAGATGGGCTTCTTTCTGAAATCTGGATTTAGGAGGCTTCCAATCTGCTGGTTTTCCATGCAGCTTCCAACATTGGTCCATCATATGCCCAGCCTTTTTGCAGTGGTCACACCAAGGTTTCCCCCTCTGTTGTTTACTCCCAGAGTTGGAGTTCGTAAGAAGAGCAGAAGCTTCTGTTTGCTGGACTGCTGGCACCATCAGGGCAAGTCTACTTTCTTCCCTTCGGATTTCTGAAAAAGCTTCTCGAACCAGTGGTAGTGGTTTAGTGGCTAAAATCTTGTTGCTGGCTCCATCAAATTCTCCATTCAGTCCTGAAAGAAACTAGAACACCCTCCCCTGATTTTTGAGCTTATTGTAGAAGCTAATGTCATCAGGACACTTCCATTCATTAGCTTCATACAGATCTATTTGCTGCCAGCATTTGGTTAGGATTCCAAAATATTGCGCCATTGTTACCTCCCCTTGTCTGAGATCTTTGATCTTATTCTCAACTCCAAAGAGTTTTGGTGTGTTGTCAACACTGGAATACGTATCTCTGGCAGCACTCCAAATTTCTGTTGCTGTTTGATAAAGCATAAAATTTTCTCCAATTTTGAGTACCATGGAATTAATTAACCACGACATTATCATGGTGTTTTCACTCAACCAGTTAGAGTAGGCTGGGTCAGACTCATCTGGAACAGGCGTAGAGTCTGAGAGATAGGAAGCTTTCCTTCTTCCTGTAATGTACATCCGTACTGATTGAGACCAAGGAAGGTAGTTGTTTCCATTTAGTTTATAGGATGTAATTGGGGAAAGAGAGGCATCCAAGAGTTGGAAATCAGATGAGCGAGGGTTGTTTTGGGAGCTAATTTCTGATGTAGCAGGATCAAAATTAGTCATGGAGAGGTATAGATTTGATCGAAAAGGGAAAGAAAAAAAAAAGATTTTGAGGAGATAGGATCGACCTAACCTGATACCATGTAGAAAAGAGAGTTTGAATACTCTTCTTGTTATATCGATATACAAGAGAATAAGTCTATTTATAGACTTTTACACAAAGTAGTTAACATATTAGGATTGGACTCTTATCCTTTACAATGATAGAGTTAGATTATAACTAAACTACTTAGTTATGATAGAGTTAGGATAGAGTTATACTTCCTATTATACACGTATTAACTCACAAAGAGCTATGAAATGTAGCTTCCTAGTGCTTATTTTAGCACAAATGATACATAGTCAGCATATATATTTTTTATTCGGCCACCTTTTTCTCGTTCAAAAAATAATTATCTCGTGTAGTCTTAGACATTTAAATAGTTCTGATTTCCCATCATTAGCTCTTATTTTAAAATAAAAATTGCATTTTGCTTTCTGACCCAACAACCGTGCATACGCAATATGCCATAATTTGGAGGGTTTGCAGAAAACTACAATTTGATTCATGACTCCAACACCTCCTTGCACTTCCAGCTACAAAAAGTTGACACCCTACACCACATGCTTAACAAAGGAGCCCTTGTATCAAGCCACAGTTCATAGCATTAGATAATACAATGGCATATGACGATAAAAAAAAAAACTCTTGAGTAAAACATTAGGTGGGTGTAAGAGAACTTATACCATCAGCACATAATGGTCTCAGAGTAATTTAGAGCAGCAAACTTGTCGAAATTCAGAAGCTAGAGGGTTTCATTTCCAGGTTCTCTAGATGAGCTTATATCCAATTTTACCTAAAAATATCTTATCAACAAGGTCAAAAGAATTCCCTGCTTAAACTCAAATTGCACCAACTTATCTTGTAACATACAATAAACCATCGGCAACGAAGTACTGGAAGACCAATAACATCCTCTACGGTCTGCAATGCTTGCTACAGCTTTATATTATATTTAGAATAAGTTATAGCTTAGCCATAATCTCTAGATGTTCAGTAAACATAATGAAAATCATATCATCTCATGAACGAAATTTATTAATATAACTTAAAAGTTCCAAGTTCATTAAACTAGGATGGTGGCGATTTTCTATTTGATTCCAGCTTAATAATACACATATACGTGTTTCATGACTGCAAAAAACAAAGCAAAAAGCCCTTAATGAAATAAGTAAATCATTGGTTTGCGACTAAACTGCTGTTGGATAGAAGTATAACATGTTTGACAATAAAAAGTAATAAAAATATTGTGTTTTAGTTCTTGCATAACATAAAAGGTAAAACAAACACTCACCGTTTTCTCTTTACATTTTATTGTAATCTCTTCCCCATTAATTTGTTTTACTTCCCCATCTATCCAAGCTGCCTCAGGGTCCTCCACCCAAACGAGAGATCCAACAACAATATTGGATGGAGCAACCTGCATGCGACGCCATGTCAAACCATCAACAAGTCAATGTGAAGGAATACAGACTCATCTCAAACAATGAAACCTAAAAATAAGTTGCATTTCTACAATTAGATATACAGGGCTAGCAAAAGAGCTGTACAGTGCATTCTGTGACCATCATCAGATGCCACATTGGTCAATCTATGCTTTGGTTTCTCGACATCTCTCTCACCCTATAATTCTCTAAAACAATTTTATTGCATCCTTCAATTAACAAGTAAAATAATATTGAATTTTCACTTGGAAAACACATTCAAGCCAATAAAACAAACTCTTACAAGAACATGGCCAAGGTTGTGAACACCCCAATCTGCCAAAGTTTTAGTAAGCTAGCGACTTCACAAGAGGCTAGTAGATTATGGCCACATTGCTGTAGGAAAATTATTGATTCTGTTTGTCAATTGATTTCGAATAACAATCCCCAGGTTACTTTCCATTAAGAATCCTTCCGACCAAGAAAAAGAGAAATGCAGCTAGAAACTGGAATGAGTTTAAAAAAAAAAAGAAGCTAAATCCCCTCAATAATTACAATGAATTTTATTTTTAAAAATGAAGCTCAAAACCCAATAATTACATTTAAGTGGTGCACATTTCTAAATCAACCCAACAGCCAAATGGAGGAAACAAACAACATTAAGGGGGAATAATTTCTCAATTGGATTAGTTCATACACGACACCGAATCCAAAATCAACAGAACAATTAACGGCACATTTAACTAAACAGCAAATACAGGAAAAGAGAAATAAACTTGAAGATGAATAAAATCACAGGGTAGAAACAAATGCAGACCATTGTCTCAGATTAGATTCAGATCCAAGGCAGAGCCAATAAACCCTTGATCCTTCAACGCATAAATGCGAAACGAACCTTCATAAAAAAAATCCTCCAAATCCCTGCCTCTACTCAACCAAGAAACACCACTTTCACCCTCCTCCCTTCCTCTCTCTCTATCTACTTTCTCTAATTGCAGCAAATCCAATTGCATCCTTTCCTTCTCTCCACAATTTCGGACGATTATCGCAGTGTCCGTTTCTTTCCATTGCGTTACATTGATTATCCAATCATAATAAAATATGTATACGTATATACCACAACGGCAGACCTTTAGACACCTATTCGCCAATGCATGAGATTGCCAATTATCAAAAGCTAGCCAAACACCCTCTCGTCTCTGTAACCTTTTCTTTTCTTTTTCTCCCTCTGGTTTTTAGTTTTCAAGAAATACGTAAATGCGTGAACTCAACATTCACAATTCAAGTTCCTTATCTACCCTCGAGCTTGAAATATATTTACTGATAGTGCCATGCTCTAAGTTATTGTTTGCAGGGAAAGTCATTCCACCTTACCGGACCTATTTGGTTCGGATTTTATAGGGTTGAATTTTTTAAAGAAAAAATTGAGTTTAAATTAGGTTTAGGTTGAATTCTTTAGGATGATGTCCAACTCGAAATAATAGTTTGATTTTATTTTAAATATTTATTTATAATTATTATATTGTCTTTTTTTTCAAAGGATAAAATACACAGATCATCACTTAACTATCTTCTCACTCCTATTTTGGTAACTCTAAATTATTTTATTATTATTTTAGTATGACATGGTATTTTTATTATTATTTAATATAAAAATAATTTAAAATAAAAAATAAAAAAGTTAAACCAAATTATTCGCCGTCATCGGATGCCACCGCCGACGGACGTAGATGGTGGACGTTCGGTCCCAAATTTCACCAGCCGCTTTATCTCGGCCCTTTGAGTCCGAATTTGACCTCCATTTTACTGAAAAGTACTCTGAATCCACGAAAAAGAGATCGAAAGTGAGAAAAATGAAACGTTTAAGCAGAGATTCATGAGTTTCAAGATATTTTCGGTGAAACAACCACCGAATTCGAACTCAGTGTGTCAAAGTGAGTCTCCCGGTGCAATTTGGGGTTAAACAACCACCGATTTTGAAGGTCGACGATGGTCACGGTGGTGACGATTATTTTCAATAATTTTAAATTTAATAATAATAAAATATTTTTTATTATTTATTTTAAATTATTTTTATATTTTTGATAATATTAAAATTTTTGAAAATAATAATAAAATATTCGAGAGTGACCAAAAAGATCAATGTATAAAGTTTAGTTATTAAATTGAAAAGTTTGAAAGTTGAGTGACCAAAATAGGAATGAGAAGATAGTTGAGTGATATCTATGTAATTTACCATTTTCAAATTTTCTCATTATTTTATCTAATAAAAGTAAAATAATTATTAGGCTTAGTACAAAAATAAGTGCTCAAATGTGGCAGTTAAAATATTTTGTATAATAACACATTTAGTCATCCACTTTTAAATATTCAAACAATTTAGTCTCAATTCAAAAAATAATAAATTTACCCTCATTATTTACATATTAATTTAATTTTAGCCTTATTTTTAATTAAAAATAACTTACCTTATAACTGAAACCTTAAACCCTAAACCATAAATCTTAAAATATCCAGAACTGTGTGCCCTTTAATTTTCTAGAAATTAGCCTTGGATTCATTATGCTTCTTCTTTGCAGGTTGCTATTGAGCTCCATTATGTTTTTGTACGATCGGTATTTTACTATTTAATTCAGGGACGAAACCAGGATCGAATATTTGCAAGGGTCAAAATGTTAAGTTTAAAAAATATAATGGTTTATTAAGTATTTTAAACTCAAAATTCATGGGGCAATGCCAAGTTTGTCTAATATTTAAACTTATAAGGACTTAAATTGGTATTAAACCAAAAAATTGATAATACAGGCTTCTTTAATTCAATCCCTACTTGATTATAGATTTAATAAACTTTTATATTTTTTTTAATTTAAACATTTATTTTTACAGTGACTAAATTATAATTAGACTAAAATATATTAAATATTTTAATTTTATAATGGTCGGGCACATTAGGCCCCAAAAGAGCTTCGTCCCTTGTTCAATTTTCTACTTCATGGCCTCATTTGAATGGAGCGCTTTGAAATTTATTTGGTACTTGTTCTTCATATAAGCAACATTGTTATACTTCACCTTTTAAGGAATGATGATTTCGATCAAAAAAAATTAAGGAATGATGACGACCGCCATCACTCCAAACCACAATGTGGCCGGTATCATCGCCGCTCCGTTTTATATGGTTTGGAACCTTTTTAGCGGCTATATAATTTCCTACAAGGTAATGAACAACTCGATTGTTTTATGGTTTCTCCATCTCTTCCTACTCTGCCATGTACAGTCTTATTAGTTGTGTAATTCTCCAGAGAATCCCTATATGGTGGATGTTGGAAAATATATTGCTCCAAAATGAGGCATTAGAATTGACTAGAAAATATTAAATAAAATAACCAAATAGAATGATAATTGTGTTGTGGTAATCTACTGTCTTAGAAGCGAATTCACCCGATGTGTGTAATCTCTACAATGGACAAACAACCCCCTAAGGTTAGCATAGTTCTCTAACTTTCGTACACTCGAAAGATGGAGTGGACTTTAGTGGTACTACTCTTTTCTCAAAACTCAAAACAACACTCGGAAAAGGTTTATGAAAACCAAAGAGAGGGCAAAAATGTCATTTCCAAAGCACAATTTAAAACTATTTATAATAGAATTAAATGACATTATGAAATGAGTTACATTTTGAGCATTAACAACATTCCTCCTCTAATGCGAAAGAATTCTTTCATAAAAATGAGAGCATTGAAGTTAAAACACGAGAAGAGCAATAGCGAAATTAGTTGCTTAAGCACTAGTGAACGTATCTGAAACTATTAGATAGCAATGATGAGTAATTCTTCTCTTAGATAAGTGAACGAATCTTGAACTTTCTAAGATTATGGTGAACTCATAACACACCATTAACTCTTTTATCCACCAAAGTCCTCGATGTGTCAACAAAGTGTATATATATACGAATATATATAGCCCTCTTTCCTTGGGATTCTAGTAAGCGTACTAGAAAAAACGGCCCAACATTTTTCATATAAGGTAGCTAGTCATTCTCACTTACGTAGGTTATTTCATTAAGTTTATCTCAACATAAACCACTCGAATCAGGGCTATGAAATAATTAAGAGCTTTTTCAGCAGCTCAATCTCGCAATAAATAAGGTGAATTTCTTCAAGTTCATTTTAAATGAACCACCCAAACTCTGGGATAAGAAATCATTAAGAACAAAAACTTAACCTCTTTAATTGGTAAATTCAACAAATTCTTCTCAAGTAGAACTACCTAAACTCTTGGGATTGAATTCATTAAGAGTTAAGAAAACTAATCCTTTCTAGCGGTAAGTTCATCTAATCATTCGCAAAAGGACCACCCACTCAACATTGGGTTATGAACTTACTAAGAGTATATATTCATCTAAAAGATGGTAAATTCATCAAGTCTTTCTCACTAAGATCACCCAAAACTTGGGCTATGAATTTATTAAGAGCAAAAAGCTCATCATGTGCATGTACATTATACGTCATAGGGATAGGAAGGTAGAAATGTACACTATGAGTATTACTGTGGCTTTGTTTGACAACATTGAACTTAGATAACTAAGTTGGATATCCATAATGAATTTCTCAACCGACAGGCTTTAAACCCACCCCCTCGACGAGTTCAGAACCAATTTTCGGCTTAACCTTTTGGTAAGAGGATCAACTAGGTTTCTCTCTGACTTTAACATATTTAGGATAGAAATAAATCCATAAGTGTCTTTGGACAACATGTAAACAAATTCTCTTACACATATACTCAATCATACTAAAGTTTGTTATGAGTTTTAACCATAAAACTATGTTTTAACAAAATCAAATCTTGTTTACACATGATTATATCTCAAAGTTTTGAGAAGTTACTAGTAATAATATAGTATACATAATCTCAAACGATTATGAAATTCATTATATCTGACTCAGTGTATGTCTTTTTCTCATTCAAAAGGAATTTCAATTTTCCTAGTTTTTATAAGAAATTATACAAATGTTTATGAGGAGATTTTAACTTTTCCTAACAACAGGAAAATTATCTCAAGTTTATTACAGGAGATTTCAACACAAATCTTGAGATAGACCAACTCTTTTCTTTTCTCTACTTAGAAGTAGAACTCAAATAGATTAATAGCTACAAACATCTTTTAGTAGCACTAATGTCTATCATTATCATTTATATTAGTCAAAGTTTATTTGACTTAAAGAGACCACAAAATTTTTTTACATACTATGATAAAAATATTTATCTAACACGATTCTCGAATTATACTCTTGACTTCTTCACTAAGTTAATGAGTGCTATTTTATCATAATATTTATAAGTTGGAATAATGAGCACAATAAAAAATACACCAAGTAGGTTCCAAGAAAGAGAGGTGGTGCACAAGGCACACTCAAATACCAATTCTTTTATAGAACTAATCCTAGACATACACTTTCATACTATCACACTACTTTCCAATTAATCATTTAAGATTTCTTTTCTTATTATGGTATATTAATAAAAACTATGCTTGATACTTTTTACTTGCAATAATATCTCTATAAATCATACATAATTTGAGGCTCACTACTCATAGTGATAATTCATTCTAGCCTTAGTCTTTACCATAGTCTAAAACATACCCACTAAGTTTATAGACTAGCTTAAAGGCTCAAAATAAATTCATGTGATAATTTAAAAACATGAATTGACAGGCAACAAGTCTAAATAATCTAACCTCACAAGTAAAGTCGTCATTGTCAAATAGACTTGCTTATCTTACCATCCATGTAACTTCAATCTCATCATCATCATCTTTAATCATAATAACCTCAAAATTACTAAAATGATAACTTTATTTTAATTAACAACCCTTAAGAAACTTGTTAATTCTAGAATTAGAGTAAATTCTACAAGATTATTGAAAAAATTACTAAAAATAATAAATTTTATGATAGTAGTAAAGTCCTTATCTTTAGCTTTCCCTTTTTTCTTCAACGGATTGCGAAGATTAGATTAGGATTTAGAGTTTTTCACTTTGACGTCACCATAACCTATTGTCTTTATAAATTTGTACTTTTCAAAAAAACCATTAGTACCATAATAGTCATAGCATGCTGATGACATGCTGAGACTTAAATTATTTCCCTACTCCTTGCGAGATCGAGCTAGCGCATGGTTGAAGACAATACCTTTAGGATCTATTACATCCTAGGATAAATTGTACAGAAGCTTCCTACACTGATACAATCCACTGAATATGCACAATCAGATGCGTAGTGACGTCATAGCATTCTGGCAAAGAGATGATGAATCCATGTATGAATGTTAGGATAGATACAAAGACATGTTACACAAGTGATCGATTCATGAATTTCATAATTGGCTACAAGTGGTAACGTTCTATAATGGCGTTAACGCTCCTACGAGAATGATGACTGACTCATCAGCCAATTGTATCTTGCTCGACAAAGATCCTGAAGAGCCATTTAAGATCTTAATTAGATAGCCAATAATGACTATCAGTTTTCTACAGGGAGATTGAATCCTGGACCTAAATCTTCTAGAACACCCTAATTGGAAGATTTCTAAAGTATGGTGGCTCAACTCTATACCATCACATACCTACTCAAGAACATGCAGCTACCATCCAACACACGAGAGGCCAAGGTAATCCAATACGCTTGCAAGCATTGCGATGGGGAACACCAGTCGAATGAATCCCCCCGGCACCAAGAATCTGGATGCTATGTAGGGAATACTATCCACAACAACAATTCCTACTCGAAGACATATAACCCATGATGGCGACAACATCCAAATTTTGGTTAGGGAGGTAACACTAGAAATATAGGAGCCAAACATAATGCTACAACTGAGCCTCCTAGATTTTAACAAAAAACTCAGAGGCAGAACCATGGAGTTTCTAATCCCAATTCAAATTCTTTTGACACTTCTTATCAAAGTTTTATGGATACTGCCCGATTTATTTTGCAGGACCATTCAGCGAATCTCAAGAACCATGGTGACATGCTTACAATGCAAGGGGCCATGTTACAGAATCAACAATCTATCCTACAGAATCATACATCTTCCTTACGGTCCTTGGAAATGTAAGTTGGGTAGATTACCCAGCTCTTACAAACAAGACCTCAAGGTTGTTTACCTATTGATACTAAAGTCACTAAGACCTTTGGTGTAGAGCATTGCAATGCTATCACATTGCGTAGTGGTACCCAATTGACAAAAGATGCCAAGTTTGGGGAGGTTCCCTTATTGATTCCTCTTCAAGCAAGAAGTCTACCGATCCTCTAACACCCAAAAATGCCCATCATGTGCTTGATGCAGGAAAAGACCTTGCTACTGATGGTAAGGAAAGTAAAGATGAGGATACTACAACATCCAGTGGACCATGCGATGAACCTAGACCCCTGTTGCCATTCCCATAATGACTGAAACTTAGAAATAAGACGCTCAATTCTAGAAGTTTATGGAGATGCTTAGACAGTTGCATATC
The DNA here is from genome assembly GCA_019671005.1 of Hibiscus mutabilis. Lineage (NCBI taxonomy): Eukaryota > Viridiplantae > Streptophyta > Magnoliopsida > Malvales > Malvaceae > Hibiscus > Hibiscus mutabilis. The sequence continues at coordinate 8,038,913 of CM033742.1, forward strand.
AATATCTCATTCCTAGAGGCTACCGATCAAATGGCAATCTATGCGTAGTTTCTGAAAGAAATCATGACTAAGAAGAGGATGGTGGGCGAAGTTGAAACTATTGCTATAGCAGGCGAGTGCGTAGCGGTGCTCAATAATTTGCTTCCCAAGATGAAAGATCCTGGCAGCTTTACTATTCTATGTTCCATAGGCAGAAACTACTCTGGTTGTGCCTTATGCAATCTAAGTGCAAGTGTCAACTTAATGTCGAAATCAAATTTTATGAAACTGGGCATAGGAAGGGAGAAACCCACATTGGTGATCCTCTAATTGGCCAATCATTCTTAAATTTGACTCAAGGGAAGAATTGAAGATGTCCTGGTCAAGGTAAATGAATTTGTCTTCCTAGTAGATTTTATCATCCTTGACTGTAAGGCCAACGAGAATGCTCTCATCATCCTCGGGAGACCATTCCTTGCTACTGGTGTATTGTGATCGATTGTAAAAAGGGTGAATTTACTATGAAGATGAATAACCAAAATATCACACTCAATGTCTTCAGTACTTTTAAGTACGTAGAATATCCACCTGAACTTGATTTAAAACCTCTTTCCCATAGTTAAAGTATGCATTTTTAGGGAAGAATAATATGCTACCTGTAATCATATCTATGAGCTTAACATCCAACCAAGAAAATAAATTGTTGCATGTTTTGACTCAACATAAGAAAGCTATTGGTTGAACTATTGCTGACTTGAAGGGCATAAGCCCTACTCATTGTATGCATAAGATTTTGCTTGCAGATGGAAACAATAGCTCAATTGAACCACAAATAATACTTAATCTAATCATGAGGAATGTGGTTATGAAGAAGATCACCAAAAGGCTTAATTCTGGAATCATTTACCCTAACTCAGATAGTTCATGGGTGAGTTCTATCTAGTGCGTTCCAAAGAAAAGAGGCATGATCATGGTAAAGAATGATGTCGATGAACTCTTCCTAACCAGAACTATCACTAGATGATGAATCTGTATTGACTACCGAAAGCTGAACAAGGACACAAAGAAGGATCAATTCTTCTAGCAGTTCATCGACCATATGCTCGATAAGCTTACGGGGAAACCCTATTATTGCTTTCTGGATGGTTAATTCAGGTACATCTAGATTGCTATAGCACTGAAAGACCAAGAGAATACGACATTCACATGTCCCTATGGCATCTATGCCTTTCATATAATGCCCTTTGGCCTATGCAATACTCCAACAACTTTTCAGCATTGTATGATGGCCATCCTCTCAAACATGGTGGATGACTTCCTGGAGATCTTCATGGACGATTTTCTATCTTTGGAGACTCATTTGATCAATGCTTAGGCCACTTCATGGTTGCCGAGGGCTTTGTCTTGGGCTACCATATTTTCAAAGAACGCATCGAAGTGCACAAAGCCAAGATAGAAGTCATAGAGAAGCTTCCAGTCCTATCAAATGTTAAAGTCATTCGAAGCTTCCTTGGCCATGCTAGTTTCTACAAAAGATTCATTAAGGGTTTCTCAAAGATCTCGAAGCCATTATGCTTGTTGCTAGAGCAGAATAGAGCATCCAAATTTAATGACCAATGTCGTGCAACATTTAAAACCTTAAGGAATGAACTTATTTTTGCACCGGTTGTAGTGCCCCCCGGTTGGTCACAACCATTTTAGCTTATGTGTGATGCTAGTGATTATGCTATTGGCGTCGTTCTTGTTTAGCGTTGGAGTAAGATCTTTCATGTTATACACTACCACTAAAAAAGAATTGTTTGCAGTGGTATTTGCATTTGATAAATTTAGGGCATACCTTATAGGAACTAAAGATTTTGTGCAGACTGATCATTCGACTATTAAATATTTAGTGACTAAAAAGATGCTAAACCTAGATTTATTAGGTGGATTTTACTACTGCAAGAATTTGATATTGAGGTAGTAGACAGAAAAGGTTCTAAAAATCAAGTAGCTGACCATCTGTCTAGGCTTGTGAATACATGTGATCATGATATTTCAAGTGATATTAAGAAGGAATTCCCTATGAGAAATTACTGAATGCAACGACATTTTCGTGGTATGCTGATATTGTTAACTATCTTGTTAGTGGTATTTTTCTTTGTGATCTTAGCAGCCAGGGACGGAAGAAGTTTAGACACAATATACGCTACTACTATTGGAGATGATCTGGAGATGCATACGCCAATCAGATGATCTGGAGATGCATACCTAGGAGTACCTAATCTATATGGCAACAAAATACAACCATAAACATAAAAATGGATACATGTCATGGCAAAAAAGATGCGAGGCAACCCCCCAAAACCAAAGGTGTGCATTATCCTCAATGCATGAAAACACATATATACAAAATGAAATGCATGAATAAATGAAATGAAAAGTATGCAAATAAAAGAGTTAAGAGGGTGATGACTTCCCTTCAGAATGTTTCGAGCGAGAGACAAGAGTCTTTCTCTTGACAAATCTCCATCAATTTGAAGCCACGTGCTTCTTTCTTTTCAACTGGATTTTGATACGGTAGTGGAGGCCTTCACATTATAGAGTACCTCCTCAATTATCCTTACCAAATCATATGCAGCAGGGGCTACGAGAGCGGTGGAAGAAGTAGGTGCAACATGTGTCGCATCAGTCTTGGTACGAACTTCCTCTTCAGACTCTTAAAGAGTCTCGGTTCTGGCATATTCAACTTGGACAGACAAAATAGGGACAGTGGCATCAGATTGCTTGGTCAGAGTGTGAACAGACTATGGGCTAGGCGACATTTCTTCTGGCATAAAAATTTTAGGTGGGAACTCAGGAAATGATGGCAAAGGATTGGCGGACATGCCTTTAAGAGTAGTCTTGATGGCACGGTCCCAAGTTCCAGTATATTGCCATAGTTCCAAATTTTATTCCTCTGCCTTCTTTAATTTCTGCTATATGAGCTCATGACATTGGTAGATTTGAGAAAGCAATGTCATTGTATCGGCTGGCATAGGTGTGACAGGTTCTGCATTAGGCGTTTTGGTAGTAGACACTGGCTTAGCAGCCTTTTCTTTGCCCTTCTCTTTAGCCTTTCTGACAATCAATTGCTGCCACAAGGCATGAATGATAGTTTATTTGCTTTTCTAGACATTGTCCGAATCGAGCTGTGGTACCTTATGTTGCTTACAAATTGTAGAGATTACTGAAGGAAAAAACCAAACTACCACTACCCTTACTAGCACATTTGTAGGTCTCGTCCATAATTAGACGACCCACATTGATTTTCTTTCCTACCATAATAGAGTGCAATAAAGATATTCTTTCTTCTAAAACAGTCTCATTATGTGTGGTTGCCATGAGGTTAGCTTTCAAGAAATGGTTCCATTCTCTCGGCTGTGGTTTCAATGCCAACCGTTTCACAATTCTGTGACCTTTGGATGAAAAATTCCATTTCGTACCGGGCTCACACAAGTTCTTTAGCAGCAACTATCTCTTGGCAGCATCCAAGGATTCCATAAATGTTGAATGCTCTTCCCTTGCACCATCCAAACTAACCATTCCATTAATGTACCCTTCATCGAATCGAACACACGTACCTCGAATAAATAGGAAAGACAAATCCCTGGTTGTGAGGTGGTCATAGAACTCGCGAACAATGTTATAGTGCACCTCCCCTAGCTGTTGGAAAAATATCTCCCAATGATACTTCTTGACGATTTTCTTCACTTCCGACGAATAACCCAAGTTGGGTTCATTCTTGAACTCAAAACCCTTCCCATAATAGAAGGTTCGAGTAGAAAAATTTTCTTCATACTTTTTCTTGATTTCGTCATTGAAAAAGATTAGAAATGGCATGGATGAGGATGCCGTTGAAAGAATTTAGGGGAAATCAGAAAAGATGAAGGAAAAAGAATTTTGGTTCTTGCTTTCTTGACGCGCGAGAGTGTGTGAGAAGAAAAGAATCTTGCTAAGAGAAATGGGGGTAAATAAATGAAAAGGGAGAAATAGTTAAGTTGGTTTAATGGTGAGGTTAGTGGAGATAATAATGATTGTGGTAGTTATGCGTGTTTAGGAAAGTGGGAGGATGATGGGTTTAGGATTTAATTGGGTTGACGGCGCAGGAAAGGGGAAAGATAAATGAGATAGGGTAAAAATTTAAAGTTTGAAAGTTTAACCTAGGCGGCTAGTGTTTTTCCCGCTTCAGCAAAAATTTCTCTTTCCTTGAACCATCAAAGAACATCTCCTATACAACCTCCTAGCAACTATTGTTGTCGACGGAATATCGCATGGCAAAGGATTAAAGAATTAGTGTAAATATTCAAGTAAATAATGCCAAAGATTCATCTTTTGCGTGCAAGTATACACGGTCATCAAGTAATATAGTAGTGAGTTGAGTATCGTCTCCATAGGGATTCTCCAGAAATTAATTGCCACAATTAATACTTGTGACCACACCGTACCGATACACCTTTATCACGTATCAATACGGTATGTTGACCACACCGTAACAATACAATGTTGACCCGTACTGATACCCCTTGTTTATTTAGAAATCTCAGAATTCTAGTAGCTAAAACATGTATCAATACGGTACCTTGAGTATCGATAGGCTTATTAATACCGAAGGGGCGTTTCGGTACGCTAGCCCATGTACCAACACCTAGAGTTGTTCTCCTTCAAGGCGTATCGATACGTTGGCTAAGCATATTGGTACGCTAGGCTTATTTTCAGCATTTTGAGCCTCTACAGGGCCCCACGTACCGAACCTTGAGGTATCTGTACTGGTACGCAAAGGCATGTAATAACCTCTAGGTATAACATATGACATTTTGGCTCATCCCAAATAGCATTAACACCTAGCTAATCAACATATAACATTATCAACATGCTTAAACAACATCGTATCATCATCAAAAGCCAACCTAGCTTTTCTAACATACTCAAACAATCAATTCTAGAGGCTTGCTTCCTAGTCCACGTCTAAACACCACACCAATCATATCTCAACCACCTAAAACATGTTGCAAGTCCAAAACAACAATTAAAACTTGCAACAACATGGAGTTCTTCAAAAACCCTCCCAAAACCTTATTCGACACATTGCCAATATTACTACTACTTTCCAACGTCCAAACCGTACTTTGAAAATAAGTCTTTGGGAATCATTTCCTTGTTTCATTCCTGCCTCGAACCTTAATTCTCTGCATTGATGGAAAAGAGAGTGTAAGCACACTAGGCTTAGTGAGAATTGCTCAAACAACAACCATTATCGATGCATTTTAAACCATTTTCACTTTTTCTTTACCAAATACATTTCAAAAGTATTTTAAACATCAACACATCATCATGCCTTATCAAAACCATGTACTTAACTTTTCCAAAACAACATATTAAACAATATGCAACCTGTATCATGGATCCCACAGAAAAATCCCATTTGCTACCCTCAAATTAAGCTTTCTCATGCATGCTACCAATGCAAGGATTAAATAGTAAAACATGTTTAAATCACATTAAACAACATAGTCTATCCCATGATACATAGACACTTATATTGGCTTCCAAGTGATCATTTACCAGGTTCCTTTTACCGAAACGTAACATCGGATACATGGGTTCAACAAGTGTTCCCTCAACACTTAAAAAACAATCTATCAGTAACACAAGGTTCACACATGAGAGTATTCGACACGCATAACCCCCTCCACCATTGTGACACCCGTGGTGGAGTATTCGGTACCCATAAACCCCTCAACACCACTCATCGGTATGATGTTTAACCTACTAATGGGAGTCTACGGTACCGTACAACCCTTCAACCGTTAGGGTACTTGGATGGAGTATTCAGTACACCATATAAACCCTTCAACATCCAAGGTGCCGTTTTATAATGCACTATCAATCCTATGGCCGGCCAACTATATCCGATTTCAGTTTCAAACCATTTCATACCATCACTTGCCAATATAATTCGTTTTAACATCAACAACTCACTGTTTTGTAAACATTAACAAAATGTTCATTACTTTTCAATGCATCAACATCATTTTTTAACCACTTTCCAGCATTAAACCATACTAAAAAACATGCATATATAGTGAGTAAATAAACCATGTAAAACAAGTGCATCAAACCATTAGCCAAATCGAGTTCGAGAGAGAATTCATCCTTTACTTACTTACGAGCTTAGACCAGTGTTTCAAGCTCTATATAAACTCCCAAACACAACTTTCAAACCTTTGTAAAGTTGAAAACACGTTTCCACTCACCGACTCGCAATGCCTCACTAGCCGATGCGACAATCATGCCTCTAAAGCTTCTGAAACTCACGTTCAAGCTTGAGGATCAACCTCCATTGCTTTTAGCCACACAAAACAGAGGTACATTGCATCAAAATGCAATCAACATCATAGCAACACAAAACCTCAATACCTTTTACCCAAAACCACTCCACAACTCCCAAAATTAAAAACAAATCTCTTCTAAACTTAAACTAGCCACAATCCAACATCTCACCACTTCAATTAACATCAATTAACATCTAAAAACACTTCTCAAACATCCTTACATTTAAAACATTCATTTAAGCACCAAAACTCCTCAAAAACACATAACTAGCAACCTACAAAATTAGAGATTCACATAGCTTCAGGGTTCCAAAGTTAAAACCAACTTATTAACATTATGAAACATCAAAATCGTGATTATAGCCAAATCAAGAACTCAGCAAAACAGATCCGAAACGGAAATCACTTAATCTTATCAATTAAACTTTGATTTAATCAATTTCCACAATTAAATCATCAAAACTCATTAGAAAACATTAAACAAGGATCAAATACTTGGGAATTTCAATAAATAACCATTCATTAGAGGAGAAGAATGAACCTTACCTCGAATGAGTGATTTCCCTCTCAATTGGATCTTTTAATCTTGAAAACAAAGAAATTCAATGAAGTTTTGCACAACAAGGTTGAAGAATCAATTAAGAAACAAGAATTTAAGAAATCAAGAGTGTTACCTCAGATTTTTGATGAAAAAGTGAGTGTTTGACTGAAAGAACTTTGAGAGAAAAGTTTGGGAGGAAAACTTACGTCAATTTTTGGTTTTAAGAAAATAACTACTTTTGTTAATCTTGTTTATTAATTCTCCTTTTAATTACCCAATTAAAACTCTTTTAAAATAATCCTAAATGAGAAGAAAATATGATTTTAAAGTTCGGTAAAATAGCTCCTTAAAGATTCTAAAATTTGACCCTTTTTCGAAATAGTTATTAAAAACAATTTTCATTCTTTACATTTTGATCACTAGCCAAAATGTCCAAATTCCATTTTTCCAAAATAGACTTTACAAAAAATATCCATATATTAAATAATGATTTTTAGATATTTTCCCATATTTTTCTCACGCCAAAATTATTTATTCTGATTTTAATCCTGAATCCGACTCTAATCTCTAATCCCGGCCCACCGGACCGTCTAATCCAATAGGAAAACTCCTAGGCCCAAAACCGAGACGTTACAACTCTCCCCCTTAATAAATTTCATCCTTAAAATTTACCTGACAGAAGTAGATGCGAAAACTAGTTAACCATGTCTGACTTACTCTCTCATGTGACCTCCTCAACACCGCGATATCGCCACAACACCTTAACAAGGTCAATCGCCTTGCCAAGAAGAACTTTACTATCAAGGATCTCCACTGGCTTCTCATCATAAGACAAATTCGGTCGTAACTCAACTTACTCAACTGACATAACATGCAACGGATCCGATCGATACCTCCGCAACATGGACACATGAAACACATCATGAAGCTTCTCCAACTCAGGAGGAAAATTCAACCGATACGCTACAGGACCAATGCATTCTAGCACCTTATACGGTCCAATAAACCTTGGGCTTAACTTTTCTTTACGCCCAAAACACATCACTTTCTTCCAAGGCGAAACTTTCAAGAACACTTTTCACCAACGGCGTACTCAACCTCTTTACGCCTCAAATTTGTGTAGGATTTTTGCCTATCCAAGGCCTCTTTTAAACGATCACAAATCATCTTCACTTTCTCATCTGTGTCTTTCAACACATCAGGTATGGAAACATACTTTTCCTCAGCTTCAGCCCAACACAAGGGTATACGACACCTCCTACCATACAAAGCTTCATATGATGTCATCTTTATACTTGCCTGATAACTGTTATTGTACGCAAACTCTACCAAAGGCAACTTTCTTTCCCAAGTTCCTTGGAACTCAATGATACAACATCTCAACATATCCTTCAAGATCCGAATCACACGTTCAGACTGGCCATCCATCTAAGGATTATACAATGTACTAAAATTTAGGTGGGTACCCAAAGCTCGATGCAAACACTTCAAAAACCTCAAAGTAAACCGCTGATCTATATCTGAAACAATTGACTTAGGCAACCCGTGCAACCTCACAATTTTAGCAACATAAAAATCTACCAACTTATCCAATGAATATCCGTATGCACTGGCAGGAAATGTGCATACTTCATAAACCGATCAACAATCACCCAAATGGAATCCTTTTTAGTTGGTGTCAAAGGCAATCCTGACACAAAATCCATGGTGATCCTCTTCCATTTCCACCCCAAAATCTTCAACGATTGCAACAACCTGGAAAGAAATTGATGTTCGACTTTTACACGCTGACACACCATGCGTCTAGCAACAAAATCAGCTACGTCCTTTTTCAAACCCACCCAATAGTACTCCTTCCTTAACCCCTGATACATTTTAGTACTACCAAGATGCATAGCGAAAGGACTAGTATGTGCCTTAGTCAAAATCATCCGTCTCAACTTCTCGTCACTAGGAACCACAATTCAATCTTTAAAGCATAAACCCCATCACTATCAAAGTGAAAATCTGTAGGATTTCCATCCATGATGTCCTTAATATGAGGTACCACCGCCTCATCATATGACTGCTTTTCTTTAATCAATTGTACCAAAGAAGGTTTCGCTTGTAACTCTGCCAACAACCCTCCATCATGGGTCACACTCAACCTCACAAACATGGCTCTCAACTCTACAATGGCCTTTCTACTCAAATTATCATCCATGACATTGGCTTTGCCCAGATGGTACTCAATGGTCAATCGTAATCCTTCATCAACTCTAACCACCTACATTGTTAAAGATCCAACTCCTTCTATGTCATCAAATACTTCAAACTTTTATGATCAATGTATACAACACACTTTTCACCATACGGGTAATGTCTCCAAATTTTCAACGCAAACACTACTGCCGCGAGCTCAAGATCTTGCGTAGGGTAGTTGCGCTCATGTACTTTCAATTGTCGTGATGCATATGCCACAACTTTCCCATCCTGCATCAACACATACCCTAACCCGATGTAGGATACGTCACTATACACCACAAACTCCTTCCCTAACTCAAGTTGAATCAAGATCGGAGCTTGCGTCAGAGCTTCTTTCAACTTCTCAAAAGCTTGTTGTCTAGCTTATGTCCATTCAAACCGCACATCCTTCTACAACAACTTGGTCAACGGAGTAGTAACTCTTGAAAACCCATCCACGAAACGACGGTAATAACCCACAAGCCTAGAAAACTATGGACTTCTGTCACTGAATTTGGTTGTTTCCAACTCACAACCGCCTCAACCTTCTTAGGATCTACCCGGATACCCTCAACTAAAACCATATGCCCAAGAAAAACCACTTCTCTAATCCAAAACCTGCTCTTACTCAACTTGTCATAGAGTTGATTATCCAATAAGGTCTGTAATACAACCCTCAAATGCTGATCATGATCCTCCTCAGTACGAGAGTACACAAAGATATCATTGATGAACACTACTACTAATTGATCCAAAAAATCATGGAATACACGGTTCATCATATCCATGAATGCTACAGGCACATTCGTCAGCCCAAACAACATTACCAAGAACTCATAATGGCTATACCTCGTACGAAAAGCAGTATTCAACGCATCTTTATTCTTCACCTTCAACTGATAATATCTAGATCTCAAATCAATCTTGGAAAACACCATAGCTCCCCGAAATTGATTGAACAGATCATCAATTCGTGGCAAGGGATACATATTCTTAATCGTCAACTTGTTTAGTTGTCGATAGTCTATACACATCCTCAATGTGCCATACTTCTTTTTCATAAACAACATCGGTGCTCCCCACAGCGAAACACTAGGCTAGATGAAACCCTGATCCAACAACTCTTGAAGTTACATCTTCAACTCTTTTGGTGCCATGCGATATGTTGCAATTGACACCGGAGCCGAATCAGCATATGTCTCGATGCAAAACTCCACCTCTTTGTCCGGTGGCAAACCAAGTAACTCTTCCGAAAATATACCCAAAAAGTCATAAACAGTACAAATATCCTCCGTCCGCACTTCCTCCATAGTTGAATTCATCACATAAGCTAGATGTAATCACTCATTTTTGTCCGGCTATGTATAATATTATTAGTATTATTATAAGTGTTTAATATGTATTAAATGTATATGTGTTAATGTATTGTATTTATGTTATTATTATTAATGTGAGTATGTGTCATATAATTATTGTATGAATATGAATATATGTATGTGTTTGCATGTGTATGTATGCATGTAATATTGTTATCATTATTGTGTATGCCACTAATACATATATAAGTGTGAATGTATGTGTGTATGCTTATATTTACATATGTATAAACATATATTGCATGTATATATGTGTATGAATGTTTGTATATATGAGTGTATTAATATATTATGTGTATGTCCGTATATGAATATATATTAATGTTTGTATGTGTATGTATATGTATATTGTTGCGCGTAATAAGTGCTACGCAAATGTGCAAGTATACACGTCGCAAGTTATAGTATAAAAGATATCGTCTCCACAGGGATTGGTGCCACTTCAAGGATCTAGTCTCTTGCACTGTAAAAAGTAAAAACACAAGTAAAGGATTATAGGAGTTTAACTAATGACTAATCTAGAAAGCAATAAAGTAAAAGAAAAGATGAATTCAAATGAGAGAGAGATAGGCCAGGTTATTGTGAGTTGAGGTGTGATAGCCGATTGGATTGTTTTGGTAAAAGAGTGCACGGGCAACTCAGTTGCCGTGGCAACTTGCACAATGGGGTTGCCTTGGCAACTAATCGATGGTTGCCTGGGCAACTACTTGGGCGTCTAGGCAGCAACCTTCAAGGTTCGGCAGAGCGTTCTTCAATGGTTTCTTCTTATCCCTAAGTCGAAACTCTAGCTGCTTGTGCATGCCTTGATAATACATTCCCTGCGTGAATCAAGGGTGAACAACAACCAATCTTGCGCTCCTCTTAGCCGTTGAAATCCTTAACTTATTCCTAAGCCGGATTAATCTTCACCATCAATAGATTGAATAAAGATCATATTCATTCGTTTTTTGAATCTAACTTTCCCGATATTAGATAAATAGATGAAATCACGAGATCCTCTCCCAATTCACTCGCAAACAATAATAAGAACCAAGAATGAATAAACCTTGAAATAGAAAAGTGCAAACTCTTATTACGTAAACAAAAACCAATAGTTTCTCACAACCACAAAACACAATAACCATAACCAAGTAGATTTAGTTCATGGCTAGGTTCCAAAGAAACACAAGATAAACAATCCCTAGCATGAACCCAATCGAACAAGAAAGAAAATGATGAAGAAGGAGGCTTGTCGAAATCCTCCTTGCCCTAGATGCTTGTCGAAAATTCTCTCCTCTTGCCCTCCTTGGACTTGTCAAAATTTCCCTCCCTTGCTCTCTCTCTCTTGTCGAAATCTCTATCTTATTTATAGGGCTAGACCAAAGTCCTTCTTTGAGGAGGAGTTTAAGTTGGAATTAAATTATCTTTAAAGAATATAATTCTTTATTATAATTGTATTCCTACTAGAACTTCTCCTATCTTCTTGGAATTTAATTCTTCTTTAATCTCTGCATGGAAATCAAATTCCTTTGGGTTTGGGCTTTGCTCCACGTCATCTTGGGCTTGTATAGTCATCAGTTTCGACTACCATATCACCTTTGCTCTTGTCGACAATTGCCATGGCAACTGGCTCGGCGTCTCCTTCATGCATTACCCTGGCAACTAGCTCGGCGTCTCCTTCATGCATTGCCCTGGCAACTAGCTCGGCATTGCTTTGGCAAGTGATCCTGCACATACACACACAAAGCACACCAAAGCAGCATCTTTTCCACAAAAACTACCAAGTTATGTAATCAAGCTCAACGATTGAAGGAAACATGGATTAATGCATGAATGGCTAACTATGCAACTAATATGAGCCTAAGTCTAACAATAATATGAGTAAAAAGGGTAAGAAAAATAGTACTTTTGAACACTTATCACACCCCCAAACTCGAACTATTGCTTGTCCTCAAGCAATGCAAACTCATAATTACCTGCCAAGACTTCAATTTTCACAAACTTAGCTTTGAACTTGATTTCAATTCTCTGAACCGGGGCACAAAGTATGATTGGCTTTTTATTTTTCGGAAAACTTAGGAGTTACTCGGAATCAAACTATAATGTTTGTGAGTGTGTGCGGAGTTGTGTGCAAGTTGATTTTTCGGATTCTATGCAAACAAGAGGTTTTTAAATTACTTCATTGGGTTCTTTTTAACATGTTTTAACTAGAGCCAGTGTTGGGCACCTCTAGTGTTTTGTTTTTAGTTTTATTAAGTTAATTTATTCGACTAGAGCCGGTTTCGGGCACCTCTAGCGATCAATTTTTAACACATACCAGAGCCAATTTCGGGCACCTCTAGTGATCAATTTTTTTAGCACATGCTAGAGCCAATTTCGGGCACCTCTAACATTCATCCAATTTTTATTCTAATCCCCCAATTTGTTAATTATCAACCTAAGTTTACTAGAATTCCTTAAATCAATCAAACCACAACAGTGTTTCATCAAATTTAGCATCATAGTAAAATTCTAAGTTTTTCCGTGGTTATCCTAGAATAAAAATTATATCAATTAAGTGCATTGACAAAGTCATCATCGGATATTCATCAAATCTAAGTAATTCTTGTTCCAATTAAAGGCTTGGCAAGCAATTTATGTATTCTAAATGTAATACTTAAGATGAATGAAACTAAACATGGTAACTACTAATAACAATCCCCCCCAAACTCGAGTGAGGCATTGTCCACAATGCATGAATAAAAAAACTGAAAAAACAAAAATAAAAATGCATACGAGGACTTACTCCGAGAGTTCATCATCGTAGATGATTAGTTTCCTTCTAGTCGGTGTCTTGATTCTCTTGCTTGAACGCGATGGTTGTTTTCTTGTTGCCGGTGGTGGAATCGATCCTCGTACGGGGTTGTCCTCATCGTCCTCTTCATCAATGTCAACGGGTTTTCGCTTGGAGGATTCAATTGGTGCGGTCTTTGTTGGTTCAATGGAGGACTCGTCCGAATCTAAAAAATCAGAAAATGATTTCGTAGGAGTTTATTCGGGCATAGGTGCTTTACCTTTGGCTTTTGCAGTGGTTGCCCGAATGTCTTTAGCTTTGGTTGCCTGGCATCTTCAGGGTTGATTGTCCTAGTGTTAGCTTGTGCATGCACGAAGTAGGTTGTTGTGGCATCATCTGTTGAGGTTGTCGTGGCGTCTGCTTCATTGGTTGCCGAGGCAAGGATCTCGGTGGGGAAGATTGGGAACGGCACGTGATTGTCCGGGTACTTCTCTAGGATGACTTGGGTGATGGCATTGTTGTGCTCCTTCATGTACCTCATGAACATTAGTTGCCGGTCTTCAATTTGCCTTAGGTGGCTTACTAATGGGTGCAAAAGTGCTTCAAAGTGTCATGGGGTTGGTGGCCGAGTTGCCCTAGCGTTAGGTGCTTGGGCATTAGATATTGCCGCGGCGACAGGAGTTGCCGTGGCAATTGGAGGCCTTGAAGAATCTCCCGGTGCCTCTCCCATTAGCTTTCGGATTAGTGCTTGATTCCAACCAGACTTGGGTAGGGCCTTTTCATCGGTGGACTCACTCGGGACATGCATCTCCTTGCAAAGATTAGAAATTAAGCAAGGGAAGAAAAGAGAACCCTTATCTTTTGAACTGCATACAAAAATCTCATCACAAATAATTTTTCCAATGTTAATGATGCGATTATGCAAAATAGAATGTATGAGCAAAAGACGTGGTATATCAACGGTAGTATTGTGTGTGGTGGGCATTAAAGAAGTTTTGCCTCGGGTTTAAGCTGAAGGCGATTTACCGTGCCCTTGTATTTACCGTCGTTCCAATGAGTTCCCGGTTGAGTGAGTTCTTGAAGCACCTTGTCGAGTTGCTTGGGATTGATTTGGTCAACGAAGGCTTGATGCTCGTCCTTCTCAATGTAAAGTCCGTAAAAGGTGTTGATGCTGTCGGGACTTATAAGTATGGCCTTGTCACGAACAAAAACATAAGGATTATCCGGGTTAGGTGAGTGAGCATAGAATTCTCTTACCCATGAGATGTTACCCGGTTCCGGTTGATGGCAAAAGATTTGACACTTTTGATGTGCAATCCTCTTGAAGATGAATGGTTCAAGGCCGAAATCTTGAAGAGAGTTGGAGTATTCAAAGCCTTGTTCTTCATGAATTTTTCGGCTTTCAAACTTGGATCAAAATCTTTCTTGAACCACCAGTGTAGCAAACTTCTTGTATCTTGGTTCTTTGGAGGAACTTGGATGAACTAAAAGTTTAATCTTGGATGCCATGGATGATCTTGGTTGTGAGTAAAAACAAAGAAAAGAAAAGAAACTAAAAAGTTGCAAGATAGAAAGTAGGAATAGGTTAAGGGTGATGGGTTTTATAGAAAAGATAGGTGGGTGGGATTAGGGGAAAACGAAAAAGGGTTTAGGGTTTGGTAGAAGTTGTTGACAAGGGGTTTTGGTTAGGATGAATTGGAGGCTTTATATAAGCCTTAGATTCAGCCCATTAGTTTCCTTGTTGAAGATGTTTTCCTACTTGGTTTAGAATTCCTTCTTTATCTTGAACTTCTTTTCCTACAATTCAAAGACAAATCAAATAAGGATTAAAATTAAATATAAACTAATAGAGAAAATAAATAAAAATGTGTAATAGGATTCTTAAACTTAAATAAAAAAAATCTATCCTAAAAACTACTAATAATCGAAAAGGAGAAAAAAAATAATAAAGAAAATAAAAGAAATCGACAAAAATATAATAATAACTAATTAATCGAAAAAATAAAAATAAAAATAAAAATATCAAAAGGGAGAGCATGCTCATGCATCTCCTAAGTTGACCACTTCCTTGTTACGTTCCACATGGGCACCATTGTAGTGCTTCAATCTTTGTCCATTAACTTTGAATTCATGGTTGTCAGAGATGGACTTGATTATCACGGCACCATGGGAGAATGGTTTAATGACTTCGAGTGGTCCCGACCATCTTGATTTCAGCTTTCCCAAGAAAAGTTTTAGCCGAGAATTGAATAGGAGAACTAGTTGCCCTGGCGTGAATTGTTGTGGCAATAGTTTCTTGTCATGCCATCGCTTTGTTTTCTCCTTGTAGATTCGTGCATTGTTATAGGCGAGTGTACGAAATTCTTCTATCTCGTTGAGATCCATCAAACGCTTTTGTCCGCACTTTTTCCCAATCCATATTCACGGTCTTGATTGCCCAAAGATGCCTTGTGCTCGATTTCCACCGGTAGATGGCATGTCTTACCATAGACAAGTCGGAAGGGGACATACCTAAGGGTGTTTTGAATGCAAAGCGATATGCCCAAAGTCGTCATCTAGTCTTAATGACCAATCCTTCCTTGAGGGATTTACAACTTTCTCGAGTATTCCCTTCAACTCCCGGTTGGAAATTTACGCTGCCCGTTGGTTTGTGGGTGATATGCCGTGGCGATCTTGTATGATATGCCGAAGTGTTGCAACATCTTGGCAATTAGTCTGTTGTCAAAATGCTTGCCTTCGTCGCCGATAATTGCTCTCGCATCCCAAACCGTAAATGTGTTTTTCTCGCAGGAATCGTTGCACGGTCTTGGAATCGTTGTTGGGAACTGCAAATGCCTCAACCCATTTAGACACGTGAGTCGACGGCAAGTAGAATGTAGAGGTTGCCGAATGAAGATGGGAAAGGTCCCATAAAATCGATCCCCATACATCGAACAATTCCACCTCGATGATGTTCGAGCGGCATCTCATGTCGCCTAGAGATATTGCCCATCCTCCGCAACGATCACATTGCTTGTAAAAGTCTTGGGCATCTTTGTACAATGTTGGCCAATACAAACCCGATTGCAAAACTTTGGCCATGATGCGTTTCATCCAAAATGTCCTCCATAGGGTGAAGAATGGCATTGCCAAGTACATTCTCATTGCTCTTCTTTAGGGACACATCGGCGTATAACCCGATCTGCACATTGTTTAAACAAAAGAGGCTCGTCCCAAAAGTAATGCTTAACATCATGGTGGAACCGCATCTTCCCTTGGTGAGTAATGCCATAAGGAAAAATACCGCAAACAAGGAAGTTAACTAAATCTGCATACCAGGGTATTGCCGAGGCATGTGCTACCGTGGCGACTGCTCCCAAAATTGCCGAGGCGTGCGCGTCAAAGGCTGCTGCGGCATCGAGAGTTGCCGAGGCGTGTGCATCAATGGTTTCCGAGGCGTCGAGGGTTGCCGAGGCGTCTAGGGTTGCCGAGGCGTCTAGGGTTGCCGAGGCAACTAAAATTTGTTAATCCAGGAATGTATCGCATATCTCTAGATCCGCGTCCTCCTCCCTATTGCGTTCCAAACGTGATAAGTGATCGGCCACTTGATTTTTTGTTCCTTTCCTGTCCTTAATTTCAATATCAAATTCTTGTAAAAGTAATATCCAACGAATCAAACGAGGTTTAGCATCCTTTTTAGCAAATAAGTATTTGATTGCCGAATGGTCCGTATGAACAATTACCTTTATACCAATTAAATAGGATCGAAACTTGTCAAATGCAAAAACTACAGCTAGTAACTCTTTCTCCGTTGTTGTGTAATTCACTTGAGCACCATTAAGAGTTTTACTAGTGTAGTATATCACATGGAAGGTCTTACTCGTGCGTTGGCCTAGGACTGCTCCTACCGCAAATCACTTGCATCATACATGAGCTCAAAAGGTAGCGTCAATCTGGTGGAATGACAATGGGTGTCAAGGTAAGCTTTTTCTTTAGGGTTTCAATGCTTGAGTGCAAGAATCATCAAAATCAAGAATTTATCCTGTTCAAGCAGACACACAAGGGTTTAGTGATTTTAGAAAAATTATGAATGAACCTCCTCTAAAACCTCGCATGTCCGAGAAAACTTCAATTCCTTTAACCGAATTTGGTGGGGTAATCTCTCGATCACATCCACCTTGGCTTTGTCTACTTTAATTCCTTGGATGAAATCTTGTGGCCGAGCACTATTCCTTCATCTACCATAAAATGGCATTTCTCCCAATTGAGGACTAAATCTGCTTCTTCGCATCTTGCTAACACCCTCTCTAAATTGCCGAGACAATCGTCGGTCATTACCAAAAACAAAAATCATCCATGAAGATCTCAAGGAAGTCTTTGACCATGTCTGAAAAGAGTGCCATCATGCATCTTTGGAAGGTTGCCGGGGCGTTACACAATCCGAAAGGCATCCTTCAGAAGGCATAAGTACCGTATGGGCATGTGAAGGTTGTCTTTTCTTGATTTTCTGGTGCTATGGCAATCTGATTGTAACCTGAATAACCATCAAGAAAACAATAAAAGGGTTTACCTGTAAGACGGTCAAGCATTTGATCAATAAAGGGTAATGGGAAGTGATCTTTCCTAGTAGCTTTGTTTAGCTTTCGATAGTCCATACAAACCCTCAACCGGTCACACCTGGTTGGGATAAGTTCATTATTTTCATTGCTTACCACTCATATATACCTCCCTTTTTCGGTACACATTGTACCGGACTTACCCACGTACTATCGGAGATAGGGTATATAATGCCGGCGTCAAGCCACTTGATGATTTCTTTCATTACAACCCCTTTCATGGCATGATTCAGTCTCCTCTGGGCCTCAATTGAAGGTTTGTGATCATCTTCCAACAAGATCTTGTGCATGCACACCGCCGGGCTAATTCCTTCAAGTCGGCAATTGTCCACCCTATTGCCTTTTGTGTAGCTTCAACATCTTGATCAGCTTCTTTCCCTGCTCAGTCAAACTTAGAAGAAATAATTTGAGGCAATGTATTATCGGTCCCTAAGTATACATATTTTAGTTGCTCTAGAAATTGTTTCAACTCAAGAATTGGTGGTTGTTCAATAGAGGGTTTTTCGAGCTTACCTTCCTTACCTGAGTAGTCCAGTGGTTCAAAGTATGTACCTGGTCGATTGGCTAGCCAATTTGCCTCTTCTGGTTGTTCCTCATCGACCGGTTCTTCATACTCCCCATGTTCCTCTTGGTCGGCAATGTAGTTTCCGAGGTAACTAAATTCCTCATCGGTTAAACTCTGCCGTGGCATGAAGAAGTTGGCATTCTTCGGATCATCGGCATGCCTTAGTGTTTGGAATACATTTAGTTTAACTTGCTGGTCATTCACCCTCATTGTGAGTTCTCCTTTTCAACATCAATCAAGGTTCTCCCTGCTGCTAGGAATGGTCTCCCGAGAATGATGGGTGCATGCTCATCTCGCTTCACAATCCAAAACAATAAAGTCAGCGGAAAAATAAATTTATCAACTTTTACCAAGATGTCCTCGATTTTCACTCGGATGCACATAGGATCTGTCGGCTAGTCAGTAGCATAATCACATGTAGGTCTTGCCTTCCCGATTCCTAGTTTCGAAAATCGATTTAGGCATCAAGTTTATGCTAGCCCCAAGGTCGCATAATGCTTTCCCGACATAGTGATTTCCAATGGAATAGGGTATTGTGAAACTTCCGGATCCTTCAACTTAGGTGGCATACGATTGTGCAACATTGCCATGCATCCTCTCTTCTGCGAATCAATCGTTTCAAACTCTCCTAGCCTTGTTCTCTTGGACACAATGTCTTTAAGAAACTTGGCATAGTTTGGCATTTGTTCAATTGCTTCCACTAGTGGCAAGTTGATGTGGACTTGCTTTAGGATATCAAGAAACTTCTTGAATTGGTATTCTTGCTTTTGTCGCTTCAACCTTTGTGGGAATGGTGATGGAAGTCAGATATCTTCGATCCTTTCATTGGTTTGAAACCTGATTGATGGTATTGCCGGGACATCTAGAGTTGCCGAGGCGTTATCAATTGGGGTTGCCGAGGCATGCTTATCGCAAGTTACCGAGGCGTCTTTATTGTCGGTTGCCGAGGCATGCTTATTGCCGGTTGCCGCGGCAATTCCTGGTTCAACATCTGAGGCTTTGCCGCTAGGTTCGACCTGATCTTTTGTGGAGTTTTGTTTGACGAGCGGGTTTGAACCTCTCTGTTGTTGGCCACTTCTAGTGGTGATCGCCTTACATTGCTCATGGCCGCCTTCCTCTTGCGACTTCAAGATCGCTAGGTAAACCTCCTTGTGGTCTAGTATTCAGATTTTGAGCAAACCGTCCGACTTGATTTTCCAATGATTTGATTGCCGCATCTTGGTTTTGCAATCTCATCTCGGTCCTATTAATAAAAGCATCAGTTCTTTTTATGAAATTACTATTCTTAGCCATATAAGATTCAGTATTCATCATAAAAGCATTTAGAGAATTTTCCAAAGAACTAGATGTTGTCGGTTGTTGCTGCGGCATCCGCATTGCCGTGGCATATTCTCGCTGGAATCCCGATGCTTGTGCATTCCGATTGTTCTGGTTTAGAGCATTGTTGGGATTACTCCATGAAAAAAATTTGGGTGCTTCTTCCAAGCTGATTGTATGTATTGACATCACATTGTTGTTTCGATTGTAATTCCCACATAGAAGTCGGATTCCTGATTCTCGCATACATTCGTAAGAATTATGGTTATCACCACATAACTCACAAAAAGAATACATTACCTTGACTTCATGTGTGTTGTTTGGTTTTTGCATGTTCTTGACCATCTTGGTTAAAGCGGCCAATTGTGCCGAAATTGAATCTGATGATCCTAGTTCATGTATTGTGGCTTACGCCTAACTCCTCATTTTCTAGTAGATGGGAATTGATAATCATTCTTGGCCAGCCTATTTAAAATTTGCATTGCTTCTTCCGGCGACTTATCTAGGAGTATGCCATTTGTCGAGGCATCTAGGATCATCCTTGTTGGTGTATTCACGGTGTTGTAAAACATTGTTACTTGAGTCTACACCGAACTCCGTGTAAAGGGCATTTGTGTAGAAGTTCTCTATATCGCTCCCAAGCCTCGTACATGGATTCATCATCCGCCAGCAAAAAAGAAGTAATGTCATTACGGCTTATCACCAAATTTGTAGGATTAAATCTAGCAAGGAAATCACGAAAAAGATCAGTCCAAGATGTTATGGATCCAGCAGAATGCTATTCAACCATGCTTTCGCCCTATCCTCGCTGAATAGGGAATAATCTTAATCGTAATACATCGGGGTGACTCCGTGTATCTTGAACGAAGTTGCAAATCTCGAGGAAAGATTTCAGATGTTGCCGTGTGTCTTCGATTGTTGAGCCGCCAAATTGACCTATTGTGTTGATCATATTAAACATTACCGGTTTCAACTCAAAGTGGTCGGCTTCACCTTCAAAGCGACAACTCCGGGTTAAGTCCATCAAGATCTTCTTCAAGATAGTCTCGAATAGTTCTGCTTTGCAAGAATCACCCCTCCTCCCGCCAACATCTTGATTCATATTGCCGCCTTGATTTGCCATTGCTTCTCTTATCCTTCGCCTAAGTCTTTGTAAGGTTCGCTCGATTGGATCAAAGGGATATTCTCGTGAAGTTGGTCTCGCCGTCATATACCAATGCAAAACCAAAGTTTGTTAGCCCTTGGAATTTTAAACAAGAAAAGTAAAAAGAAAGTGCAAGAAAGTAAAAACAAAGTCGCTATTGCCAATCCCGCAATGGCGCCAAAAAACTTGTTATGCGTAATAAGTGCTACGCAAATGTGCAAGTATACACGCCGCAAGTTATAGTATAAAAGATATCGCTCCACAGGGGATTGGTGCCACTTCAAGGATCTAGTCTCTTGCACTGTAAAAAGTAAAAACACAAGTAAAGGATTATAGGAGTTTAACTAATGACTAATCTAGAAAGCAATAAAGTAAAAGAAAAGATGAATTCAAATTAGAGAGAGATAGGCCAGGTTATCGTGCGTTGAGGTGTGATAGCCGATTGGATCGTTTTGGTAAAAGAGTGCACGGGCAACTCAGTTGCCGTGGCAACTTGCACAACGGGGTTACCTTGGCAACTAATCGATGGTTGCCTGGGCAACTAGTTGGGCAACTACTTGGGCGTCTGGGCAGCAACCTTCAAGGTTCGGCAGAGCGTTCTTCAATGGTTTCTTCTTATCCCTAAGTCGAAACTCTAGCTACTTGTGCATGCCTTGATAATACATCCCTGCGTGAATCAAGGGTGAACAACAACCAATCTTGCGCTCCTCTTAGCCGTTGAAATCCTTAACTTATTCCTAAGCCGGATTAATCTTCACCATCAATAGATTGAATAAAGATCATATTCATTCGTTTCTTGAATCTAACTCTCCCGATATTAGATAAATAGATGAAATTATGAGATCCTCTCCCAATTCACTCGCAAACAATAATAAGAACCAAGAATGAATAAACCTTGAAATAGAAAAGTGCAAACTCTTATTACCTAAACAAAAACCAATAGTTTCTCACAACCACAAAACACAATAACCATATCCAAGTAGATTTAGTTCATGGCTAGGTTCCAAAGAAACACAAGATAAACAATCCCTAGCATGAACCCAATCGAACAAGAAAGAAAAGGATGAAGAAGGAGGCTTGTCGAAATCCTCCTTGCCCTATATGCTTGTCAAAAATTCTCTCATCTTGCCCTCCTTGGACTTGTCAAAATTTCCCTCCCTTGCTCTCTCTCTCTTGTCGAAATCTCTATCTTATTTATAGGGCTAGACCAAAGTCCTTCTTTGAGGAGGAGTTTAAGTTGGAATTAAATTATCTTTAAAGTATATAATTCTTTATTATAATTGTATTCCTACTAGAACTTCTCCTATCTTCTTGGAATTTAATTCTTCTTTAATCTCTGCATGGAAATCAAATTCCTTTGGTTTTGGGCTTTGCTCCACGTCATCTTGGGCTTGTATAGTCATCAATTTCGACTACCATATCACCTTTGCTCTTGTCGACAATTGCCATGGCAACTGGCTCGGCGTCTCCTTCATGCATTGCCCTGGCTACTAGCTCGGCGTCTCCTTCATGCATTGCCCTGGCAACTAGCTCGGCATTGCTTTGGTAAGTGATCCTGCACATACACACACAAAGCACACCAAAGCAGCATCTTTTCCACAAAAACTACCAAGTTATGTAATCAAGCTCAACGATTGAAGAAAACATGGATTAATGCATGAATGGCTAACTATGCAACTAATATGAGCCTAAGTCTAACAATAATATGAGTAAAAAGGGTAAGAAAAATAGTACTTTTGAACACTTATCATATATGTATATGTATATGTATATGTATATGTATATGTATATGTATATGTATATGTATATGTATATGTATATGTATATGTATATGTATATGTATATGTATATGTATATGTATATGTATATGTATATGTATATGTATATGTATATGTATATGTATATGTATATGTATATGTATATGTATATGTATATGTATATGTATATGTATATGTATATGTATATGTATATGTATATGTATATGTATATTTATATGTATATGTATATGTATATGTGTTAATGTGTTTGGATGTATATATGTTAATTTGCATGTATGTATTATTA